>JAMRYI010001578.1:0-19147 GCA_029231635.1 Ditylenchus weischeri | reverse complement strand
TGGGCTCTACCCTGCGAGACAAAAAATTGTTTAATAAATAAACGGTTTCAAAATCGCCTGTTTCTTCAAAAATAGATTTTTTCAAAACCCTATTTGGTAAAAATCGATTTTGATTTAAATGGGTTTTAGTTGAACTTTGACAATCATTTGTTTCGGAAATAATTGGTTTGATCACTGTTTTGTGAGGTTTTCTGATAGCCTGTCACGCATGTATTTCTGCATGCATTATGTGGATATTTGTTTCTTTTGATCTTCTTTTTTATTTTAGCCATCTAACGAAGTGTACAGCTCTTCGAATGAAGCAAGCGAGGATGAAATTAGCGAACAGGGATCAGATGAGGGGCCGCCATCTAGCTGCAGTCGAGAGGAATCTTTGAGAGCAGCCAGGAAGAATGGCAGTGAGGGCCGGCAAAGCAGTCAACCAAAGCCTGGACGTAAAGGAAGCGCGAGCCTGAAGTTCTACCTGGGAATTCGTCATCGGGTTCACCAAGAGCAAAAGCAAAACCGCATGGGCGTGCTGGATGGTATGATCTTTGTTCTACTCTTAGTTTGCTTTTGTTTCCACACAACCTTTGATATTGTAGGAGAGGTCTACGCGTTCGCCTACAAAGATAAGATGAAAGTCTCCCATTGGCGTTGCAAAGCAAAGTGACGGCTGCAGAGATGAATTACGAAACAAATGAAGCGGATCAGTGTGTGGGCAGAAGTAAAGGAGAACGACCATTGTATCAAAGGCTGAAGCTTGAGGTGAGGGAGATTCGGGCCCAGATACCAGAGTTGGCAAGACAGGGGATGTATCTTTTATTACTTTGTTATTTGCCAGTAATAACTTACTTGTTTTTATCTTTCAGACGAGTGGGCGTCAGATCTTTTCGCTCATCGAGAATGCATCAAGCCAAAGAAACAAAAAATCAAATCAAACAACGTTTCCAAAGCAGTCTATTATCACCGCCAGGCATCTTGTTTGCTTTTCATTGGTCTTTTTCACTTACTTGCATTCTATTTTGCAGGTGGCAAAGATCCAACGACACCTCGAAATCCTGAAGACTTGGAAATTCCTGCAGACCTTCTTCTCTACAAAGATGAGCTGTTCGTTGTGCACGACACTGGAAAGGGAGCCGTCGCATAATCGTCTTCTCCAACACCGAAGCTTTTGAATGTATGTTGTTTAATAGTCCCTCAAAGTTGTTTTATTTGTTTTACACGTGGATCTTTAGTTCTTGGACCAGGCTGAATATTGGGGTCTTGATGGGACGTTCAGATGGTGCCCAAAGGACGACAACTCTTTGGAGGCCTGGCACCACGCGCTCAAATATGAAATGGGGACTGCAGATGGAAAAGTTCGTTTCTGGCGTTGGTTGGGAAGCTAAAGCAACAGTGTTCATTAAAGAGGCCCATCTCACCTCACTCAAACGGGCACTCCTGCAAAGCTGAAGATAAACGACCAAAAAGAATTTGCAAGCAGAGAAGCCATTGCCAGCACCTACAAAGTGGAAGAAATTCTCAGTTATGTGAAACGTCAAGCATTGTTATCCGTTATGAATTGTTAGAATGTGGGCTCAATTTGTTATTATCGTTGGTTCAGGTCCAATAAACTACGGCATACATAATTGATGTACGGAGAAATCTTGTAGAAAATTGGTATGGTTTTAGTGAACATAGGTCTATGGAGATGTGTGTGATGTCACTGGTTTGATATGCAGCAGTGCAAAATGCCGTAAGTATACATCTGTGTAAGAGAGTAAGGAGTATAAAAGCAGAGATAAAGCTTGTTTAAACCATTTGTTTACGAAATAAAACTTTACAAAACATTTTTGAAAATAAAACTTCTAAAACCCTTTTAAAACAAAATCGATTTTTACCAAATAGAGTTTTTGAAAAATCTATTTTTGAAGAAACAGGCGATTTTGAAACCGTTTATTTATTAAACAATTTTTCGTCTCATGAGGTAGAGCCGTAACCTGTCATCCAAGCCTTAGTATTAGCAGCATACTCAGCCGGGATCACTGCATTTGAAACACCGAGGATTTTTTGATCGGCCGATTACTAGCAGAGGAAGTTTCTCAGAACCTGACATATTGGAGTCAACGAAAACGGTTATCCTTTCCTGACTTTTCTTTCCGTTAGTACACTTGTCATCTAAAAAATGAATGAAATCTTTGAAATCCATATTAAAAATCCAAACTTTTGAAAGCCAGTGTCTTATTCGGAAGCAACTGCCAAAAATGTTTCGTCGACATTGTAGATGTCATCTGGCGAAAACTTGTCCAATTCTACTCGAAGTACCTGGTTTTGCCATTCTCCAAGAGATTTCACGTTTATTGACGCTGCTTCTCCTTGATTTGACTTGAAAAGAATCTCACGGCGCAGCTTGAAGTTGTCCACCCATCTATTGCTCGCTTCAAATCCGACAATATTAAGAAGCGTGGCAATTTATTTCGCCTTTTCCGAAAAGTTGAAAACCATAATCAAGACAAAAAGTGCAAATTATCTTGACAAGCTCTCCGCCGACTGGAAGATTGTTGCTTCTGACCTGTTTGAACCAAATGACAAGCGCTTCTTCCAATTGTTCATACATTCCTGGCTTTAATCTTGACCGTTTTGCATTCCCAACCTCTTCGATTGATTCCATAATCGTTTCCTTTTTCCTTTAGTATTCCTTGCAGCGTTCCCCTTGGAATTTTAAACCGTGCAGCCAGCTTTGTCTGATTGTTATTTTCGGAAGCCGCTTTGATAATATCCTTCTTTACTTCTAAGGTAACAGCAGTGCGCTTCCTTGTTGCCATAGCGAACTAAACGAAAGAAATTTTGAGATAAATTTGTACTAAATTTATAAGTGCCGTTATATGAGGGACTATTTTATTCACCGGGACCGGCTCTTTAGTGCCGTTATAGCGGGGGTGCCGTTATATCGGGGGTAAACTTTGTCGGGTTACTCTGTCGGCCAGCCAAATATCTCCCAAGGTGCCGTTATAACGGGGGTGCCGCTATATCGGGGTGCCGTATCGGCACTCGACTGTATATGTTAATAGAGCCCTACAAAAATCAATATCGTTGAGCAAACAATTTAAAAATTTGAAGCTACAATCAAGTCTCAATTGCTACTGTCCATGATTTAGTGTATTTTAGACATTTTGAATCTTTTTTAGTCGTTATTAGGCTGAAGACATGTTTTTAAGTGGCAAATAAACGGACTTTTTAAAACTTTTAGGGAGTTCTGTCGCTAACAAGTAAGGGGAAGCCATGCTTGATTGTCAACGGGCACAAATACAAAAAGGACAAGCTTATTCAATCAGGAGCACTTCAAAAATGGTGATGTGTGAAGTGTAGCTGCAATGGCACGGCGAAAACGGATTATGACTCGGCTCAAAACCTCCGGCTCATTAACACTCATGTCTATCGGGCAAGTCCAAATGTTTTTCTTGTAAGTTTAGATAATTCATTGGCATAGAGCGGCAGTTATTTTATAGTTCAAGCGTCGGGATGTAATCACGAAAATCAAGACAACGGCTGTTGCAAATTTCGGGTCCTCATCAACAGCCATTGTTGCCTTGGGAAAAAGTGGCCTTACCGATAGTCAGCTTCCATGTCTTCCAACAAGCAAAGCTCTACAAGATCTCGTTCAGCGCAAGAAGAAGCCAGTAGGAGCTGGCAGCGTCGACAAGCCAGTGGGTCGGATCAAATGGTTGGACTACTTTACTCAAACCGAGAATGGCCGACAGTTCTTGCTTCACGATTCTAGGTATCATCTCTGATTTCATTGAACAACACTTTACTTATTAAATTATAGATCAGCTGAGCCTGGACTTTCCTCGATTTTCATCATCCTTTCTCCTTCAGGCCTTCGTCAACTCTGGGAAAACACTTGATGGCCAATGGACGGGACATTTTTCTGTGCACCACAGAAAGGGAGAAACTACTTTGCCATGTTTGCCGTGCTGTTACCGTGCCTGCCGGCTTTAGCTTTCCTTGCAGTTGCAGATGGGGATCGAGGTTTTGATCAGGTTAAACATGCTTTGCAGTTTGTCGAATTCTTTCGAGATCTTCAACTTCGGCAATATCACTGGTTTTTTTTCGCTTGTTCAGTGGTTTTTCAGCAATAACATGATTGTTTGGTTACAAGAAAAAAAAAGTGGCATCTTTAATAACTTTAAATATTTTTTGCATTTCCTATCTTCAAAACTACAATTAATGTTGTGTAACAATAATACATTATATAATATATTTATAATATATTATACAGGGTGACACAAAAAAACAGTCACATTTTTGAAAAATTTGTGCAGGTAGCTCCTTGCCCCGTCGATTTCCCCAGGAATAACAATCGATAACAGTATTTTAGCTACTTGGGAGCTCTAAAATTCATGATTCATCCTGAAAAACGAAGAGATTGTTTGTAGGAAGCAGCTATTTCTCAAATAAACACAATCAAAAATGAATTGAAAACAGAAAATTAGACTCCTGTTTTTTTCCGAAAATGTGACTGTTTTTTTGTGTCACCCTGTATATCAGTTCAGGGCAAGGTCTTAAAGAACTCGGTAGAAGTAATGGTACAACTCTTATCAAAAAGCAGCCCATTCTAAGGTTTACGCTCCAAACATATACTCTATTTTTCCATCCTTTCTCCCTCTGTGTGTTAGCAAATTTATCATGAACAAAAAGCATTGCAAGAACACTAAAAGCAATCAACCCAAGCTACATTGTCTACACTTCTGTGATAGCACAAATATTGAACAAAACTGACTAAAACACCAAAAAAAACTGATATGAAAATTCTATTGACGCAATTAATTGCTAGAAAGATATGAATATAAAGAGACATGATAAAAAATTAGTTTGAGTGAAAAGTCTTTTATTAATATTATTTCTATTGATGAGTTTTGTCTTTTTAGTGTTTAATACGCCAGCCACCGCGAATCCTTTCATAGGCAACCTTTAACAAAGAACTCACAATACAGTCAAACCTCGATATAACGTACCCCTGGGGACTGGTCCTAGGGTACGTTATAACGAAGGGTAACGTTATATCGGGGGTTAATTTGACGGAGTTTATTATTGAAGGACCGACCCAAGGGTACGTTATAACGAAGGGTACGTTATATCGGGGGTTAATTTGACGGAGTTTATTATTGAAGGGACCGACCCAAGGGGTACGTTATAACGAAGGGTACGTTATATCGGGGGTTAATTTGACGGAGTTTATTATTGAAGGACCGACCTAAGGGGTACGTTATAACGAAGGTACGTTATATCGGGGTTAATTTGACGGAGTTTATTATTGAAGGGACCGACCCAAGGGGTATGTTATAACGAAGGGTACGTTATATCGGGGGTTAATTTGACGGAGTTTATTATTGAAGGACCGACCCAAGGGGTACGTTATAACGAAGGGTACGTTATATCGGGGTTAATTTGACGGAGTTTATTATTGAAGGGACCGACCCAAGGGGTACGTTATAACGAAGGGTACGTTATATCGAGGTTTGACTGTACCTCACAATTTAAAGGCTCATACTGATTTGGTTTGCTAAAAAGCTGAAGTGAGCCACGAAAATGAAAAATTGATTTTCTCTCAATTTTTGTGTTAATTTTTTGTAAAAATTTTCTCAGTTTCGTGCAGCCCAAGATTTTAGCTTTCTAATGAGCTATCAAACTTCGTCCAAATCTACTTCATACTATTCAGCCCTAAATTCAATGCAACACATACAGTCATACCTCAACAAAAATCCCCCTATACGCTTCTTTCAAATTTACTCTTTGATTTAATTTTTTATACTTCCGTGCAACACGACCCGCGCAACAAACTTTCAGTCGTGTTGCGTGAAAGTATGAAAGAGCCTATTAATCAATGGAAACATTTGAAAAAAGTCTTGATGTTTTTTCAATTTTTGAACTAGATAGCATCTTTGACAGTTTTGACGCTACTGCCATATATCACCACCCCCTCCCAAAAGCTAGTGCCTTATACATCCATCCACCCCAATGATTTTTAAGGGATACTTAAAACCCACCAGTTTTTTTGCTTGTTAGTGATGGCCAGGCTCTAAGCCTAAACCTAAGCCCAAGTAAGAATTATGGTGGAGGTATACAATACTAGCGGTGTTTATAGGGTGGGGGTCACAAATATCACAAGGATTCCGATTTTTCAATCGTTTCAGCAAACCAAAATAATTCAGGCCCGCTTTAACCTAACCACATTTTCAAAAACATTTGCTTTGCCAAAGCAATCAGTGAAATCGAAATCCTTGCGATATTTGGGACCAGACTGTCAATACAGAACAGACAGAAAAGTTGAAAAATCGGTGAAAATTGTAAGGACTCTAGGTTGGAACAGACTTTTTACAACTTACGTTAATCTGAGAGAGCACTGTAATTAATTGTTTTCAACTAGCTATTTTTGAAAGCATTCATTGTGTCGTGCGTTTTGTGAACTTTGTTATTTTTAACAAACTGTAACTTCAGTCAGCCCTACTACTCCAATAATGAAGGTCCTCATCTTCGGTCTATGCACTCTTGCCTTGGCTACAGCCGCACCCAACTCTCTTCTTCAGCCAAACATGCAGGAGCTTTCAGATGCCATGCTCAACTCAGAAGAGTTCTGGGCTACTCACCCCTACATGGCTTCCCAAAAAAGGCTCTGGAAATTCCGATTTCGACGTCATTACAATCGACAGCTCTCTTAAACAGGTGGTCAAGGATTTGCATGACAAAGCCACTGTCAATGGGTATGTGAGCAATGGCAAACTAGTGCTAGAAGTCAACAGCACTGTTGCATCTGTGGGAGGACACAAATCTACAATGATCATTGGTGTAGAAAATGCTACTTTGTTAACCGGAGGATGGCTTTCCAGACTTGGAATCGCAGCCAAGAACAGCAACATCTACTCCATGTCCGTCAACAACACTGTGGACGTAGGTTTTCAAGAGTTTGATTAAAAACTTAATTTAAATTCGTGAATCACCCTGTATTTGGACTCGCCTTCGTCACACTTTTTTAAATTCAAAGGCTCATATCTTTTTTTGTTCTTTTGTCGTATTTCGCCCAGTTTTCTTTCTGCAATGCGCTTATGTCTTCCTTCGAATGAGTATAAACATTCTATATAAATTATGGCCCGATATCGTGATCTCGCGCATAATATGAAGATGATTAGAATTTGTAAGATAAAATTGCTCAAAACTTGGAGAAACTTTTATCAAATGTTTTTTAAATTTGCGACATTTTTTTGGCCCAGAGTACAGGCAAAGCTTTCCTACTTGGCACTTTTTGGGACCAAACGAGGGTGACCTTTTAGCAAAGGTGCCGGATAAGGGTGCTTTTCCGAATAGAGTTTATTACCGATGTGGGCAAATTTGAGCACTTTATTAGCGAGGTTGGCGGATAAGGCATGGCGGTTGCCTGCTTAGAGAAGTTTAAGTGTAGCGTATTTTTTGTAAGTGTCATGATAATTGACATTTTTCCATGACTTGGTGCCTGTGAGGCACCATCCTCCATTGTTAATTTATGTTTTAAACAATTCAAAAAAAGTTTGCTGATCGTCCTAAAGTGACCGTCCTAGGGTTAAAAATCTCATAACCGAGTTACTAAACAGCCAAAATGAGGCAACTATTAAGTCAAATCGTTTAAGTCGATTGGGGCAATTTTTCAGCTGAATAGGGTAACTTCTTCAAAAATAGGGCAGCTTTTCAGCTAGGTAGGGCAACTTTTAATTTTGTTTTCAAAAAATTTGATGCTACTGGATAATACTTCTTCCGAATGCATCACTCCTTGAATCACTTTCTTCTTTTTTTTTCAATTTCGGGTGCACACGGGGCTTGGAGTTGAGATGTTTAAGCAAGTAGCACCAAAAATGTGTTTATAGGGTTTAATTTATTTGTGTCTGCAAAAACCGTAAAAATATCCAGTACCTTAATCACTTTGTATTATTTAAGCACCAAAACAATTTGAAAAAATCAGCGTAAAAAAGCTAAAAAGCTTAACCATAACAAAAAAGATGAAAAAATGCGAATTACAACAGCTTTTCAATTCTAGGTGGTTGCCAAAAACTGTCAGTACACAGACCTGATTGTCAACTCCAGCTCTAAAATCTTTGTGACTGGCAGTCAGCTGAACTTGATGTTGATCAACTCCACAATCCATATCTACGCTTTTAACTCTCAAATCCAGATTGCTAATGCCACCTCTTCTGTCGTAGTGCATGCTATCAAGAACTCTACAGTCACCTACATCCCTGCTCCTCCATCCGATTATCAAGATGTTGCAGAAGCTAGCAAGTTTGAGTACTTCCGATTGCCTGCTTTGCACCATAGCTCCAACTCAGACAAGGCTATCTCTATCCAACAGGCTTGGGAGAAACTGGAAAAGATGGCCCAAGAAAGTGCTAAATTAACAAATTAACTGTAATAAGACTTAAAGGAGACTTATTTAATACAGAAAAATGCTCTGTGCAATTTGGGGTTTTAATAAAATGTTTGTGGTTTTTTTGTTTAATCACTGTATTACATATCGTCACTAAGCTTACACGGCTTACTGGGCTTGAGACATGTCGCCTCTGAAGTTTTTTTTTAAAACATTTTAATATACACAGATTATGAAATACGAAAACCGCGTAGGTGAAATGACTTCTGGGCATCAAAGTAAGCGTAAGCCAGTGGCCGCGTACGGCTTTCGGAGAGGCCCTAAAAAATGCGATCCCACGATATCTTTCTTGCAAGTCGGTGCTCTAACCAGTTGAGCTATCGGATTTCTTCGGCGCTTACGAGCGCGCCGCTGCAGCATTTGGTTCACCGACTGAGAGATCTGTAGTGATAAAAGAGAAAGGCTATGTAAAATAAAGGCTCATATTTTTGATACCTGATGAGCACCGCTGCGGACATTAGCACCACCACCGCTGTTGACAGGAGCATGAACAGGCGAGGTTGGAGGCAAAGACACCAAATTTTCATAATTCTCAGAAATTTAAGAAATTAAAAAATACCTTTCGCTGGAGACCAGGTAAAACTGATCGCATGCATTAAACCAGTCCTCACCATCATATTGACGAGGCCTTTGATTTTTGGATACCCGCTGATTTTTTCAAAGGTCGGGAAAACTATCTGGAAATTTTTTTTAGAAAGTAGTGCAGGCATTTGATTTTTCAATATATTTTTTTTTGAATTATTAAGGAAAAAAAACTAAGTGCCTGTACTAGTTTGTGGAAAATTTTAAAATCAAACAGGCCGGCCTGTTTATTGATTTTTCAAAATTCAAAAAAAAATTTCTAGAAGTTGCAACTCAGCATTTTACCCAGACCCCGGGACAAAACCTTTTGAAATATTTATAAAAAGTAGTGCAGGCAATTTGTTCTGTATCAAAAAACTTTTGTTGAAAATCGTTTTGCGCCAATTTAAAATTTTGTCTCGTGGATAAATTCTTCTTTATGCTTCTTTACTGAAAAGTTAAATTTTTCAGTTAGCTAAGATGACTATGAAAAGTGCATTTGCTAGGTTCAAGTCATTCGCTCTGCGCATATACAATGGTATGGAAGACGCTCAAGAACTGCAGCAACATTTGCGTGGCGGTGGCGAGCGAAGCGTCGTTCCCCGACCTGTTCTCGATTGGCTATGGGTTCATCCTCAGATTGTGCAGTGGCGTCTCCAATTCACTGATAGAATGATGGATAATGAAATGCCAAACTGAGCAGCTTCTCCCGTGTCCGCAACGCATGCATGAAATCAGGAACACCGAGTGACCAATGCACAGGCTAATTGAAGAAGATTTGTTGCTGAAAATGCTTTTATTACTGCCTGTATGCTAATTTCATTGTTGTTATAGTGGTTGATCGAGAGAATGAAGCTGTAGCGATGGTGCAAAACGGAGCTGAAGGTGTGTAAGGACTGCGTAAATTTTTTTATGTTGTAAAAAATGTTGTAGAATTTGAGTAAGTATTTAAAATTTTTTTGCAGAAGGTAAGTATGATAAGAGTCAAGCAAAAGAACTAGTGGACAAATGCAGTGCATGAAGCTCTTGCAGCGAAAGGACAATTTGTTGCTCGCTTCCTTGACAGAAATAAGGATCTCACAGAAAACAGGGAATTAAATTCACTGAGTGTCAAAAAAGAGTGTCAAAAAGAGGGTGAAAGGTGAATTTGCGCATATTTGTTCAGCTTGTAATATCAAAAATTTTTTAAGATACCGTGACGCTTGTATTTCTGCCTTTTCCTCGAGCCGATTGGAACTCCCAAAACATCAAGCTGGAGAGGTTGTGCGCCAAGCAGCAGCGGTGAAACAAGATGATGAGACTGATGTAGTGGAGCAAGATGACGGCAGCGGCGAAGACGATGAAATGGAGAAATAGTGATACTGAAGCGTCGTTCATCTCTCATTCGTATGACCTCTATTGTTTTCTTCCAATAAAGAATTAACAAAATTCTTTATGTCAGAGTTTTTGAGGGTTATGGTTTTGCTAGGTTTTTGGTGTGTGACATTGTATTCTGTGACTTTTTAGAAAACATGAATTTCGGGACTTGCAAATGCATATTTATTCAGAAAAATTAAAAGAAGCCATATTAAACAAAAAACCTTTATGAGGGTGAGCACTGACAATATAGGAAAGGACGAAAACAATAAAATGTTAAATTCGACCTTTCAGAAAATTATAACGCACACTTCAGACAGAGGTTTTTCCACTACCATGCTCAGTGCCTTCCGAAGAGAAGTGTCCATTCCTGCCGCAGTTGTAGCATGCACGCGAATCTGAAACCAATTTGATTAACTGAAAAGTACATTACCAGAACAATTACCTTTTTCGATCTTCTTAACAGGCTGAGTGCATTTCTGAGACACGTGACCATGCCTGCCGCACTTGTGACATACCGCCGCTGCTAAAATCAATTTGATTTACTGAAAACTACATTATCAGAAAATATCACCTTTTCTGATCTCACCACGCATTCTCGAAAGGGTCACGTCATGCTGTTTCTTGAATTCGGCCCACGACTGCTCTTGGCGCACGGTCATCATGTACGTGCATTGATGAGCTTTGTGACCCGTTCGATTGCATTTGAAACATTTTGGGTCCGCCGCTGCGTAGGGACAATTCTTGACCTATAAAATAACGACAAAATTATTTGTCATTATTAACAAAATATTGAAATAAATACTGAAACTCAACTAACCAGATGTTGCCCGCGGCGCCTCCAACATGACACGCTGCTGTTGTCGACTATTTTTTCCACCTTGAGCACTTTCTTCACAGGTTTTCAGCGGCGCTCCAGGAACATCGCCATCTGGTAATTGGCTTCCACTTTTCGCTGTTTACGAACTTGCCAAAATTATCCGCCTCTGGTTTTTGCTGCTGCTGATTCACCTCTGCTGCCTGATCTGTCGCCACCGCTTTTTCGAACAACTTACACGACGGCTTCTGCGGAACCAAGGAGCATATCTGAATAAACTGCGCATTTAAAATCAGCCATTTCACAAAAATTCAATACCTGTTGTCGCATATTTCTTAATTTGTTGCTGGCTGTGCTTTCTGGCTTTACCAATTTCCCATTCTTATCCATGCGGTCAACATTGACGAGCTTCTTGTCCTTCTTGTCCATTCTTCTGGCAATTTCGTTAGAGTTGATAGCTAAATTATTTTAATAAAATTATGGTATACTTAAAACTAAAAGGACACGACTGCTCACAAACAGCTACAAAAAATGTGTGAGCGTGAAAGGACGTTGTTCTGTGAGTCAATTTAAATTCATTTCAAGACAAATATGAACAAAAATCCATGCAAAAATACCACAAAAAGGCTTTTTTAAGCTAGGTGTCTAATGAGTGAGAGTAAATTCCATGCTTGTTAACACGGGAAGATCTGTAAACGTTATTTTCGTCATTGAAAATTTTTTCTGTGGGTCACATTCTGTAGCTAAGATTCAGGGCTTCACGATAAAATTTTTTCCAGCCACAATCCTCTAAAAAAATTTCGATAAAAATGCGTTCACTCTCACTCTAGAGTGAATGGGGGTTCACTAACCCCCATTCACTCAAATCACTGAAAAGCAGAGTGAGAGTGAACGCATTTTTATCAACTGTGGCATTTTTAACCATAATTTACTTGCCTGTTAAAAATATAAAATGAGCAATCAAAAAACCGGTTAATTAACTCACTAAAAACCGGCTAATTAACCCACTTAAAACCGGTTAAAAACCATCACCCAATCCCAGAAAAAAACTGTTTTTTTCGATTTGCAAAGAAGACGTAGAAAACGGATATTTAAGCGACGCATTTCTATATTGAAATCTGAGTTTGTTTGTTTTGCGAGTGAACACCTCTCGTTTTAAAAATAAATATATGATGGATCATTGCATTATTCCGATTTTAAAAATTTTAAATGAACCGGGCAAAAGTCTTTATGGATGAATTCGTCGGCTCCGAAAGGTCGAAAAACACAAGGCAACCTCCAATAGAAGGCCCCCCTCTAATAGTAGGCTCCCTCTAGAGCATGGCCTACTATTATAGAAAATAAGGTATTTGCATTTGGATGTAGGTTCAACGAATAGGAAATTTTTTCGAATTGGAGGAGACAAATTTTGAACAGGTGACCATGCCCTTTTAACATGGGAAGGCCGAACGGCACATTCTACCAGCACATTCCATTACAAAATTTTATGGAGAATCTGATTAAATTTGCTTAAGGTTTGCTTAATTTTATGGAGAATCTGATTAAATTTGGCTTAAATTTGGTGAAAAATACCCTAAAAAGATCATCTACCCCTATGGGGTGGGAGGAAATTTTTTTGACGAAATTCAAAATTTTTTAATCAGAAAGTGTTTAGAAATGTTTTTTTTGTCGTGCTGTCCAGATATAATGAGTTTGAAGAGTGATTTAGTGTCACTTTTCCAAAAATCCGAGTATAGGGGGAGGCTAGAAGAAGTGTCGTTAGAGTCCTCTTATTTCATTAAATATAAATCAAAGGACCCTGCCTCTTCCTTATCATGGCAATTTCAAATGTTTGAATGCGCGCGGGACCACATAGATTTTGTCAATAATGTTTTCGAATTAATTTTTTGTTTTCATTTTGAATTTTAAACGCTATATTGTGATTGATATAAGTCTCATTACGACAGTGACAAATGTGGAGCAGTGAACGTGGCATTACTTGTCCGATCTGGCATTGTCAAGCAACGTTGGGCTCGACTAGTCAATAATTCTAAGTTTTGAACAAATTTTATTTTTTTCTAAACAATAAAAGCAATCAAAAAACAATTTGAGAATATTATTGACAAAATGCGTGTGGTCCCGCGCGCATTCAAACCTTTGAAATTCCCATGATAAGGAAGAGACAGGGTCCTTTAACTATGAATATTAGTCCCAGATCACGGACAAAGTGCGCAAGATATTTTTTAGAAAGACATTTTGCAAGACGTTTCTTTAGAAAAAAAAAGCGTAGCCTAATTTTCTAATATACACTGTAATGTACCTATAGGCTTTTTTTGAAAATACTCCAAAGGTATAGAAGAAAACAAAGCACTTCAACCCTTAAATAATAAGTCAATAGCTCTGTCAATCTCTGCTTCCCGAAAATCAAACACATTTAAAAAAAACAGCTGTGACTTTATTCACAATTAATTTTTTTGAGAAATGAAAAATTTAGAAATTTATACAACTTTTAACACACTTCGACCATTGTGATCCATCTCATAGTGTTCATTTGTATATGAGCATGCAGTGTTACCAGCCATGCTCAACCTGATCAATTTGGCCCACATTGCTAAGACAGCAGCTATAGCTATTGGAAAGCTAACTCCAGCTAGAGCTAGGTACACATGCCAGACTGTTGGAGACATACCTTTGCAACGGCAATAACTATTATTGTCAACAAAGTCAGGTGGAGACACGTCTGGCTCAGTGATTTCTTCTGTTACTACTTGTTCAGCTATAGCCAGGCTAGATCTAGGCACTAATGGCATTGAGGTGGCATGATCATACACAACATATTCTTCTTGAAAATCTTGTTGTTGTTCAATTGGTAGCTGGGGTGGATCACTTGTAGACGAACTGGAAAATTTCACATAAATAAAGTATAAAATGTGCCATACCCCAACACTCCCTTGTACTACACCCCCCGCAATCTGTATAGCTTGGAGGACTACGGCAACTATTGGGTTGATTCATAATTAATGCGGATTTGTTGCCTTATGATTCTTTGATCTATTTCTTCTTTAAATTTGCTTTTTGTTTTAGTATGCCCTCGCTTTTAGTTAAGAGAATGCGCGTCGAAAACCACCTTCACATTCGCCATATCATGCTCTACCAGGGCAGGAGGGCAGCGCAGTCTTTTCGATATTGTCGAACTCTTTGGCGAAGAGGCGATCAGTCAAAGCCAGTGGAAAGATTTGAGAGCTTGATCATTAAAGTCAGATGGGCGACCTCTTCCTTTCTCATCTTGCAAGATTGTGTCACCGGATTTGAAACGCAGAACCATCTTTCCACCTGATTTTGACTGATCGCCTCTTCGCCAAAGAGTTCGACAATATCGCGAAAAGACTGCGCTGCCCTCCATCCTTTCTCGAGGATGCATGATATGGCGAATGTGAAGGTGGTTTTCGACGCGCATTCTTCTTAACTAAGAGCGAGGGCATACTTTAAAACAAAAGCAAATTTAAAGAAGAAATAGATCAAAAGAATCATAAGGCAACAAAAATTCGCATTAATTATGAATCAACCCAATATTTATTTTTTTACCATAAATTTTATTGCGTGAAAATAATTTTTAAATGCAAATAAAGAGATTTTCAAAGACTTTTGCAAAAAACAGTAAAATGGAGAGCTTTGATTCACAGCCTGTGAGTATAGTACAAAAGAATAAGTGTTTTTGTTTCAAATAAGTGTTCCTAAATAAGTGTTTTTGTCTAATTGAACTTTGCTTCTAGAGTTTTTCAGAGGATGTCTTATTTGCTTTGATTTACTCATGTCTTACACTTTTTTTCTTTAGATCTTTTTTTTTACTTGATAGAAGAGACTGAAAGCAATAGAATGTTGCTAAACATGTACACAGTCAAACAACAATATTAGCTTGCCCCTCACAGGAAAATGTTTTTAGATGTTGTCAGAGAAAAACCCTTCCCTTTTTTGAGAAGTGAATGCATGTATATTTTGGTCTGAAAAGTCGGGTAATAGTCAATAAAAAATAACTTTAGCTGTGAAATTGAAGAGAAATTGATAAGTGTTTGAAGAATATCTTTCTATTAGAAAAAACGGTGAACTTTTTTAATGATTTAATGATCATCACTGTTTATGCTACCTTTTCTCGCCATTAATCACCTCAGAAGGCAACGCTTTCTTGTGACCTGCAGTCTCAGGGTCATATTTGCATACATGATATTTTAGATGATAGTCGCAAAATTGATCATTGAGCTGTATGTTGTCCCCAAACTGTAGCAATTCGATGCAATATTCTCGCTGATCTGTGCCATGATTGTCTGGTTGGTAGTGGTCGTTTATAGGCACCCAAAAAAATTTGTGTACATGCACTTCTCCAGGTATATCATAAATAGTGCCATCAGTAAAATATAGTTGGTAATTGGGAAGATGGCCAAGCTCCTGGCCTGTATGGTAGAGACCAGTCCACATGTTTTGGAATGAGCCATTCATTGCTTTGCTTGCTACAGCTAAAACAAGACTGCTTTGTTATTTCCTATATGAATCAATATGTTTGGCCACACTTCCTTATCTTGTACTCGGCCAAAAACGGGATTTTTTTAAACATTTTTTGCCGTTTTAGCACCTGGAACACACAAAAATGAGTTTTTAAGTGGCGGAAAGCAATTTTTGAAAACCAAGCACCCTTCACCAAGCGCCCTGTTCCCCCGAAGGGGTGAATTTCTGAATTGTGCTTGGTGAACCGAACTCCACTTCATCGGTGTAGGCGATTTCCCTCGTGTTTAATATGATTCACAAGATGTTGGTCGGCTGAGCATCCTCGCAAAACCTTTTGTCGATGTAGTCATGGGTCGCCGTATAGAGCTTCTAAAGAAAAAAACACTCATTTTTAGATAAAAAACACAAACTTGGAACTTGACGTTGACTTTCACTTCATCTGAATTTGGAGGAGGCTTGGAGTTGAGATGCGCTCACCCACACACCTTAGACACAAATCACTCGAAAGTGACTCTGGATGCATAGAAAACGTATGCATACTAGAGTTTCTTTATGCGGTAGGCCCCAGTCATCAAAAGTACAGGGTGTATCAAAATCACGCGGCCACCCAAAAACATTTTGGCTATGTAGCCTTTTGCGCGGTCGATTTACGAATTTTGTTCCCAAACCTCGGAAATCTCCATTTTTACTTGAGATTCTATGCACGATAACCTGCGACTCCAACAAAATTTATTCATTATCAACAGACAAGAAAATCACATACAAGAGATATTATTGATATTATTGAAAGTGCTTTCCTTCTACAGTCTTCTTGGAGTCAGCAGAATTCTTCTCAGTCAGGCGTGTGTTTCTCAAGCTGTCTGCGAACGTGATGCATACTGTGAAATATTTGTAATCAACTAACAAATAACAGTGAAAAGGCAGTTCTGACCTGCGGGAATGTGAAACCTGAAAGAATGACACATAAAACAACCACGCGAAATATAGTAGAGAAAAAACTGGTTTTATTGTGACACAACGTTGAAAGGCTCTTTCGCATATTCCTTGCCAAAGTTATGGCTTCCTCCCTTCTGGAGTATGCAATAAGTTATAACTGTTGCAAAGATCCTAAGTGAAGTTGGAGATTTCCGGGCCCGAAAATTCGGAAATCGACCGAATAAGGCTACATAGCCAAAATTTGGCTCTATTTAAGAAGAGGTACCATTTTTGCCTTGGTCCCCCTGGTTCTATTTAAGAATTACCATTTTTTGCCTTGGTCCCCTATTGATTTTGTAAAGTGTTTTCACTTGCTTTATAATTCTATTCTATCAGTCTTCTATTTATGTTGTATTGTATTTATTTCTACTTCAGCCATACAACACCCATCCACTAAAAATTTCTACTTTTCAGACATACGAACCCCATTTACCCCAATATTTCCAAGTTTTCAGACTCACGACCCCAACCTTACTTTAGGCTTAGGTCTTAGGCTTAGCCTTTAGGCTTAGATATATCATTTCACATACAAACAATTCAACTGCTTAGCTAATCATATATTTTCCCCATCTGATCAAAGAACACCTTCAAAACATTCAACATTTTCAGTGGATGGTGTTCTATTGCTGAAACAAAACAAAATTTTCAAGCCCTTGGGCATACAAATTGTGTTTCTTGAGGTTTGTTTGTATGTGAAATGATATATCTAAACTAAAACTAAGCCTAAGACTTAAGAAATGGAGCCCAGGCTTACAGAGTCGTGAGTCTGAAAACTTGAAATATTTGGGTAAATGGGGTGTATCTGGGTGAATGGAAGTGTTGTATGGCTGGTAAATAAATACAATCGTATAAATAGAAGACTGACAGAACAATCAAAGCAAGTGAAACAAAAAAAAATCAATAAAGGGACAAATAATACCCTCTTCTTAAATAAACCCAAAAAATTTTGGGTGGCCGCGTAATTTGATACACCCTGTATGTTCAAATTCCATCTTTAGGGTACAGTCAACTCTCGATAATCCGTCATCTCGCTAATCCGTCACTCTCGATTATCCGTCACCTTCGTGACGATTTGGTTGGTTTTGCCTAAATAAGGCAAAACGTCACTCTAAAATCCGTCATCTCGATAATCCGTCACCCTTGATAATCCGTCACTTGAATGGTGAACATTATCAATAAATCAACTCTTGTTAATCCGTCACTTTATGTTTTCATGCATCTTTTGTTTTAACTTGCCGATGAGTAATCTAAACGTCCGAACAACTAGCGAACACTAGAAGAAGAAAGCAATACTTGATGCGGCGGCCAAAAACTCAATCGTTCTGCGCTAGCTAAGCAATTCGGTGTGCCTAGAACAGCTATTAACGACATTTTGAGCCAGAAAATGAGTATCCTCAGTGCAATCGACGGTGGAAGTGAAGCCAAGCGTGCGCGACTGACATCCGACAATCATCAACAGATGGAAGCACTTATCCGGTGGCACAAACAGATCAGGAGTCAAAATGTTCCAGTGAGCGGTGAATTGCTAAAGGTTAGAACTTTTGCCTTGCGTGCTTTTTGTGTTTGTTCAAGTAAATGTGATGCTCATGCAACCTTTCGTAGGAAAAAGCGGCGATAGCGAATAAGCTGGAAATCGTCGACTTCAAGCCAGCGAAGGATGTTTGACCACTTTCAAGGGCCGTCATGGAATCAAATTCAAGACAGAGCAAGGTGAAGGTGGGTCCGTCGATGTCGGTTCTGCTCGTGAGTGGAAAGAAAAAGGTCTTTTCGAGGCACTGGCGCACTTCTCAGCAGAAGATATTTTCAATGCGGACGAAACAGGATTGTTTTGGCAGCTATTACCAAACAAGACAATAGCTTTTAAGGATTAGTTTTTTCATGCCCTTTTGCTTAGTTTGCGCTCATATTAATTTAGGCGACAGATCCGCTGGCGGGAAGAAGAGCAAGCAACGCATTACCGTGCTCGTCTGTGCTAATATGTCGGGATCGCAAAAGTTGACGCTGCTGGTGACTGTAAGATTGGCAAACCAAGATGTTTCAAGAATGTAAATGTGCCGGTAGAGTACAGAAGCCAACAAGAAGCTTGGATGACGGGTATTTTAACATATTCAAATGTTATTATTTTAAGATAAAATTATCAGGGTCAATTTTCGAGACCTTTCTGGAAAAATGGGATAAGAAGCTCAAGAAGGACGATCGAGAAGGCGCGTCAAAGAAGCAGTCGCAAATCACCTTCTTCTCGTATGACCGTTAAAGCGCAGTTTTCTTATGAGGAATTGTTATGGGTGTTCAAATAAACAGTACTTTTGGTTGAATGAACGGATTTTAATCGCTTAATGTTGTAGAGTGGAGTTCTTATCGAACTGTTCATGTAAATCTGTATTTTCGGTAATAGTTATGTGTTCCTGAGTTGTCACTCGATAATCCGTCACTCTCTAAATTTTTATATGCATTAAACTCTCGATAATCCGTCATCTCGCTAATCCGTCACTCTTGATAATCCGTCACCCAACGGCCGGTCCCAAGGGTGACGGATTATCGAG
>JAMRYI010001662.1:0-15654 GCA_029231635.1 Ditylenchus weischeri | reverse complement strand
TTCTTTGATCAACTTCGAGTACTAATATTGTTGATGTTTGTCAAATAAAGTTGTTTTCCGTCTGTTGAAGGTTATTTATTAGACATATTTAAATGATTTCTTTGGCTGCTTAAGAGATACACGAACAACTGCACAACCGCGCGGTTAACCGCACTTTAGAATAACTGCAACCGCAACTGCAATTGATTTTCACCAAAAAGTCGCAACTGCATAACCGCATTTTGGCAAATAATCATCCCTAGTGGATATACATCTGGATGGCCTGAAAATTAAAAAAAAATTAAAAAATCAAAAACAACCCATTTTTTTCGGCACACCCCGAGAAGGATACTAAATATTCGGTACTAATTCGGTATAGCCCCACACTCCCATTTTTGATTTTTATTTTTCTTTGATGCGACAAACATCTTTCATTTATTCACATAGATACAAGTCAACAATTTGTGACCATAAAAAGAACATACCGTATTATTCTAATAAGCGCCCTCTCTAATAAGCGCCCTCTACTTTGAGGGTCTGTATCTCGGGGCAGAGCAAATATTTTGCAAAGCTGTTTTCTGCATTTTCTTAACTCCTACGAGCTCTACCGGTCCCACTTTTTAGATTTCGAATGTGCACCCAAAAATCTCGAGATCAACCCAAAATTTTTCTGATTTTCGGAGGGTTGAAAAATAAGCGCCCCGGCGCTTATTAGAGATAATACGGTAATATCATTTCCACCGAACTTTCGGCGCCAAACAAAATCAGAGACATAGCTTTTAAAAACAGAACGATGTGTGCCGTATTCTTGCTTGTGCCTCTCTTGAATTTTTGCCATGTTGATTCGATCGTCTGAGTGTGTGCACCAGTCCCCGGATCCACGAAATTGACTGAGTGATTCACGGTGAAGTGAAGGAATTCCTCAGGCAGCTTTTCAATTAGACTAATTCCTGTGCGATTGCTTATGTAGGCCGGCCAGCAGTCAGACATGATCGTTGTTCCTAAAAAGCAACAAAAAAAGATGAATCAAGTAAATGAGACGGAACGATGAAAACAAAATCTTGGAGCACACAAAAAGCAAGAACACGACTAAAACACGACTAAAAATGGAAAATGATAAAAAAATACGTTGTTTAAAAAAATTGTGCAAACTTGAGACACGAAAGCAAAAAATGGGGGTGTGGGGCTAAACCGAATTAGTACCAAATATTGAGAAAACAATCGATAAGAAACAAATTCAAAAGGAAACAAATTCATTTGAGAACAAATTCAAATGAGAACTCGTTTGTTCTGACACGAATTGTTTTGAAATATCGTTTTGACATTTAAATATTTTTAGAAATATTTTTTTTGAAAAACGAATTGAGAATAATTTATTTAGGGCCTTTACTGCCCGCTATGTGCTAGAAATTGGAACATCCATTATCGATATTAACGAACATTAAAATAGTACATAGTACGTCTTTTTTACAATTATAGTATGCTCAAATAACGGGTTCTCTCGAAGTCCATGTGTGCGTGTGTCTCAAAGGTAGACTCAAATTTGACACCTTCTACACCTCGCCTAAATCTATTACAACTAGACAGGGTTACATACTACACGAAATGTAAAAATTTACCGTCGAAGAGGGCTAAGTCACTGTCACTTCCATCTTTTCACGCTGGCTTGGACTGAATTGAATTGGAATCGGAGGATCCACAACCGTCTTCCTCTTTTTGGACGACCCACTCTGACTTATTGATCTTCTTCTGACCAGTTTGCTGTTCTTCATCCACTTCAGGGTCGATTAGATCACTTTCATTGCTCCATTAGCTCCAGGCTTCGTCTGAGCTGGCTTCATTTTCACTGCTGTAGGCGACTCTTGGCAATATAACTGAACTCATGATTATGCAGCAACTCAAAAGTTAAGTAACACACAAGTGAATTCAATAAACAATTGAAATGCAGCCGCACAGCTCCAAATAGAGGAAGGTAAGCAAAATGCACTATCAATTTTTCTTAAGCTGATTTTTGCTCACTTAATTTAATTTAGAAATATTTTTTCCAAAACAATTCATGCCAGAACAAACGAGTTCTCATTTGATTTTGTTCTCAAATGAATTTGTTTCCTAATCGATTGTTTCCAGAATATTTTGTTTTTTCGCGGTGTGCCATTTTTCTAACCCAAAATTGTGTAGGGAAAATGGTTTGTTAAGACCGAAATTGCGATTTCGCCTACCCAACCCGGATATCTGGGGTGGGTACTTAGGTTCAGGTGGGTTCACTTTGGATAGCTTGAAATACAGTTTAGTTAAAAAAAACCTTGCTATCATATGTGAAATTGTGTGAGTAATTTGGTTTGTTAAGACCGAAACCAGTTTCACCCACACGGAGGCCAATACTAAGGGTAGGTACCAACTGGATATCCACCTGGATTTTTTTATTAAGAACAACTTTATTATTTTTCTGGTCATACAGGTGGATATCCAATTGGTACCTACCCTTGGTATCGGTCTCCGGGTGGGTGAAAACTGGATTTCGGTCTTAACAAATCAAATTACCCACAAGATTTTACATATGATAGCATGGTTTGTTTTTTTATTTAGCTAAAATTTATTTTTCAAGCTATCCAAGTGGATATCTACCTGACCAGGCGGTACACACCTCAGGTTTTGGAATTCGGGTACGTAAAATCGGAATTTTAGATTTAACAAACAGATTTGGTAGACAATTTTACATAAGATAGCATTATTTGTTTTTGATTTAAACAAAAATTAATTTTTTCAGGTCATCAAGGTGTATACCCACCTGACCCTAGGGGTACTCACCCCAGCTATCTGGGTTTGGGTATGCGAAATCACAATTTCTGGTCTTAACAAACCATTTTAAAGTCAAAAATAATTGGTTTTGGGGTTTACTAAAGGGGGTAAACTTTATGTAAAAGGCTATTGAGCGGAGTAGAATTCTCGTCTGATAAGAATTGTGTAATTTGGCGTAGTTTAGAATGGTTTGGAATAGATAAGTGTGGAATTTGAGCAATTAAACCTATCGGACTGATTTCTGATCCGCTCAATCGCTTTTTCGCAAAGTTTACCCCTTTAGCGAACCTCCAAAACCAATTATTTTGGCTTTCGGCCACCTGGAGTGCGTTCTGAGCGACTTAAGAAGGAAAAGAGGGCGCATGGGCGGAGGGCGGTTGGTGTAGAGCTTTATATAAACATTACTGAGGTTGCTGGTTCTAAACCCCTTGAATGCACACCTTATTTTCCTCAACGGAGGCTTCTATTTTGAAGGTGCGGAAAATTTTTTGAGAAATTTTTCAAGCCATCCTCTCATCACCTATAACATATAAAATTGAAAGAATCTTGAAATATTTGTCTTTACATTAAATGTAAAATAATATCGGTTTTCCAGCGAAAAGCGAAGTTTACTGCGTCTCTTTGCCTAAACTGTACCGCCAATTTATTTTATTTGTTCTTTAATTTTGAGCTAACAGACCTCACTCTAGCAGCGTTTCTAGATTTTCTGCTTATGATTACTGCATAAAACCACATAAATTAACATTTAAATTAACATTTGTGAATCCTGTTGTATAATTTCTTGTATGAAGAGCAATACAATAGCTTGAGAAAAGTTGTTCATTCAACATCCAAGAATCACCGTCATGAAACATCAAGGTGCACTTATTAGGTGCTCCTGTCATTTGAGCAATCATTGAAGCATATCTATAAGGTATGATACTAGATATTTGGGCACTTATGCCGTTGGGGCCCCCTCCCTCTATTTTGTCATTTATGAACAAACTGTAAATTTTTATTTGTATTTAACAGGGTACAATTCAGCAACATGGGACCATAAATAAAACATTACATCAGGACCCTTAAACTTCTTTCTTCCAAACATATTCAGAAATATAGAAACATTCGCAAGTGCGCTTAGAGGCAAAATTTCATATGCTGAAGCCATCTGATGAATTCTTCATTTGTCCACAATACCGTAATTAATACCAGTATTTTTCTGTATCTTTCCTACTGAAACGTGCAAAGCGTATTCACAAAATTGAGAAAATACCGGTATTTTTGCGAGATTATTACCCGTATTAATTTTTTTGGCAACTCTACTATCATCATCTTATTTACTCCAGCTCTGAAAACTATTAGCCAACAAGTTCTGATGGAAAGATCAATTATTCTCATGCCAATTTATCCAGATGCTAAGAAGAGGGACAAGGCGAAGAAGAGACTATTATACAAGGAAGAAGATCCGCCTCGACACGGATTACATGCTTAGCAGTAACGTGATATGTTATCTGCATCACTGTAGTTTACATGGAGTATCTTTCAGAATTTCCTAGAAGAAAGTAGGCGAACTCCAAAAGGGCGAAGTGGAAATTTTACATACCTGAAAGCAGAAGAGGATCTTCCTGAAGAGAAGAGCCAACAATGATTTCTTCCAGTCGGTTCACTTTGACTTCAAAGGAGAAGAGGGGAATTCACAGTCTACAAAGTTTCTCTGGTCATTCTTAGGAGGGGTCAAAGGAGGGAGGTCAAATATCGTAAGCCAATGTCTCATTGAATTTGTTTTGTACTTACTTTTAATATTCTAGGCGTCATCGTTCTGCTCATTTGAAGCCCGAGAAGCCATCCAAACCGCAGACAACCATTGAATCATTTCTAGAGAGGACCAATCCTACAGCCGCTGAAGTTGAGAAGATGAAGCAAGGAACAGCGTCTTCTACATTCATTACCATTTGGAGAAGCTATGTTTCAAAGAGCTCATTAGCGTGACAATATTGATTGGGTTAATTGACTTCATTTTTATTGGACAGTGTAGTTAACAAACTTTTTCCTTCAGGGCAAAGAGAGGAATCAAAATCTCTACTCGTCGGACGGAAGGCAGTATCAAGAGCAGTCACTTCCCAATCCACGTCTCTGGTCAATGATCTGGCGCCCAAAAATTGTGGACATCCTTGAAAAGCAAAGTGGAACGTTCGGACTTACTACCTACGGGAAGCGGCTAAAGGACTACCTCGGTGTCACTGTTCACTTCTTTGATGCTCGCTGGTGGGAATATTTTATTCACTCACTACATTAATTAGTGTATTTCTCTCTTTTTCAGGAAACTTCAATCTATCTGGCAGGGAGGAAAAAAACTACAAGCAATTCTGGGATCACTTGGTCAATGCTGTACGTCCATTCCACATCCCAGAAGGCCTTCTATTACGCTTGTTCAGCGTCTCGGACGAAGGAGCCAACATCACCAAAGCTTTGGGAGAGTAGGCCAGCATGCTTTTTAATTCTCCGCACTTATTTAAATGAAATGTGTTCCAGATGTCAATTGCTTTTGCCATCTGCTAAACGTTGTTTCTAAGCGGATCTTCACGCCATACAAACATCATCGCGCCATTTTTCTGGAAGAGGATCTATCAGAAGATGATCGAGAGGACCTTGCACAAGCAAAGAAACTGATCGAATGCTGTAAGACCGTCGTCTCTTCATTGAGGTAGAAGAATTTATGAATCACAAATTTGATGTATAAATGATGCTCATCATTCAGGAATACGCCGTTGAAGACCAGTTAGCCAGCAATTTCGAGAGAGATGTCGAGACCAGGTGGCTCAGCAAGTACCCTCTCCTGCGTTCTGTGAAAAAGACCCTTGACAAGTTGATCCAGATCAGACAAGACGGTCAGTTTTCCAGCTTCTTCTCCGATGATGTTCTTGAAGCCCTTGATGTTCTCAATTCCTCTCGGCGACAATTGGGCGACTGCATTCGGGATCTAAAATTTTCACTTTTACCTTTTACCTTAGTCCCCCAAGGCAAAAAGTCAAAATTCAGTTGAAGTTTTTTGTTTCAAAAAGTGCCGTCCCCCACCTAAAAACATGTTTTCTACACGTTTCCGCCCTGAAACATACAAAAAAGCAGTTAAAACACCAGCAGTTGCTATAATGAACTTCGGCCCAAAAAAATATATATTTTTTTAGTAAAAACACGATTTCGCTTGATCCCCCCTATGGTTTGGGCCTTACCCATCCAGATGCCATTCATACACCAGGACCCAAACCACAGGGGGAGCAAACGATAATCGTGTTTTGACATTATATACTCAAAAATTGTATACCTTTTCTGAGTCTGCATTCACAGAATTTCGAAATTCGGCCAAGGAAAAAAAGTTGTGGCCTTTTTAAGACTTTTAAAGCTAATCAATTTTCTTGACAAACTCTTTAACATAATTCACCGCGTCCCAACTTTATGTTTTCAATTTTATGCTCGCAGCACAAAGACAAAGTGATTCAATTACACAACAATTACAATAATGACGTAACAAGTGATAAATTTCTCTTTCTAAAGCCTTTCTTGTGCACTCATGTCTGGTCTGAGAAGATTAGTAGCCGCCTAAAACAGCACGTTGAATTCTCCCTTAAAATGACAACCTCTACCTTTGTACGAATACTCTCCAATTTAGGACAGTTAGTTATCCTGTGGCCAAGTCCAGAGCAATACGAGCATCTTTTATCATCTAGATTCTCCTGAGACATTTTGTCGATCATAGCCTCTTCATCACCCGCCAGCTGTTGAAGGAAGAGTGGTAGTTGTTGTCCAGCTTCGACCAACAAGTGTTTTAGATCCACAAGCACAGATAAATCTGAAAATCAGAGAGGCTGAAGTGGTTTTGACTCAAGTTGGCAAATAAAAGTTTCTTACCATCCTTCCTGTTGATAAAAGTAGTTGCCAGACCGCGCTTTCCTGATCTCCCGGTACGTCCAATGCGATGAACTAAATTTTAGCAAGGAATATAGATGAAAAGTCATGCAATGGATTAGAGTTGTGAAATGGTCATATGACCCGTCACATGATTGTTTTAGTAAATCGCCGGTCATTTTAACAACTCTATATTTGACGCACCGTAATTTTCAATGTTTTCAGGCATATCATAATTGATAACGTGCTGAATATTCTCAAAATCAAGACCCTTGGAAGCGACGTCAGTGGCTACCAAAACTAAATTTTTGTCCATTTACTTTATACGTTACTTATCATGCAAAGTAAATAAACAAACTATCTTTTCCTCCTCGTCTAAAAGCATCGACCACACTATGTCTATCCTTCTGGTCTAAATTTTTTAAAGATTAATAAAATAAATCCGTGTGTGAAATTTAAAATAAACCTTTTCCTCCGTGAATTAAGGCAACATCGAATCCCTTCAACAACAGGTATTCGTAGATATTATCAACATCCGCTTTCTTTTCAGCAAATATCAATACTCTAAAGTATCAAGTTTGAAAAAGTTTCATAAATTTGGAAATTACCTTGGAGCTGTTTTCAGAATGCACTGTAGAATTTTGACAAGCTTCTCATCCAATCTAGCATATTCGATCTCGAAATGGGATTCATATAATTTCATAAACTAAACGAAAACGCAACCTCCTGAGTCACGTTCAGTGAGGCTGCTCCAGCGCGGCCGACTTTTACAATGATAGCTTTGACCAATGCGGATTTGGCAAAATTTTGGATTTTCTTTGGCACGGTCGCTGAGAACAGCAAAGTTTGACGCTGGCCCTGCAAATAAAATTTTAATTTGTTTCTGTTTACGCATACCAATCAAGGCAAACCTTAAAATATGAGAAAATAGATCTTAATTCATCCTCGAATCCCATGTCCAGCATTCTGTCTGCCTCATCTAGAACCAGGTAACGACAGACTTGCAGGTTGAAAACCTTCTTGTTCAGCATGTCGGACAAATGACCAGGAGTAGCTAAACAAATATGCGCTCCTCTTTCGAATTTTCTAGCCTGATCTCGGATGGGAAAGCCGCCAGTGCAGAGACCAACTCGAATTTCGGGGAAACCACCATCCACCATCAGTTGATCCACCAGCCATGTTATTACATCTAAAACATTAAAAACATGAACACAACTATCTTCATGGCTAAAAAAGACTTACCATTAATCTGCTTGGCCAGTTCCCTCGACGGAACAATAATCAAGCCATATGGACCTTCACCTTGAGTGAACCTTAATCCAACTTCTTGCTCCAAGCAGAACATAAGCAGAGGCAGCACAAATGTCAGAGTTTTACCTTAAAGTGGCATGCTCACCTGTTCAAGATTAATCCCCGCCAATTCAAAAACTTTTCATAATCATTGAACTTCTGTACGGAGTTTTCAACTTGGTTTCTAACAAAACAAGGCCTAGAATTTAATTTCAGGTAAAGTTTTGTTATAAACCAAGTTGAAAACAGAAATTAGGACAGTGATTAGGACAGTTTTTGAATTGGCGGGGACAAATTTTGTACAGGTGAGCGTGCCCCTTTAAGAAATCACAATAGCAGGACTAAAAACAGTAGCAACTTACCTGATCCACTGGACGCTATTCCAATCATGTCTCTACCCGACAGAGCCACAGGAATACCTTGCATTTGAATGACTGTTGGAATGATAACTAAAAGAAGCAGATTAAAAACCAGAAAAAGGCAAAACAACTTGCTTTCTTTCTCGCGCAACACTTTCAATATATTTCTAGGAAATTTCATCTCCAAAAAGCTGCCTAGAAGTGTTGGTGTAAATTTTTCATTGACACACAATTTAAAAAAATAGACGAACCAAGAGGAGGCGGGCAGTCATCACCTTCCACAGAAATCCCTTTCTTCATACGAAAGCGATCAGCATCAGCAGTTGTTTGAGACCGAATGTGCTTTGGAGGACGCCAACTAGTTTTAATAGACTGCTCGTATTTGACCCCTTTGGCAATTTCCAGTGATGTGGACAGGGCTGACGTCTGAGGCACAATTTGTAGAATTTTGTCTTCCTCATCTCGCAGCTTTTCAGTTTTCCCTCTCTCATCATCTGATACAGTCGTTAGACATGTTTTAAAAAGGGAAAAAGGTACCAATATCTTTCTGAACCGTCTCGTTCTGTTTCTCGAGTGTCAATGTCTTAGTGGCTTCTTCAGCTTTTTTTTCCTCCTCTTTTCTTCGGTATTTGGGAGCAGCTACTTCTTTATTTTCGCGCTGAATTTGAGCGTCCGACTGTGGCTTGATAGGTGCTTTGGAACTGAGTACAGCCCCTTTCAGTAAAGCACGCCCTTGATCCTGAAAAAGGTTTTTTTGCTCAATTATTAGGTTTACGTACAAGTTGGTGCGATAAAGAAATTTCAGAGCCTATATAATTCTTTCCTGAGTAGAATTTTGAAAATGTGTTTGTAAAAATCAACTCAGTTTTCGGTGCTCAGTAGATTATGTCAAAAGCACGATTTCTACTTAGCCCCAGTAGTATCCTGTAGCTTGGAAGTGACCAACTGGTTACTCAGCAGGCAAGTGATATGCTATACAAAATGAATTTCCACTAAAAATGAGTCAATTTGAAAAGACGCATTTCAAAGTCAGAATTAGAAATTAAATGTTTCTCTCAAGGTGTCCACATTTCTTAAACCATCCCTTTAGCATACATTTGCAAGCAGTTGTGACTTCTCTTCAGCTATTTTTTTCACCTCATCTTCTAAAAAGAATTAAAAAGTCGTAGGTACGGCAGCAAAATGGTAAAAAGAGAAACCTTGAGTCTTCCGAAAACTGCTTACAATAATTTCTAATGCTTGTCTTTTCATTACAACAACATTTCCAGTTGGCCGGTGCCAAGTAGTTTTCCGGGTAATAGCGTTGAAGAAGTAGGATGACAGATTCGAATAGTGTTCTTGCGGCGTTTCTGTTTCAATCCAAAGACTCTTGTAACTCGGTATTTGAGCCAGCTAAGAATGTACAGATGCGTCGTGAAGAAATAATTAAGAAGACTACATACATCTTTTAATTGTGTCACCAGGTTGACATACTGATCGGAAGGCATTTTCTGTAATTTTGCAGAAGTCAATAATAAAACATCGTTAGTTACATTTCTTTACTAACCGAACAGGCGACAGACAGCGCCTGAGGGTGCGCTCACAACAAGTCCGCATCCGCTTCCGCATGCGGACGTATTGTGAGCAATTACTTCTATTACCGTAAAGACTGTTTTTCACAATGTATCCTCAACCCTCAACCTGGGCGAAGTGCTTTTTGCATTTTTCTGCAAAATATTTTTGTAGAAAATACCGCATTTCCTCTAATAAAAGCCCATGGGCGCTTATTAGAATCATGCAATTTTTTCATACTTCAAGTGGTCTGAAATTTCTGTTTTCATTTACTGTTTGAACTGTTTAAAAAGTGCCTGTTAGATTTTTAAAATCCCTCGCAGGCACTTTTTACACAGCTCAAACAGCAAATGAAAACAGGAATTTCAGACTAATTGAAGTTAGGGTGGGCGCTTATCAGAGCATGGGCTCTTATTAGAGGAAATACGGTAAATATCATAGATAGATTTTTTTGCAAGTTTGGTATCATATTGAAGCCGAGATCCAGGGCTTTCATTTGACACTAAACTTGCACTTAGTGAAAATAAAAATTATTGATAAAGGTGCGTTTATCCTCAAAATGATCCTCAACATTGAGGATTGAGGATCATGTTGTAGATTAACTATGATGTTTGTACGTATCTACCTAAATTTTAATTCTGCGTCAACCTATGCTTTCCGTTTTTGCAAAAATATAATTAAAACATGCCGTAAAAGACCAAGTGCAAAAAATCTAAAAAAGTCGTTGTTTTGAAGACGTCTTGTACGGTAAAATCCCAACTGGCAGTTCCCAACTGGCAGCCTTTTTTTGAATTTTGGAGTCCTGGCACGGAAAAATATTTCAAATTTGTTTGTGTTTCACACCCCCCCAAAATTCAAAATCATAATCACTTTCGAAATTTGGCGCGAAAATCAAAATTCACGAAAATTGTGGTTTCTAACCATAACTTTTCTATTACAGTTTCTGATTGAATTTCTTAAGCATTTCAGCAAGCTCTTAGGTCTATCAGATTCCCAGTTTCATGGGCTTTCAAATGAGCCATCACTTGCTACAATACGCTACGGAAAATCAGCATTTCAAAACGATTTTAGGAAAAAAGACGACAATTTTTTTCCTGTATAGTGCTTTAAAACAGGTTTTGCGTAGCCATTCCTCACTTATTTCCTCAAATTTTTTTTCGTCTATCAGATAGAGCAAGAAATTTGCTACATATCTGTCCAAAAAATTGTTAAAAAAATGCGCATTTTCGACAGTTCATGCGGGGCCAATAAAAAAAGTACCAAAAACGACCATTTTTGACTAGAAAAAATGAGTTGTTGGCTATAAAGTATTTCTAGTCGTAGATTTTGTGTTCTATCAAAAATTTGTCTGGTGGTCTTGTAGTGGAGATACTGGGCTACATTTTGGTGTAACAAGTGTTGCCAAAAACTGTTGTTTTCGGCTTTTCCTCTGTGCCACAAATTTTGACTACATTTTTTTCTTGTATTCAGGTATACGAATATGGTCCAAACAAGGCGTCAAACAGAAGTGAAAACCGTCGAAAATTCGCTGAACATCATGAAAGCAAATGCAACTGCGCTTGCTTGATAAATTAGTGATTAGCAAGTCAAAGTAGTTTCACAGTTGCTACGCAAGGTTTGGTTATTTTTTCTTCTCAATTGTCACTTATTTTTCCGCTTCAGACTAAGAATCAGCGTCTTTTCATGCCTGTGATTGAAATTGCTGGGGCAGACAATGAAAGCTATGAGGGGGCCACAGTCATTGATCCGATTAAAGGGTACTATGAACAGCCGATTGCAACGCTTGATTTCTCTCCTCTACCCATCTATTATGATTGGTCACAATCTATGCTATACTACTTTAATCAGTAAAGCTGCAGCAAAGGAGTGAGGAATCTTTTTGTATATGTTTTACGTGTACATTTTTTTTTCAGCTTGATCGAGGGTGTTGATTATGTGAGAACTCCGTCAAATGATCTCTTTGTCTCTGCAGCCCGCAGGAAGGGTTTATTGCCAGAAGTGCTGGAAGACTTACTATCGGCTCGTAAGAAGGCTAAGTTTCTATTGAAAAATGAAAAGGACCCCTTCAAGTAATTTATCATTTTTTTAAAATTATTCTCTATTTAAATATTCTTCTTTATAGACAGATGGTGTTGAATGGTCGACAACTCGCATTGAAGATTAGCGCAAATTCGGTCTATGGCTTTACGGGTGCAACTAAGGGGAAACTTCCCTGCCTGGAGATATCTGCTTCTGATTTCATGAAGCTGCATAATTTCTGGTGAATGCTGTCAGAACAGTCGATCGAGTCACTGCATCGGATCGTGAATGGAGATGAACGAAGGTTCTCGTCACTAGGAAGTAGAGAAAAGACCTTACAGAAAATTATTCAAGAATGTTATGTAAGAAATGTTGTTTTTGATCTTGATGTGGAAGTGGCTGGTGATGTCTAATAAAGCGTTTGCTAAAATTGGTACTAGTTCTTGAAAGTAGTCAGGATAACACATCCGTGTCTTCAAAAACACGTGAAAATACCATAGCGACAAAAGGTTTTTGAATTTCTTGGCGTTTTGTTTTTCTTAAAGTGATTATGATTTTGAAGGGTACGCGACGTTTGACCCTAAAGCCGTTTGACCTAAAGCCGTTTGACCCTAAGCCGTTGACCCTAAGCCGTTTGACCCTAAAGCCGTTTGACCTAAGCCGTTTGACCCTAAAGCCGTTTTGACCTAAAGCCGTTTGACCCTAAAAATTTGCAATTTTCGCATTTGAATCCGCGCTTTCTCTGCTCTATTTCTTGAATTCAAGGTTTTCGCTCACATATATCGCTGTCATTTTTATTGTACACATTTCTAATGATCGTTAAATAATACGGTCATAGAATCCTTGCTTTGAGATACTTGCTCTGCTGTGTAATGATGCTTTTGATTGCAATGTTGATATTTAGATGGCGCTTAATATCGATTTTGATGAACTCGACAGAATATTGACTTCATTTGCGACGTTGAACAAGCCAGGGAGCAAGCTAATCAGCTGATGGCGGAGCAAGCTAACGATCAAGCCAATCAGGTAGTCGCAGAGCAGGCCGAGCAAATCCATAGACAGGTGATCAATTATTTGAATGCATGAATGTATTTCACATATAACTTCACGTTTCAGGGTGCAGTGATTTCGAAGAAAAACGAAGAGATTATAACACATAGCGGCTATCAGTTTTGGAAGCAAGATGAGTACAAAGGAAAGGTTTACTGGCAATGTTGGAAGGTGAAAGTTGATCGTTGCCGTGCTCGTTTACATACGAACAAGGCATCCGGGAAGTGATCAAAGTGGTTGGAACTCACAGCTGCACAGATCATCAACTGCTATTCCTCTTCGTCAAATCAGCCAACGGGTCAAGGAGGCAGCAGCCGCCAATAATGAGGTAGGATATTGTAGATTATACTGTTGGTTGTACGTATCTTAGTTTTCTACTCTACTTCAGCATCCTTCGAGTATCTTCAACACCGTTCTCAATGGCGTGCCGGAAGCTATCCAAGCCAAGATGGACAAATCAGCTGTCAGGAAGGTGGTTCAGAGGAAGCGCAAGGAATCAATGGCAGCCAAAGCCGAATGGAATCAATTTGCGATCCCCGGAACCTATACGAAATACAGATTCAGGTTGAACGATGAGGAGCCATTTCTTCTGGGGGACTCGGTAGATGCTGATGGCAACAGGTGTGACTAAATATGCTTTGGTGAATTTGTCTAGAATTTATTGGTTTTCTTTAGAATACTTTTGTTCGGCCGTGAAAGCAACAAGGTGGGAGCACAAATGAAGGTGGTCTTTATGGACGGGACCTTTAAAATAACGCCATCTCCGTTCTACCAGGTATTTTCATGCCTTAGCTTTGAAGTGCATGTTGATTTTATTATGATAGTTATTCAGGTGTATGTCATTCTTGCTGAGCGTGGAGGCTACGTGTTCCCGGTATTGTATGCCTTGCTGCTAAATAAGACACAAGCAGCCTACGAGCGCCTTTTGAGATGATCAAGGGAATGTGGCCGGATTTCTCTCCTACAAGCATTTCCGTGGACTTTAAATGTGGTGATCAACGCAATTGAAGTGTGCTTTCTTGATTCGAGTGTGGGGCTGTTTGGTGCATTTGGTGCAGAATCTCAAAAAGAAGCTGGGCAGAAGGGACTGAAGGGCGATATGATACCGATCCAGACTTTGCTGTTCTCTGCGCCCTGAAACGTGAAGTTATATGTGAAATACATTCATGCATTCAAATAATTGATCACCTGTCTATGGATTTGCTCGGCCTGCTCTGCGACTACCTGATTGGCTTGATCGTTAGCTTGCTCGCCATCAGCTGATTAGCTTGCTCCCTGGCTTGTTCCACGTCGCAAATGAAGTCAATATTCGTTCGAGTTCATCAAAATCGATATTAAGCGCCATCTAAATATCAACATTGCAATCAAAAAGCATCATTACACAGCAGAGCAAGTATCTCAAAGCAAGGATTCTATGACCAAAATTATTCAACGATCATTAGAAATGTGTGGTCAATAAAATGACAGCGATATGTGAGCGAAAAACAATTCAAGAAATAGAGCAGAGAAAGCGCGGATTCAAAATGCGAAAATTGCAAATTTTAGGGTCAAACGGCTTTAGGGTCAAACGAGGTCAAACGGCAGGGTCAAACGGCAAGGTCAAACGGCTTAGGGTCAAAGGGCTTTAGGGTCAAACGGCTTTAGGGTCAAACGTCCGTGGCCCGATTTTGAATTTCAGGGGTGTGGTTTGTCGAACAAAATTTGTCTTAGTTTCTTTCGATCTGTTTTTTAATTTTGCTGTCAATTTTTGTCTGTTTTTTTATTTTTTATTTTGTTTTCAGATGTCTGCCGAGCCATGAACACCTTTGCCAACCGAAGAAGCGCAGTGAGGTTGGTTTTATTTTTATTTTTAAATTCATTTATTTTTTTTTCAGGTTAGTGGGCTCGCTCAAAGAAGGAGCATGCTGGCGGAACTCACGACGGGAACTCGAGAAACAACTTCATCTGCTATTGTTCGAACTGAAACGAAACTCCTGGAGAAGAATGCGGGCCAGTCTAAGGGGTTTTTTTTAAATTTTATTGTTTTCAATTGTAAACTAGACTCCTGGGCTAAGTCATTATTTGTGGCGTAATCCGCAATTGACTCTTTATAAAAATATTTCATTTCAGAATATCGTCGAGAAGGTCGACAGGTCAGTGTCGCCAACAGAAAAGCTATCTCAAAAGCATTCGGCCGAGCCAAAAAGAAACATCTTCCGCCAATCAATGACTTTGGCAACATGATGGACGACTAGAATTACATGCTGCGATGTACAAAAAGAGGGTCCTTGCCTGGGCACGAGAAATTTGGCGAGCAACTCTTTCTGAATGGCGGTTAATTTCATTTTTTTATTCTTTTCTACATTTATTTATTTCAAACGATGACATGCTCCTCTTCTTCTTCTCGCCACGCCAGTAGTTCCACTTCAAGTAAAGTAAGGAAATTGTAGGTGACGGCAACTTCAAGTTCTCTCCGGATCCATCTTACCAAGTCCATAGGATCTTTGGCTTCGTCAAGAAAATCCATTCCACGCCTCTCTTCACTGCATTGCTGAAAAAGAAGGATGGTAAAACATATAGAAAGATGTAGAAAAATCGTGGGTCTTTTAATTTTATTTTGTTTGGTTTAATCATTTTATTTTATTTCAGTGGCTAGGCAATTTGACGTACCAATCAAGTTTCAGTATGCGCACTTCGACAATGAGCCAGCAGTCTACAAAGCGTTCCAAAGGCAGTTTCAGAAGTT
>JAMRYI010000491.1:0-124475 GCA_029231635.1 Ditylenchus weischeri | reverse complement strand
TCTCTCCACTGTAATGTCGAGTGCCGCTTTGGGGTGCGCTGAGGAACAGAAACTAATGTCAGATATGTGCGTAAACTTATTCTCTTTATGTTTGTCGCTTGTCATCACCCCCATTTATTTGTCGTCGTTTTCTTCCAATTGTGTCTGGTAGCAATAAAGTCCTTCTTTCTAATGATTCCACAAATTAGAAGCCTCATACTTTATTCCGTGAATAATAGATCATAACTTGTGATAATCTTGGTGAGTATACGTTTCGCCGCTAATATTCTTATGAATAAGATCGGCTTAACGTCCACGCACCATAATCTTGACTTTAAAACGGAATCTGCTAGTCCTTGGACGTGATAGATATTTGGTTACTACGCATTTGGGCACATTGTTTAGGGGCGTTTAGAAGTTGGCGTGGTAAATGTCACAAAAACCGCTAAACGTCTTAAAAGAACGCCACGTTTGTACACATTTATTCCCATCGGCGGCGAGCATGCCCCTTTAAAGTCTTTTGGCGGATCCTAGCCTTTTCACATTGCTTTACTTTTGGTGAACGGGCCTTAGGGGTAAAACGTTTCGTGTAGAACTACGTATATCACGTAATTATCATCATTCTCTAAGGTTTCTAAAGACAGGTAATAAAACCCCAAAACCCAAAAAATCGAATAAAGAACTTAAAATTGTAGAATTACTTTCTTTTGCTCTACTCTGGGTACTACCACTGACACCACACAATATTCTGCTTTGTTTCTCGAGCATTAATTTTTTGAATAATTTCGAACAATTTTCATTGAAGACGGGTAGTTCTATCAAATTAATAGTATGAATAAAGCCGTCATGATTTTATTTATCTTCTTCGTCATCATAAGAAGATTTGGGGCTTGTAGAAAGTTTTCGTATTACGCGGGCTCTTTTAAAAAATTTGGCAGCCAATTCCCCAGTTCATTTCCAATTATTTAGTAACTGGAATTGTAATCTTTTGACTATATTCTCAATTTTGACTACTGTTGCGCTGTTGGTACTAGTAAATGTGGAGATTTTCGGGTCTATGTAGCCAGGGTTGGAGCACTTACCTGACCCCTTCACTCAATTAACCTTGACCCTTCTTCACTAAATTCAGCTTGGGGGACCAAGGCAAAAAAATTGTTTACATTTGACAATACCAATTGTCTGTGCTTCGGCAAATTATTTTACACTCTTTGCACAAAAAGTGTAAAATAAGTTGTTTTTCAGTCTTTTTAATCATTTTTACGCAAAATAATTATTGGTATTTAAAAGTGTAAAAATTGCCTTGGTACCCCAAGCTGAATTGAGTGAAGGGGTCAAAGTTAATTGAGTAAAGGGGGTATAGGTTAATTTAGCCCCAGGGTTATTAGGATTGGTTAAATTACGGTTTATTAAAAATTGCGGTGACTCACAAATTTGGATGGATGTTTTCACGTTTAGGCCTCTCCCACAATGCAAATTCAATCCTCAACCTTGGCGAAGTGTTGTTAGCTTTCTTTCAGCAAGATAACTTTGATTTTTATTGGCAACTTTGATGTCATAGTGTAGCTGAGATCCAGGGCTATCTCTTGTCACCGAAATTTCGGAAAACAAAAATAAAAATTGTGGATAAAAGTTGGTAATCTTCAACGTGATTCTCAATTCCTAATGTTGAGGATCATGTTGAGGATCATGTTGTGGATCATGTTGAGGATAAACGCATTTTTATTTTCACCCTCTGCAAGTTTTGTGTTAAATGATAGCGCTGAATCTTAGCTTTAATATGACACCAAACTTGCAGAAAAATCTCGAAGCTATTTTATTGAAAAATTTAAAAAGCACTTCGCCATGGTTGAGGAATGAGGATGTACTTGGACCCATGCCTTAGCTTTTAGAAAATTGGTAACGCCAATACTGGTACCCACCTTTTTGAAAAAATAAATAAAAAACCTCCGTTTTCACCTGTTAAATTTCCCACTTATCAACAAAATCTGACGCAAGATATTTGGCACCCGCTGGTGGTTCGAGTATATCCAGATGGTTCGGGTACCTCCGGTGGTTCGGCTTCCTGCAGGTGGTTCGGGTGTATCCTTGTGGTTCGGGTATCCGCTGGTGGTTTTTGGTGTATCCGCGTGGTTCGGATATCTGCTGGTAGTTCGGATTTATCCTTTTGGTTCGCGTACCCGTTTGTTGTTCGGGTGTATCTTTGTGGTTTGGGTACCCGCTAGTAGTTCGGGTGTATTCTAGTTTCTAACGAAGTATGATTTTGTGCAGGTTCTGTTGAAAATGCACAATGAAAAATTAAAGTATGGATCTTTCAAAAAATAATTTTGTTCATACTTTTAATTTTTGTTTAAATTTCAAAAGATCTTGCACGAAATTATTCCCGGTTAGAAACTAGAACCTCACGGCTACACAATGGTGTCATCATTTTGAAAGTAAGAAATCAGAAATTTAAAGAAAGAAAGTAAACAAAAATTTGGGACAAAAAAAGTAAATTTGGGACAAAAAAGTATAACCCCTTTTATTAATGATCATTGAGTGTTTGGGAATGGTTTTCAGCCTCCAAGACAAATCCCTGCCCTACGCGCGATTTTTCGACAATAAAAACTGAACAAAATTAGAATTTTGTCCTATCACTGTTTCGTCCATTTTCCAATTCATCCAATTCAAAAAAATTTCCCAATCATTGATTTTCTGTACGGATTTTTCAGCTTGGTTTTTTTAACAAAAAGGTCTAGAATTAAATTTTAGGTATAGTTTTGTAAAAAACCAAGTTGTGCTAATTCCTTGTGCTAAACCAACTTTTTTTATTAAAATGTTTTTAGACGCAGGGTAGGCCATCTCCCAGGACTAGCTCAACCACTTTTCCTTTACACTTTCAATAAAAACGGCGAGAATGAGTTTCACGCAATTTTGTGATAGGATTAGAGTCGTATCAGATACTGATTTTGACAGTTAACAGATTTTCCATGAGCTGCAATTTTTCCAGTAACTGCCAAATTTTTAAAGCAATTGTTGGGAAAGTTGGCCACTCTTCCTCCAACTATCAATTTTCAAGATATCTGTGTCTTGCGGTATTCGAACTTCAGCGTCAACAAACAAGACTGCATACCACTCGAACTAGGCCTGTAACTTTAGAGTTTTTGCTAATTTTTGCATATAATTAAGCTTTCCTCAATTTGATATTGTTTTCACGAGTTTGCTCCTAAACACGGAAACGAGGACCTGTGGCGACGAGATATTCCAGCAGGGACAATGACCCAGACCATCATTTGGCAGAAACGTGACTCCCTTTGCCGAAAAATCAAAAAGGGACTCGCGTTTTGCCTTTTTGGGTAGAAGAATACATACTCTGGTGGTCATTTTGGGGCAGAAGCGTATATAGGCCCTTGGGCAATTTTTTAAATTTTGCACCTTATCAAATAATGATTTACGACATTGACCCTACATGAATATCTTGTCGCCACAGGTTCCCAGGGGGGTGCCAAATGAAACTTTATCAAAATAAAAAATTTAATTATTTAATTTTAAAGGCTGTTGAAAAATCGACTATAAGTCTGTTGAGTATAATTTCTTTGTTTACTAAAAAATTTTTCAAGAAGAAATTATGGTGCTTATATTGGTTAGTCTCCCTATTCATGTGTGGGGAATAGCTCAGTGGTAGAGCATTCGACTGCAGATCGAGAGGTCTCTGGTTCAAATCCGGATTCTCCCTGACTTCTTTTTTCATTCCTAAATAAAAACCATTTATGGAAATACACGGATAATTTTTTCATAAGGCATGTTAATAATAGACTACCGTATTTCATATAATAAGCGCACCTGCAGGACAGGACTTTTTGTTTGAAAAAAATGACTAAAAAGAATCAGAGGATAACTTATCAAATTATTGGCACAGAAAAATTACAACCTTCGAGTTTCAAGGAGTTTACGAGTGGCGGCAACGACTATGTTAACGATTCTTACACAGAATTTCACACTTCTTGATAGTTTGTCGGTTTTATTGTTTGTCAAAATTTTAATAAAATTTGTTTGCTTTGACAAATTTTTAGGGTCGAAAAATATGGCCTTCATGAAAAACAGCCTTTTTCATGGAAAATTTGATTTTAAGAGTCCCCATATCCAGGGTTAGTGGTAATAGGAGGCAATAACAAATTGTTAGAAAAACTTTCATTCTCTAATCAGATGAAAAATTAAAATGATGGCTCAAAAATTGATTTCAACAATATATCAACAATAAATAGTTCAAGAATTCATGAAATTAGTGCAATCGCGGCAGTGGAAGACGATGACACTCATTAAAAGCGGCACAGGAAGAAAGTTTCCCTATTTGAACGGTTGTAAGTGGCTTGAAACTATAAAAATAAATCGGAACAGCTTTCTAATGAGTTGTTAGTTAACGCTGAAAAGTAAATTTTTAATTTTTTTGATATTTTTTATTTTTTTCTTTAGTTTTTTTGATAATGATAAATTTTTTAAAATTTTCAGTGCCCTTCTTTAAACAATTAGTAATTATGCATCAACTTAATAAATCTTAAAATTTTTAAATTTTTAAACAACTTTAACTTAAAAACTGTGACGGGCTAAAATGCTAGAATGTTTTCAATCAAACTCTCTATAAAATCATTAAGGACCATAAGTTCAATCATTCTCAATTTCAACCACTTTTCAATAAGGTCTCGAATAAATAAGAAACTTTTCATTTTTAAATTTTCTCAATTCAACGAGAACAAAATCCTTCTTAACTAAACGGTCCAAATAATTATCGCAGCACATTACCGCTAAAAAATAATTTTTTTGATTTTTTTTCGGTGATTGAAATCTTTAAAAAGCTTTGGAAAACGTTTTCAATAAACTTTTGCTTTTTCTAAATGTTGCTGATAATAAACTTTCGATCTTAACTAAGTGTTTATATGGCAGCTACAGGAACTTTGTCATGTAGATTATTTCATTTTTCTCTTCTTTTATTAATAAGCTGACTGCAAATTACCATGTAATTACAAATTACAATGGTAATTCATTAAAAGCAAAAAAATGTCTGGCACTGTTATCAGCTGATATATATACACAAAACGTTTCTCTTTGAAGAAAGAAGGAAAGCTTGTCTTTATTAGATTGGTTGATGTTAAGAAAAAATTTTGTCTCTTTTTACTGACTTTTGAGAAATGGACTATAAATTTTATGCAGATTGTCTAAGCCGTGCTATATGTATTGGGTTGGTGCATAATTAACGATCTTTTTTTGGCGTCTTATAAATGTTATTAATTTGATACAGTCGAGTCCCTCAATAACATAACACCAAGGGACCGGAGAAATCGTTATGTTAATGAGGGATTATGTTAATGGGGGGTATGTTAATGAGGGACTTGACTACTCTTTCCACACCGGAGAATATGTTAATGAGAGACTTTTACCATAATAACATGCTTTATTGCCAAAAATTGAACAAAAGGATCTTGATTTCAAGGATGTTGGTTAACAAAAATACGAACAAGGATGTTGGACTACAATAATAAGATCAAGGATGTTGGATAGCTGAATGTTAACAGTTAACATCAAAATAATTTGTGATTTTTTTTGTTTCAACCTTTGCAAGAGTTCTTCGGCCAACACGTTATCTGCTGCGTCACACAATTGAAGGATCTTGGGATTAGAGGAATAGCGAAGAAAGACTTGAACAGCTTCTTTTGGCCTCGCGACTTGTGACAGTTGGTAGTTTCGAGATTTCGAGAACTTCTTCCTTCACTGGCTGAATACGAGAACGTTTTCCACTGCTTCCTTCCCCGATCGCTTTGAGAATCGTTTCTTTATTCTTCAGAATCGTTTGAACAGTCGGCACCGGCATCCTGAATTGCTCACCGAGATCCTTCAGACTCTTTTTCTTGTCCGCTTCTGATGCATCGATGACTTCCTTCTTCTCCTGCAACGTGATGATGCGACGCTTCTTGCTTGGAGTTCCCATAACTGAAAAGAAAAAAATTAAGTGCAAGCGTGAAAATACGACCGACTGGTTCAAAAATAAACATAAGAATGATTCGAAAAATTTAACAAAAGCAAAAGAATTCGTGTCATGACAATTCATAAATTGAAATTATGTTAATGAGAGATCCATTTATAAGGCCAGGACCCGCAAAATACTTATGTTAATGAGGGATTTATGTTAATGAGGGATTATGTTAATGGGAGAGTTTGTTACAAAGGATTTCTTTGCAAACCAACCAAATGGCCACAAGCATTATGTTAATGAGAAATTTATGTTAATCGGGGTATGTTAATGAGGGACTCGACTGTAATTTCTTTGATGGTTTTGAGCTTTTTATTTCCTTAAAATAAGATAAGAACTATGCGCGTCGATAACCACTTGCATCTTCGTCATGTCTATCACTATCACTTCGCGCTCTGTCACTTCGAAAATTAAAAAAGAAAAATAAATCTTGACATAATCAAAAGATCGGGATCAAAGGATTACAATGATCAAAGGTTTCTGACTTCTGGCTGACTTGACTGAGCGAAGTACTCTCTCTTCAATATCTTCATGCTTTGCCGCTTTCAGTCAAGCCCACTTCGCTCCGCCACCTTTATCTATTGCATTGAGAATATCCGCCTTGCTGTCGATGTTTTCAATTGTAGAGCGAGGAAGATCGAATTGCTTGCTGAAGTCCGCTAAACTGTCTGTTGCCTCGATCACTTCCTTCTTCAGCTTCTGAGTTATAGACGCCGTTTCTTTGTAGTATGCATCTGAATAAAAAAACAACGAAAAAATAGGAGTGCAAAAACAACGAAAAAGTGCAATGAAAAAAATGAAAGAACAATTAAAAAAATGTAAATGAAGAAATGCCAATGGCGAATTTTCGTGTTGAGACAAAAAATAAAATGAAATTTTTTGACTGTACATTGTACAGAGTGTCGATTTGTTGGCCGGGACTAGACCAAGGTTTACACTATATCAAGTCTACACTGTGCAGAGTGTACATTGCATCGAGAGTTCGTTTGCCTTAATTGAGATCAGGCCAATTAAATCTTCTTCAGGTTTACACTATATTAAGCTGTACACTATATCGGGTGTAGACTATATGGAGCGTCGACTGTATTCAGAGATAGACCAAAGTTTTTACCAAAATTTGAATTTTCGCTATGGGGGACCAAGGTAAACCAACCTAAAAGGCTATCGAAATACCCTAAAAGCTGGAATTTGAAAATAGTTTTGTTGAGTGAAGTTGAGTCTGCCGCATAAATAAATTCTGGTATGTATGCTTTTTTATGCATCCAGAGCCACTTTCGAATGGATTATGCTTAAGGTATGTGGGTGTGCGCATCTCAACCCCAAGCCTTGAGCTTAAACAAGCTTCCTCTCATAGTTCGAATTTTTTTTGCTCAGAATCAATTTTAGCAATCTCAAGATCAATCAATTTTTTATGGGGTCAAGAATCACGAGTATGAGGTTATCTCGGCCACCTGGCATGTCTTTAAAGAAGCGGGGGATTCTATACTGTAACCTAAAAAATGAATCTCAACAAACCATCAAGAAAACTAAAAAAACTATAGAAAAAAGTATGTTTTCTAAAAACTACACTGTTGCTCACAGATTTCATAATGGTGTTGCCACTTCCTGCTCTGTTTCTTTCCGACAATTGCCGGTATAGCCGCTCAATAACAATGCATATAACCATGTGTATGTGATCTTGGTCGAGCTACTGATAAGAGCTAGTCACAATCATATTGAGAAAAATCGATTTTTCAGCTCTATTCCATTTTATTTTGAAAGATTTGGGAGATGTCAAAATTTTCAGCCATTTAAGTGACACGTTGTTTATAAAAACTTTTTTTAGGCAAATAAATTCAATTCACTGGTCTATCCTATCATTCACTACGATGAGGTGTTCTTTTATTGATGTTCTCTTTTATTGCGTTCTATTGCTTCCATCAGCTTCTAGCAACGACAAAGAACAAGATTGTAAGTAAAGACATTTACCGTTTATCTTCTAATAGCCCTCTGTCGTGAACGACTATCAGTTCATGACTATTTTGATTCGTGACCATCAGTTCGTGACCATATCGATTAGTGACCAGTCGTGACCATATTGTGCGCTGGCCCACCCTGCACCTAAAGCTAAGGCTCCACCTAAGTCAAAAAATATAACAAACGTTTAAAATTCAAAGTTCTAGGATCACCAAGGCTTTTCATCAGAAGTGCCTCCGATGATCGAACTGTTCTCTACTAGCTATTCTGACAGATACTTTTTCGCAGTGGTAGTGTGCTAGGCGCATAATCTACAGGTTGGTAAATTGAAACTACCTGCTGCTGCCGTAAAAGTAAAAGTTGGGAAAAAGTGTTTGCCGCGTGCGGGGATCGAACCCACGACCAGCTTCTATCCGAGTCTACTGCACTACGGATTAGTTTGCATTACTTAGTTTTGGGATTCCGCTAACGATGGCATCCCACATTTAGGCGTAGGGTAGGCAAGTCCTTTCAAAAAATCACAAATCAATAACCGCAAATTTATATGGTCACGAATCGATACCCTGTGATACCCCCCCATACTACCCCCCTGTCGTTTGAATAGTGTTCTTGACATTGTGATTTTGACCCATTTTTTGAAACTCTCTGGCAGCGTTACTTCACCTATTTTGCAGTCAGTGAGATGAGCTACAAAATAAGTAGAAACATGCTTGATAAAAGTCACCAAAAAGGGTCCAAAATTCAATGCCAAAAACACGTTTTTTAAATTTAAGGAGGGTTTATTAGAGGATATACCGTAGCTGAAGTCTAATCTTCTAAAAATTTAATTTTCACAATAAATTTAGCAGCGAGTCTGGTGGCGGACGATATCGACTCTTATTATTCTGATTTGATGTCTATTAGTGGTGCAACAATTGATGCAATTGGTGCTACTCGACAGTGGAAGCCGAAGACAACAACACTCATCAAAGGCGGCACTGGTGTAGCATTATTGTTTGGAAAAGGAGTAAGAAGAAAAATCCCCTACCCTAAAGGTTCAAAGCAGTACAATGAGTCCACCAGCATTTACGACTATGAAAAGAAATTAGACCGTCTTTCCAAGGACCTGGATCGCAATTGGAAGTTCATTATTAACCAAAAGTTGATTGACCAGCAGTGGAAGTTGGTGAGATATTTTTGGGTTGTCTTAGAGTTATCGAATATTCAAAATTTTCGAATACCGTATTCTCTCTGATAGGCTGACCCCGGCTATAGTGAAGAATAGGGTTCCAAAAATCAGCTTGGTCCCCCTGTTGATTTTTCCCTCTTGTTTTTCGCAGAAACTAGTTTGGTCCTATAAATTTTAATAAATTTTAATAAAAACAGCTTGGTCCCCCTGTTGTTTTTCTCGACCCCTCTAATAAACCGACCCCTGGGATTCTTTTTCACTGCCACACTCTGAATCGACAAAGAAGAAGCTCAAGGACATTGGAATTCACTCAGCAGTCGTACCGGGAGGATGCACTAAATTCATTCAAATAGGTTTTTGTTTGTTCAATTATTCCACTCTTAATGTTTCAGGTGCCTGATGTCGTGTGGAATGGTCCTTGAAAGCCAAGATCCGCAGTTGTACAATATCTGGATGCTTAATGACGCTAACAAAGAATACACTGCCGCATTATCCATGGACGTTTATCTTGAGTGGGTCTGTCAAGCATGGGATGCATTGCCGAAAGAGATGATCGCCAAGTCGTTCAAGGGTTGGTGTTTTATTGCAGAAATCTATTTTTATTTTTGTTTTAGATTGCGGGATAAGCAACATGCACTATGGCAACGAAGATGACCAAATCCACTGCTTCAAAGAAAAGCGCCGATGCCTGAAGGATTCCAATTGCTACAAGACACCCGCTTTGCTTCCGAAGATCCCCGCTAATCGATGAAGTCGACTCCGATGAAGATGAAGAAAACGGATATGCCAGCGACAGCTCACCCAAGAAAGAACTTGAAATCTATTCCCAGTTTGTTCAAACTGTTTGTTTGTTTGAAATTGAATTTATGTCACTAATAAAATTGTTTGTTTTCAAGTTCACCGGTAATGGTATTAAAAAAATTTTTGCCGCGCCTTTGGCGCGACCACGTGAACAAGAAACCGACCCTCTCTAATAAAAAGACTCCCTCTAATAGACCGACCCCCTAGAGGGAGGTTGAAAAATAAACCGACCGGTCGGCCTATTAGAGAGAATACGGTAATCGGGTCAAAATTTTCGCTCTAGTGTCATATGACACAAAATTGTGAGTGCGATCTTTGTGTTAGAAATATACGTTTACGAGACTACCTTAAGATTGCATAGACTGTTATCTCATCCATGGGTAGGCCGCTGAGCGACCAAAATCAGTATAATTTTCAGTGCATGAGCATACTTACGCGGCTTCCGGCGGCCTTCCGCTGAAAGCCCGCCGGAAAATTGGCGATTTTGGAGCACCGGCAGCGGAAGCAGCGGCGCGCAGTTTTATGGACACAATTTTTTTCATATCTATTATATTTTTTTGTAAAAACTTTTTGATTTTTATTAGTAACAATGATTATCTAAACATGTGTAAAAAAGATATAAAGATGTTATTTCTGGTATAAAATCAAATTTTCTTATTGCAAGAAAAAAATTAATAAAATATTTTTTCCGGCGGCCTGTCTCGGAAAATTGGCACCGGCCGGCGGCGAAACTTTGAAAATGCCGGCAAAGCTGGGGTTGGGGAACGCGTAAGCATGTGAATGAGATTGGATTAGTTATAGGTTTATATAATAGACTATAAAATTTAAGCAACGGAACTTAATTCCTTGTAAATTAATGGTTTTGGAGACCATTCAAACAAAAAAAAATTACAAAAAAACAACAGGGGAGACCAAAGCATATTTTTTTCAGTTTTCAAGTAAACACATATTGAGCCGCTCGTGTCATTCTTTGAGCATTACCGTAAATCTTCTAATTGAAGCCCTCCGCAAAAGTGGCATTTTTGAAAATTATTTTACCCCTTTTTGACCGACTTAACGGTTTTGAGCCCCATACATGTTATATACAAAAATGTAGCTGGGGATCTGGGCTACATTTTAATTTAAAACATACATTAGGCTCAAAACCGTAAAGTCGGTCGAAAAGTTGAAGAATAATTTTTAAAAGTACCACTTTTGGGGAGGGCTTTAATCAGAAGATTTACGGTATGTGCAGACGTAAAGTAAATTCAAACCCCTACCTCTCCCTCCCCAAATAATTTTTACCTACCGTATTTACTCTAATAGGCCGCCCGGGCGGCTTATTTTTCAATCACCCTCTAGTGGGCGGCTTATTATAGGGGGGCACCTTATTGGAGGGGCGGCTTGTTTTTCAACCGATAGGCACCGCTAAAATTAAAAACTGGCGCCGGCGAAAATTCGGCCATGAAGCACCTTGCCCATACGATTATCCATAAAATATTTATTCAATCTCAAACAAACAAAATGAAAGGGTAGCACACAAAACAAACAAAGTTAGATTTCAATATAGGGATTCGTCACTGAGGTAGCCATTTTCTTCGTCCTCATCCGCGTCGATACGAAAATGGCCCTCTAGGGGGTGGCTTATTAGAGGGAGGCGGCGGGAAATACGGTAGGCTCAGGGTCTGGCCACTACTATCAAGGGCTTTCGTATAACTTTATAAATGCTGATTTTAAGTACCGTATTTCCTCTAATAAGGCGGCCTTCCTTGCGTTCAAAATCGTGTTCTTGGCATTGTGTTTTTGACCCATTTTTTGGAAACTTCTCTCAGGCAAGTTACCACCCATTTTGCAGCAGTGAGATGAGCTAAAAAATCTTATATAGTATTTGGCATGTGTGGGTGGGTGTTTGGGTAACGCTTTTTTACTTCGAAGGCCAGAACGGGTCGTAGATAGCAAAATCACTTTTGTCGCTGATGCCATCGTGTTCCACAGAATGTCAGCTTTCGTTTAAAAAAAAGAACAGGCCAAAAAAAAGAGTTCTTATAGGGGATATACCTATTTTTATGAATGAAGTCATAGCCCCTCATTGAAATTTCGAAATACTATAGAGGCGCCGATAGGCGCCTGTGGTCCCTTGTAAGCAGTAATCTGTATTATAGAAGACTTCGAAAAATGGGCCAAAAACACAATGCCACAAACACGTTTTTTGAATTCAGGGGGTATTCCTCAAAAGTTATTGAGGAGGGAGCAGGGTAGGTGTATACTAGCTTTTTTGCGGCGGGTAAATGACACTAGCGTCAAAATTTGCTATTCGAAATTTTAGAATATTCGAGTCGAGTCGATATTCCACATGCAAAAAAGTCGAACTTTTAAATAATATTTGTGGAACCTACACTATTCTAGACTTTAGAATATTGAACTTTAAGCTTTCTATTACCGTATTTCCTCTAATTAACGCACATCCTCGATTCAAAATCGTGTAGGCAGTTTTGACCACTTTGATTTTTTCAGGCAAGTTACCGCCCATTTTGTAGCCAGAAAGATGAGCTATTAAATGGTTGGTAACTTGCCTGAGAGGAGTGATCAAAAAGTGGGTCAAAAACACAATGCCAAAAACACGATTTTGAATCAGGGTGTTAATTAGAGGAAATACGGTAATAAAAAATTTACAGCAAGTCGAAGCTCCTTTGAAGAATCTTCGTATGAAGGCTAATCTCCTGACAAATCCTGACACCACCAAAGAAGACGTAGTTGTTAATTCTTTCAGAATTATGTGCAAACGTGAATCAAAGTCAAGTCCACTGACTACCTTGGACTCTATCAATCAAATGGCCTCAATGTTTTGCGAATTGCCCACCACAGAAGAAGGAAAAATTTACAGACAAGCGTTGAATCTTATGTCCGAGATACGGCTCAATTACATCAATGTCACCTGTGAAGGGGATGAACGATTTGCTAAAAAATTTGACACTATGACTGGAAGTAAGTATCTAAATTTTTTGGGGAAAAATAAATAAACAGAAAGCAAAACAAATCATAAATTTTTAGAAAAACTGAGAAACCTTAACTACGGCTCTTTTTCTTACTTCATCATTAGACACAATTTTTTTCTGTTTTTGAAAAAATTGCAGTTATTGTCATTTTCTTCCCAATTAATAGGGCTTCAAAAAAGATATTAAAGCAGGGATCCCAAGTGGTCTGAATTTTTAAGATTTGTCTGAAATTTAGAGGCAAAATCGGAAAAATAAATTGATCTAAATTTTGTCTAAATTTTGAAAAATTGTCTGAAATTGTCTGAATTTTGATTTGAAATTATTCTTATCTTTTCGAAAGAAAATTTCTTTGCAGCGCTATTTATTGTTTATTTATTTTTATCAGACAGCATTCTTGTCTTTTTTCTGCTACAATTTTAAGTGTGTTGTTCATTAGTAATTTTTATTTGCTTCAGTATCGATGCCTCCTAAACACAAGCTACTATTCAAACCAGAGTACGATAAGATCAAAGGTATCAAGAAGAGCAAGAAGGGAAATGAACATGCATACTGCTCCGTCTGCGACAGCCACATTAGCCTTGGATCAACTGGAAAAGCAGCAATAGATGTCCATCAGAAGCAGAAGAAGCACATAGACGCAGCCAGAGCCTGCGGTATTTCGCAATCGCTTTCTACTTTCCTGCCAAGTCAAACAGCGCCAACAGCCATCGATGACAAGACTGCCGCCGCTGAAGGAGCTTGGTCGTTTCCCATTGCTCGTCATCATCATCAACAACGTCTTCAGTCGATTGCAAAGCCGAACAAAGAATCTCGTTCCTATTGGATGTCCCGCTCATATAGTACACAACGCAGCGCAGAAGGCAGCCGAGCGACTTCCTATCGACATCGAGGCAATTGTATTCAAACTCGGCAGCTACTTCAAAGGATCAACATTGCGACATGAGAAGCTGAAGGAGTTCTGCGATTTCGTTGAGGTTCGCTTTGATATTTGTATAAATTGTCGAAATATTTTATTTTTCTAATCAGATAAACTATGCAACGTTGCCGACTCATACACCAACAAGATGGACGACTTTGGGGAATGTTTTGAATCGAATGTTGCAGCTGTGGGATGCCTTTAAAGAATTCTTCGCTTCATTAGACAAGCCGCCTCGAATGCTTGATGAATTCTTCAGATTGGACGAATCGAAAATCATCGTGCAATTTCTACAGAGTGTTCTTTTGGTCTTCGAGAAACCTCTTAAATTGCTACAGGTACAAATATTCTCTAATTTCTCTTGTTGCATTATGTCTTCTTTTTTCAGCGTACAAAAGCCCTTCTTCCAGAACTGGTGAATATCATGAATTCTTTCAAAGGACAGATTATCAATCGAAAACAGTCATTGTTCTATGGAGCCGCCACTTCAATGATGCTAGGCCGCTTGTTTGATCAGAGTCGAGTAGAATATTTGAAATCTATTTTCGAGGTTCTCTTCAATTACTAATCATGTCCAAACTAATTGATTGATATTATTTAGGAATTCTACGCAACTGTTCTGGAGTACATCAATAAGTGGTTTCATCTCGCTCATTTGCCGTCAAATATGTCGTGGATCATGCTTTCTGTGCCAGAAGTTAGCTACGAAGAAGTTCGCTCTTTGGCGGTTCAACTCTATCCAGATTTGGCGAAACAGGACTCGTTGTTTGATGAGGTAGCAGCTTTTGATTGCTTTTTTAAAAGTCATGGGATGGTTAGTTCTAGGTGTCTGCTCTTAATATTCTTCTCCAACAAATTCCGGCTGATGTTTTCGAGGCAGATGATACTGAGCAAAAATGGATGAAGATTTTCAAGGAAAACGACACGCTCCCGGTCATCTATCAACTCGTCAGTGCAATTCTCTCGATGCCAGTCTCAAATTCCTTTATCGAACGGATCTTCTCACTTTGTGGCGTGCAATGGACAAAAGAAAGAAATTTGCTGGAAGTCCAAACAGTAAAAAGTTTAGTTCAAACGAAAGTTAATTTTGATCTCAATTGTGTTGAAATGTATAATTTTCTTTTGAAGAACAATCTATTGTTAAGGAAGATTAGAGCATGGCGAAAGTACTTTTGATTGTTTACTCACCGTTGGTTATTGTTGTTGATGAAGTCTTAATAAAATTTGGATTAAAAAATTTACATTTACAAATTGTCTGAATTTTGGAGCTTAGGTCTGAATTTTTGAGATTTTTGTCTGAATTTTTAGCTGGTCGACTTGGGATCCCTGTATTAAAGGGGCAATTTCAAATTGGCAAAGGCGGAGACCAGGTATATTCAAACGACAATTTTTTTTAAATACAAAATTGTCATCAGTCCTGAATTGTGTTTTTCATTACTTATTGCTCTTTACAAAATGACAAATTCGTATTTATAAATAATTTTTGCTTGAATGTACCTGGTGCCCGCCTTTTGCGAATTCGAAATTGCCCGTGTAACGTGCTGGTATGCCCCTTTAATAAAGTAGATATTGCTTAAAAATTCGAATCAAATCCAGTTCATCCGCGCTTTGAAGCCGCATGTCGATGCGAACTGCGGTTATATGGATGAAAAGCGTAAATTTATAGTTTTTTTGAAATAACTGGTGCGTAAAAAGTCTTTTGTATAAATTTAGGATTATTTTTATAAACAAAATTTATGTTGGAATAAAATTCCGTAATATAGGTTTTGTAGCCCTTTCCTTCCTCTATCTATTGGGCTGGCCGGAAAGTAATGTCGTTTTTTTTCTAACGCTTACCATGCTGTGGTTGATTTTTTTATCATAATAGAGCATTATATACGAAAATGAAGCACTGTTTTTCTGCTTCTAATATGTTTTTACAACTTTCTTACACGTAAAGATTTTAACATGGTTTTAGGCCTTTCAAATGAACTGTCAAGTTGATGAAAAAACGCATTTTCGACACTCAGATGGTCGGCCGGAACGAGGAGGGAGAAATAATTGGGAAGCACGGAAAGCCCTGACTGTAATACCAGCATATTCTGGTGCAGAATTTCACGGAGAATCCGATTCAGCAAACCGTTTAAAAAAGATCGTTTGGCTTGATCTTCTGACCGATCTCCGAGTAGCGTCAAATGTGACTTGGGTATGCTCATAAAATCAGCTGTTACTCAAATGTTTTATATACACATGAATGACTGCAATAGCTCGTTAAAAGGGCAGAAACTAAGCTTTCTAATGATATATTGTTCAGGTGTTCATAATAACTAAATGTAAAATTTTTGGCCTAAAGCAAAAATTCTGTCCTTTTTTCAAAAAGGGTTTTTTTTAGTTAAACGTGCAAAATTTGGTGTGATAGAGCCGTTTGCTCAGCAAAAGCAACTCACCATTTAAAAGAGCAAACAAAACTGCACCAAAAAATGCTTTACAGTAAAACTAAATAAAGTCCTTACAGTCTTAAGCGACAGTTTCAAAAAAACTTTGAAATATTTAAAAACGTAAAAGTTCTGGCTAGACCAACCTGCAATTTAGACGCTAGATTCGTGTTTATCATGGCCGAGTTGTTTTTAAAATTGTTCTAAAAACTTGAAAGTCAAATTCAAATTGCTCTCGAGACAACAAATATTTAAACTAGGGTGGTGCGGTTACAGTTAATTTATCACTACCCGGTTTTCGGTTAACCGCATTTTGGCGTACCCGGTTTTCGGTTACGGTTTTTCAGTTTCGCCTCGGTTGATCAACCGGAAAAAAACTCGGTTTCGGTTATTTTTGTCGTAAATTAACAGGAATTTTGTTGCACCCGGTTTTCGGTCAACCCCGTTTTTTCGTACCCGGTTTTCGGTTCCGGTTAATTGGGCAAAAACCGGTCCGGTTCGGTTAACCGACCGTGCACCACCCTAATTTAAACTAGGAAAAATTCGATATTTGAAAAACTATTGTCTCGAGAGGAATTTGAATTTTGACAAGGACTTTCGAATTTTAGGACAAGTTTTGTAAGCAAATCGACCATGCTGAACACGAATTCGGTGTCTGAAATGCATGTTGGTTAAGTGAGAAACAAGTTTCATGTTTTCAAATATTTCTTAGTTTTTTCGAAACTGTTGCTTAACACTCTTAAAACTCTATTTAGTTTTATTTTGAGGCACTCACCATTTGAAAGAGCAAACAAAACTGCACCGAAAAAATGCTTCACAGTAAAGAGGTTTTGTTTGCGCCAAGGTATTGGCTACCGAAAAATTAGAAATTTACTACATATATTACAGATCAGCATTGTGTAATTTTTTATTTTCAATTACTTTTTTTATTTTTCGAGAGCCAATGTCTTATCGCAGTTCAGCCCGTAGCCGATTTTGCGAACAGTTTTGTAAAAAAAGGCTGGTATAGAGCTATATTGGGCTGGTTCTTTAAGCCTAAGCAAAATTCAACTGGAGTGAATAACAAGTTTATCAGTCAGTTAGCGAATGTAAATCTAAGTTTTCTAAAAATCGAAATTTTCTTGTTTATTTCGTGATCTTTTTCAAATACTGGAGTGTTCTCCACCTTATTGCTGGAGGTGTTATTAACTTGATTGGTGGGAAATTTCTTCACTCCAGCCACTGTATTCCTTAACAAACAACAAAAAATTATAGGTTAATTGCACTTCAGCAGTCCGATGGAAGTTTAGTAGTCCAAAGCGGTAGGCCCCAGTATTCAAAACTATGTTCAACATCTTTTTTTAGTGGCCCCTGTGTGATAAGTTGCTCCTTTTTTGTTCCTTCCCATCCCAATACAGCCCTTCACCCCTCTAAAAATAGTTCAGAACAATTATTCCGACAACATTAGGTCAATTATTTTTGAAATACGGGTAACATCTTAATAAACCCTTGTTTCATTAGACTACTAAATTTCCATTGGACTACTAAAATATCCTTGGACTACTAAAGTGCAATAGTACCAAAATTATAAAAGAGGATTTATAGAAAAAGCTGCACTCATTCTGCTAGCTCCCAAAGTGGGCTGAAGCAAAATCAGTTTTATTGAACTGAAAACTTTTATCTATTTTTACTCTTTTTTGACACAAATTTGTATTCAGTTATGGCCCATAAAATTTCTTTATTGCCGGAAGCAGAGGCTACCAAGCATTTGAAACGTATTCAAGAAGGTTTGTAGTATTTAAAAAATTAATTTGCTCAACCATTGAATTACTTAACCATTGACTTTCAGAAATACAGCAGAAAAAGCTTTCTGGGTATGACAGCGCTCATGATTTTCTCGAAAAATTTGCTGACTCTTTGCCCATGATCGATGAGCCGTAAGTGTCTGCAGTTTGTTTCCGCCAATAACTTTTTTAAGGTGTATTCCGAGACAAATAGTAGAAGGAGCTAGATTCGAGCGAGAGCCGGTGCAACGTGCAGTCGACCTCATCCGTTCCAAAACGACCTTGCTAGTGAGGTTATTTTAGATTAATTGAATAATAAAAATACTCAAATTAGCACTCTAAATGTTCGCATTTCTTAAAAAAAATGTCTTAGGCCTCACAAGCAACAAATATTATGCGTTGTTGTGGCATCCGAAAAGCATCAAAAGGCATTTTGAACGTTAGAAATATATGTTTCGCTAATATATATTTCCTGCGCAATTCAGAACATTCGATCCTAAATTTAGAAAAACCGTATTTTCACTAATTTAACGGCCGTCTCTAATTCAACGACCCCTGAGAGTTGAACTTGAAATTTAGCGGCCCCCTCTAATTTACCGCATCACCACCCCCTTTCCAATAGCCGTTTTATCAAGTTCTTGGAAAACGTATTTGAGTATTTTTTTTGTTGAAATGTTGTTCTTCTTCTTACGCCTGTTCTGTATCCGTATTTTGAGAACGTCACTGGAGTGAGCTATCTCAGGATGTTGCAAGAAGAGTTTCTTCCAAGAGTGAGAGGTTGTTATTTCTTCTGTATTGTTGGTTAAGGCGTGTTGTTGTTACTGTTTGTAGATATACAGAATGTCGTGTTTATGCAGGATGGAGCGCCACCACATTGGGCTACTGCTGTTAGTCGATGGCTCGATCAGGAAGTTCCTCTGCGTTGGATGGGGCGTGGCACAATTGCTCCGTTCCGGTGACTTGACTCCGTGTGACTTCTTCCTTTGGGGATATCTGAAAAGCCGCATCTACCGGACTCAGCCAGCTGATTTGAATGAATTACGCGATCGAATTATCAATGAGTTTGCTAATTTTCCGGTAGAAATAGTTTACCGCTCAGTCGATTCCTATGTCCGTGGTCTAGAGCGTTGCATTGAAGTGGATGGGCTATGCTGATTCCAGAAATTAGTGTTGTAACCCAATGTTGTTACTGTTCTCATTGGTCTCATGTTTTGTTGCGTTGCTTTGGAATGAAGGAAAAACAAAATTTTGCATAATCAGGATATTTGGAATTTCGATTAACAAATAAGACGCAAGAAGTGGGAATGCTTGGAATTTTGATGTTTTCAGACCACAGGGGACCAAGGCAATTTTCGAAAAATTCGACCAAAAATTTGTTTCGCGTCCGATATGTCGAACAAAATGGCACGAAAAACTGACTCGATCGGCGTTTACAGAATTTCGGAATTCGTCCTAGAAAAAAAGTTATGGCGGTTTAAAAGTGTCCACATTTCTTGAAACACCCTGTATATTTCAAAAAACTTAGTTTATTTACGTACAAAAAATTGTATTGTCCTTTGGCTAAAGGAGGGATGGATACACGTGCACATCCTTGGGCTAAAATTAAATATACCCCCTTCACTCAAATATAGTAAACATACCCAGTCATTTACCTTGGTCTTTCAAACTGATTTTTTCGAAAATTGTTAAAGCGAATACAAGCCACCCCCAAGAATCTGACCATCTCAAAATCGCTGTAAATACCCTTTGGAACAACAAGTTTAGGCTTAGCCCTTAGGCCTAGTGGTAAGCCAGCGTATGGAAGTTGTGACTAATAATAGTTTTAAGCACTTTTTTGGGGGTCTGGAACATAAATTGGGGTACTATTTACTTAAGTTATAAAAAGGCAAAATCTTTGGGGGGTGGTTGTTGGGTATCTGCTAGTAGGGTCCGTTTTCCCTATTTTTATTGCTTTTTTTGAAAAATAATTAACAATTATATTTAAAAATTGATAATCAGCTTGGGAGATCAAGCAATCAACTGGGATTTTTTCTGGTTTATTTTTGTTTATTATTGCTGCGTGTTTTTAGCTCATGGTAGTATATTTAGAGCGATGCTGTATTGCAATGTTCTGAAATAGTGTATCCTAATGACACGCTTGAAAGGGACACCTACCGACACGATGGGCAGATCTACATTGACCAAATCATGGATTCATTGGACACATTTGTTCCAACTATGCTCGTTTGTTTTACACTAAAATGAAGTATAATATTTCAATAATAAATTTAGTTTTTAATTTTCAGTCGATGTTTTGGCCAGAAAATACTGTTGAAGTTATGAACTGGGAGTTAGCCCAAAGAGCCTGTGAAATTTCTGCCCGTTCTGTAAAGCAATGGAATAAGACAGCGCATGATATTAAGAAGAGTTTGAATGCAAGGGGCAATGACAGGTGAATTCTAGTTCTCCAATTTTTTCTTATGAGGAAAATTTAGTATGATCTATCAACTGGCTATAGTAGAGCCTTTCTACTCTCCATCAGATTGGTTTTTTTTGCCCTATAATTGTGAAAGTGTCGGACCGCAATTGGAAATTAACCATGGAGCACAATGCTTCTACAGCATTAATCAGTTCAAACCGGCTCATTATATGGTTTCCTTATTCGAAAAAGTGCGCAGACCATCAAGAGCCTGGACAGCCTACTCTACATGGAAAAACAACCTGCAAATCATCAATGACACCGTAATGTTAGTAAATTTTTTTAACCACAATGTTCTGAGGTTTTAAGCTGTTCAGACAAAAAAATTTCATAACTAGTCTAATTTTCCCATTTTTATTAGAGAAAGATTAAAATAACTCAACATTTGATGCGAAAAAAAGACAGAAACTGGACGAGATCTCGATAGCTAATTTCGAGGCAGAATCTCATCCCGAAATCCCGTCTCATCGCTTTCCAATATCGATGCTAATCCTAAATATATCTTAAACAAAAAGAACAATTATTATCCTATTTTTCTTTTCAAAATCACATGCTTCATAACTTTTTTTGGAATCTTTTGATGAAATTTAAGATTGTTTTAATAAAAAATTTCTCTTATATGATTTTTTGTAAAATTCTTGCTGAATAATTTTAACTATTGGGTTGGTCCATAAGTTCGTGGGTGGTTATACGTAACAGACCATATTTATGTGTGGGTTGCAAAATTTTTGATAAATGAGAATTGGCACTCAATTAATTGCTGGGTTTGAAAATCGAAATTTTGACTAAACAATTTACGATTTTAAGGAACGTCCATAAATTATGTCACGCTGACAGGGGGTGGGGGTCCAAGCCCAATCTGACAAAATCTGACAGGGGGGTGGGGGTAATGGTCTTTTTCTGACAGGAATGTCAGATTTCACAGAAAATTTTCTTGAATAGTTTAAATCAGTTTTGAAAATTTTGACCTAATTTTTTGTGTATTTGTTTATCTGTTTTGCACGTTATATAAAAAATAAATGTATTTATAGCAAAATAAGATTAAAACATATAGTCCATATTTTATTAAGGCTCATATTTTAAGTTTTCCATTTCTAATTCTTGATAGTTTTCTTGAAGGGCTCGCACTTGCCTCATTTCCTCAGCCAAATCTACTTCGTCTTCAATGACGGTTTCTTCGGGATCCTGGAAATCCATGAAATCCATTTCAAATTCTTGGCAAGCCTTTTCATGTGCATTTTTCCGTTTGACGCTAGACATATAAAGCCGACAATGCTTACACATCATTTTCTCGTACTTGTCTTTCATAGTTGGGCAGTACTGATCAAAGCAAATGGGTTCAGAAAAGCAGCTGCTGAGTGCGAGTCTGTCTGCCAAATCTCCAAATTCAGGTTTTTCATCACCCTCTTCAGCTACTCTTGGTCCTCTTGCGTCAAAAACACATGGGATAGGCGCAGGGAGAAATGATGGTAGGAAATTTGGAAGTTTTGCACATCGGTAACCTCCACAGCACCAGTCTTCTCTGCATTTTCGGATCTGCAGTGTGTAACGACTTTGGCGGACATGCTCTGTGAGCCAATGTTCTCCAGGAAGAGATGGCAATTCCGCGGCATCTTTTTTGATGTACTGTGCAAAAACTTGGTGGCCATTGATTGTCTAGACGTATTTTCAAATATTCCAGGTTAAATTTTTATACTAAAAATTACCATTTCTGACCAAACGTCACAAAGTATTTCTGCCGTAGCTTTAAAGTTCTGCCTCTCTGATTCTCCATTAATGGTTTTGCCTGAAGAATCAAGGTGAGTCCCAAATGTGGCGACTGGTAGTACAACACCGGATAGATGCTTTGAAAGCGGTGCCATTCTTCTTTCCACTGGAATGATCCAGCAGTTAACTCCTCCTCCGCCCCCCGTTCCTGCAGCCACACTTCCTCCTACTCCTGCCAGCAACTCTTTGATTGACGACAACATCACCCTCGTAGATGCATTTTTTTATGGGCTTACTGTGATAGTGCTAATATCTGCAGTCTACTTTATGAACCAATATCTGAAGCTCCGAAAGTTGGATATCCTTTCGGCCAATGAAATGGTCTCAAGCATAAAAAAACAAGGCCTTAGAAAAAGAAGAGGCGAATGAGTGAGTCAAGACCAAGCTAACACATATTTACGAAAAAACTATTTTGTATGCTATTGAAATTTCAGTATGCAACTATAATATTTTTCATCACCCTCTTCAGCTACTCTTGGTCCTCTTGCGTCAAAAACACATGGGATAGGCGCAGGGAGAAATGATGGTAGGAAAAATACCTTTTGAACCGGTTAACCGGTTGAACCGGTTGAACTGGCAACCCGGTATATAATATATACAATGTAAAATTTGGAAGTCTAAAGTTGTGTCAGAAAACTGTCAGATTTTAATAAGGGGGGTTCCGGCCCATTCTGACATCTTCTGACAGGGGGTGGGGGTCGCCAAAACCGGGCTGTCAGTCTGACATAATTTATGGACGTTCCCTAACCCATCGGTCAATTAATAATCGTTTATTCGGTTAATTAATAATCTCGTAAAAGATTATTAATTTTATAAAAGATTATTAGTTAACCGATGTGTTTCAAATCGTAAGTTGTGTAGTCAAAATTTCGATTTTCAAACCCAGCAATTAATTGAGTGCCAATTCTCATTTATCAAAAATTTTGTAACCCACACATAAATATGGTCTGTTACGTATAAACCCACGAACTTATGGACCAGCCCAGTAGATTAATTTAGTGTTTATAAACGTAGCACAAATATGTGAATTTTTTTGGTTCTTTTCATGCTTCTAATTTGGTGTGGTGTTGGCTGAATTTGAGCTGACTGTATTGTAAATATAAAAAATCTCTGAAACTTTTTTAGAAAATCAAAGGATTTCCAGAGATATTTTCATTTATCAGCCCTAGCTACCATAATTTTTTTTGTATATTTGATTGTTTTTTATATACAATTCAAATTTTAGCAAGCTCTACAATGTGAACAGTCTCAACACCCTGCTTTTTGATATCCGTGCCGCTGCGTCAGCCGAATTCTCTCGCTACTTTAGCTCATGTTTTTTGGTCCGAAAATATGGAGACTGGATGGATGGACCTCAACACTTTGGCTTTGGCTATTCAGGGACAGTTGAAAGATCGTATGGTATGGAGATACAGTTCCTGCAAAATTTCGCATACTGGTACAATGCTTCTGGCACTCTCAATGATCCAGAGCATTTTGAGTTATTCTACTTTTTCCACTAAAGTTCAAACATTGATATTGCCAATATACTCTGATTATTGCGTTTTGCTATTCGCTGTTCTTTCGATTAATTTCTAAGGTATACAATGTCTATCATTTATGAAAAGAATAAATAAGTCATATTTTAAAAAGTTTATTCCATAAATTTCTGTATAGATGTAAAAAAATTGGGTGAATGAAAAACTTTGAAAAAATAAAATTTTGAAACAACAACGGGACCAAGGCAAAATTAAAAAAAAACCGAAAAAATCAACAGGGGGGACCAAGGCATATTTTTTTCGGGTGCACCACAAACACATATCGAGCCGTATATTGTATTCTTTGTCTGCCTAGTTTGCTTTCTTTTGTCAATTGTTTTATCCTGCAGGATTAATTATCAGCAGTACTGGCACCAAGTTTTTGCCGTCAAAGGATGCCTTTTTGAACCATACTTATGAGGCATTTTCAAAGATAAGCCAATAGGTATAGGAGGGTGTTAAGCTGCGCTTCTTTTAAACCTCTGCCTATGAGGCAACAAAGGCGCGAAACTTTTTATTCAAATTTTATCAGGTAAGTTTGTATTTCATAAATACTTAATTAACATTTGTAAATCCAGTCATATTATTTCGGGTATCGAGAGCTATACAATAGCTTGAAAAGAGTTGTCAATCAAGCACCCAAGAATCACCTTCATGAAACACATGATTATACGTTTGCTGTTTTGAAACTCTATGAAATGAATAGGAAATATCCAGTTACCTGGCACGTAAAACCAGCCTCTTTCGTTACAACGTGGATGATCACGACTGCCAAATGTGATCATGGCTTGATCCCTGCTGGAATAAAATGTGGTTACTGGAATTTTCATTTTGGAAAGCGCATGTCCCGAAAAAGAATCCGGGTTAAAAGAAAGGCAGAGAAGTCAAATTAAGGATTTTGTATTAATAAAAAAAATTCCTATTGATTTTCTGCGATTCATGCTTTGATTAAAAAGATTTAAAATTTTTAATAAAAAAAATTTAGCATTGCTTTCTATTGAATTGAACCATAAATAATGTCGTTTTTTGAAACAGCTCAAAAAAGCAAAAAAATAGCTCTAGTCACTTAAAAAGTTTGATCCAATACCCTTGAACTGTGTTTCAAGTAAAGAACAGGAATATTTTCAGCATGAAATTTGAGAAAAGTGAAGAGAATGTATGAATCTGTTTTTATCTATATTTTAATTTGGATCAAATTGAATTGCAAATTATGAAAACTTTTTATTGTTATGAGGTCTGAAAACTTCGTTTGCTTCTTCCACTGTTCCTTTCCCTATTTTTTAAAGTTACCCAAAATCATGTTCTATTTTTTTCTGCCCATAAAAATGGATCTCTTTTTAATAAAATTGTCTCCTAGAATTTTTTAAAATAAGCGGCACTGTTGACCTATCCGAGGCCATTTTTCCCTTTGGTCCCCCCTTTGGTTTTTTTTGAAAATTTTGATGTGAAATATTTCCAAAATTCTCCAGGGTTAGGCCTAGGCTCAATTTGTGTTCACAATGTTCACAAATTTCACATCAAAATTTTCAAAAAAAACCAAAGGGGGGACCAAAGGGAAAAATGGCCCCGGATAGGTCAATAGGGCCAAATAAGCTACCTATAATTAAGGCTAGTGGGTTAAAATAATCAAAGGAAGCAACAGAACTATTCACACGCCACTCGCAAGAACCGCGCACACCCCAGTCAATTTATTTGTAAAAAATAACTGGGGTGTGCGGAGTTGCGAGGTGTGTAAGTTTAAGGCGTTCGGGGTGTGCAGGATTCTTGAGAGTGAGGTGTGAAAATTTCTGGTTAACCAATCAAAGTTTCTATTCAAACCTTATACAATTCAATTTTTCATCAAATATACAGGGTGCGGCATCCTCAGCGGACGCTTTATTTTGGTCATAACTTTTTAAATCTTTATTGTCTTGACGAGATCTTTTTTTACTCGAAAGAGGACAAAATAGGCAAAAAATGACACCAAATTTGCATAATAACACTTCATTCAACAAAACAGCCAACTAAAAATAACGAGAAATTTGATCAAAAATAGCGTGCCCAATTCCCTCAATCTGGCAATCACTTCGGCTTCTTCCAGCTCAGTTCTAACCTATCTGAAACCAGACAATAAAGAAACAAACTAAAAAATGAACAAACTTTGGCATTGTCTTTTTCTTTTTGTTGGCGCTTCCTATCCCCATGATCCTGAGCCGCACCGATGATGAAATGGTCTTTCACTTTTTTTGAGAAATTTGTTGTTATTTTTCATGGCTGTTTTGTTGATGTGTTGGATAAATTGTTATTATGCAAATTTAGTGTCATTCTCTTGCCTATTTTGTCCTCTTTTGAATAAAAAAAGATCTTGTCAGGACAATGAAAATTTAAAAAGTTATGGCCAAAATAAAGCGTCCGCTAAGGATACCCTGTATTGTGTTGCATAACATTCTAACAGCAGCAAACCAACATATCTAGTCATCTACCGTATTTCCTCTAATAGGACCCCAAAGGGACCGCCCTTATGGTGTCGGATAAAAGAGGGTGTCGGTTAGCTGGGGTGTCGGATAACTGGGGTGTAGGGTTTACCAGGCCAACCAAATCGGGCTCATGGTGTCGGATAAAGAGGGTGTCGGTTAGCTGGGGTGTCGGATAACTGGGGTGTAGGTTTACCAGGCCAACCAAATCGGGCTCATGGTGTCGGATAAAAAGGGTGTCGGTTAGCTGGGGTGTCGGATAACTGGGGTGTAGGTTTACCAGGCCAACCAAATCGGGCTCATGTTGTCGGATAAAGAGGGTGTCGGTTAACTGGGGTGTCGGATAACTGGGGTGTAGGTTTACCAGGCCAACCAAATCGGGCTCATGGTGTCGGATAAAAGAGGGTGTCGGTTAACTGGGGTGTCGGATAACTGGGATGTCGGATAACTGGGGTGTAGGTTTACCAGGCCAACCAAATCGGGCTCATGGTGTCGGATAAGACTGGGGGTGTCGGTTAACCTGGGGTGTCGGATAACGGTTAACTGGGGTGTCGGATAACTGGGGTGTAGGTTTACCAGGCCAACCAAATCGGGCTCATGTTGTCGGATAAAAGAGGGTGTCGGTTAACTGGGGTGTCGGATAACTGGGGTGTAGGTTTACCAGGCCAACCAAATCGGGCTCATGTTGTCGGATAAAAGAGGGTGTCGGTTAACTGGGGTGTCGGATAACTGGGGTGTAGGTTTACCAGGCCAACCAAATCGGGCTCATGTTGTCGGATAAAAGAGGTGTCGGTTAACTGGGGTGTCGGATAACTGGGGTGTAGGTTTACCAGGCCAACCAAATCGGGCTCATGTTGTCGGATAAAAGAGGGTGTCGGTTAACTGGGGTGTCGGATAACTGGGGTGTAGGTTTACCAGGCCAACCAAATCGGGCTCATGTTGTCGGATAAAAGAGGGTGTCGGTTAACTGGGGTGTAGGTTTACCAGGCCAACCAAATCGGGCTCATGTTGTCGGATAAAAGAGGGTGTCGGTTAACTGGGGTGTCGGATAACTGGGGTGTAGGTTTACCAGGCCAACCAAATCGGGCTCATGTTGTCGGATAAAAGAGGGTGTCGGTTAACTGGGGTGTCGGATAACTGGGGTGTAGGTTTACCAGGCCAACCAAATCGGGCTCATGTTGTCGGATAAAAGAGGGTGTCGGTTAACTGGGGTGTCGGATAACTGGGGTGTAGGTTTACCAGGCCAACCAAATCGGGCTCATGTTGTCGGATAAAAGAGGGTGTCGGTTAACTGGGGTGTCGGATAACTGGGGTGTAGGTTTACCAGGCAGAACCAGAAAAAGAAGTTAGTTTCGGTAAAAACAACTCCCGGGCCCGATAGAGTGATCGTCAAAAAGGCAAGTTTGGTACCAAAATGCGTAGAATCACGCGGGCCACTCAGGAAAAATGCGAAACAAAAAATTCGAGCTGTCTGCGTGGAGTTATGGCCATTTTTGTGTTTTTTTGGACCATTTTGCCAAAAAATTTCAACTTTAAAGCGATTTTTAGGCCACTTTTTGCGAAAATTCGAAAAATCTGTGTATCAGCGTACCACTTTTTCGAATATTGGCTACAAAATGAGCGCAAAATATTTTTTTTGAAGTCTGCTCAATTTTGTGCTAAATCTGTGACCAGTCAAACTGCAGCAAATTTTTAAGTGGAAAAAAAATCAGCACTTTTTTGGAAAAAAGGGCTGTTATGGCTCCAGGACCAACATTTTGTCCAGAACGTTTTTTTTTTGTTTTGAAGCTTATGAAATTTGCCACAAACTGATAAATTGATGCTAAATTAGTCATAAATTGAAATTTGAGATATGCTGTCGTCAAAGTGGCGCCAAAATTAAAAATTTGATTTTTTTTTGCTGTATTGTCGGATTAAAAGGGTTTTTTAAGGCAAATTTGGCAAGGACAAAACTTCTATCGTATTTTTTTCTTAAAGCGCAGTCAATTTGCTATAAAAAATGCATAATTGAAATAAAATCTCATATTAATAACATTGAGTATAATTTGAAAGAATTTTAAAATTTTTAAATTTTCGAGGTACCTAAAATTTGCTGACTTTAGTCAAACTTTTTCAATTTTCTCAGAATTAGATATTGCTTTAATTTACAAAGTTGGCACGGTTTTGTAGCTTATGAGCTTAGCTACAAAAAATGTTGTCACACCAACATTGTCACCAGTCACTAAAATCGGCTGAAGGCTTAATTTACCCTGAAATTTTCTGTTTTTAGGGGTATTTCTAGGCAAAATTTTTAAACTTTAAAAGTCATTTTTACCCATTTTCCGCTTATCATTTTGCTAATTTTATTGCAAGCTATCTCTGATAGCCCCCACCCAAATTTCAAGGGCTACAAAACGGGAAAAAAATTTTTAAAACGAAACCGCGTAAAAAGCGAGAAAATCATGGGTTTTGGTTTAAATACAGTATTTTTAGTCACTTTTGGCCAGTTTGAATTAGTTTCACTTGGTCTCGCAAGGAATTCAAAAACATTTCCATTTTAAAAACGAAAAAAACGGTTTGTTAAGCAATGTTTGTTTGTTTCGCAAAAAAAGTGCCTGAGGTCAAATATGAAGGGCTATTAAGGCCTAACAGTCAATTTCCAAAACAACCTTGCTTGTGAGGAGTTGAACTTGAAAACTCTGCCCATTCACTTAGGGCCTTACAAGACTTATGCGTTGTTGTGGCATCATCAAAAGGCATTTTGAACACCTAATATATACCTGCGCAATTCAGAACATTCGATCCTAAATTTAGAAAAACCGTTTCACTAATTTAACGGCCGTCTCTAATTCAACGACCCCTGAGAGTTGAACTTGAAATTTAGCGCCCTCTAATTTACCGCATCACCACCCCCTCTTCCAATAGCCGTTTTATCAAGTTCTTGAAAACGTATTTGAGTATTTTTTTTGTTGAAATGTTGTTCTTCTTCTTACGCCTGTTCTGTATCCGTATTTTGAGAACGTCACTGGAGTGAGCTATCTCAGGATGTTGCAAGAAGAGTTTCTTCCAAGAGTGAGAGGTTGTTATTTCTTCTGTATTGTTGGTTAAGGCGTGTTGTTGTTACTGTTTGTAGATATACAGAATGTCGTGTTTATGCTGGATGGAGCGCCACCACATTGGGCTACTGCCGTTAGTCGATGGCTCGATCAAGAAGTTGCTCTGCGTTGGATGGGGCGTGGCACAATTGCTCCGTTCCGGTGGCCTCCAAACTCACCTGACTTGACTCTGTGTGACTTCTTTTGGGGATATCTGAAAAGCCGCATCTACCGGACTCAGCCAGCTGATTTGAATGAATTACGCGATCGAATTATCAATGAGTTTGCGAATTTACCGGGAGAAATAGTTTACCGCTCAGTCGATTCCTATGTCCGTGGTCTAGAGCGTTGCATTGAAGTGGATGGGCGAAGCGTTGAACAAAGCTATGCTAATTCCAGAAATTAGTCTTGTAACCCCATGTTGTTACTGTTCTCATTGGTCTCATGTTTTGTTGCGTTGCTTTGGAATGAAGGAAAAACAAAATTTTGCATAATCAGGATATTTGGAATTTCGATTAACAAATAAGACGCAAGAAGTGGGAATGCTTGGAATTTTGATGTTTTCAGACCACAGGGGGACCAAGGCAATTTTCGAAAAATTCGACCAAAAATTTGTTTCGCGTCCGATATGTCGAACAAAATAGCACGAAAACTGACTTGATCAGCGTTTACAGAATTTCGGAATTCGACCTAGAAAAAAAGTTATGGCGGTTTAAAAGTGTCCACATTTCTTGAAACACCCTGTATATTTCAAAAAACTTAGTTTATTTACGTACAAAAAATTGTATTGTCTTTTGGCTAAAGGAGGAATGGATACACGTGCACATCCTTGGGCTAAAATTAAATATACCCCCTTCACTCAAATATAGTAAACATACCCAGTCATTTACCTTGGTCTTTCAAACTGATTTTTTCGAAAATTGTTAAAGCGAATACAAGCCACCCCCACCCCCAAGAATCTGACCATCTCAAAATCGCTGTAAATACCCTTTGTAACAACAAGTTTAGGCTTAGCTCTTAGGCCTAGGGGTAGGCCAGCGTATGGAAGTTGTGACTAATAATAGTTTTAAGCACTTTTTTTGGGGTCTGGAACATAAATTGGGGTACTTTTTACTTAAGTTTAAAAAGGCAAAATCTTTGGGGGGTGGTTGTTGGGTATCTGCTAGTAGGGTCCGTTTTCCTTATTTTTATTGCTTTTTTTGAAAAATAATTAACAATTATATTTAAAAATTGATAATCAGCTTGGGAGATCAAGCAATCAACTGGGATTTTTTCTGGTTTATTTTTGTTTATTATTACTGCGTGTTTTTAGCTCATGGTAGTATGTTTAGAGCGATGCTGTATTGCAATGTTCTGAAATAGTGTATCCTAATGACACGCTTGAAAGGGACACCTACCGACACGATGGGCAGATCTACATTGACCAAATCATGGATTCATTGGAAACATTTGTTCCAACTATGCTCGTTTGTTTTACACTAAAATGAAGTATAATATTTCAATAATAAATTTAGTTTTTAATTTTCAGTCGATGTTTTGGCCAGAAAATACTGTTGAAGTTATGAACTGGGAGTTAGCCCAAAGAGCCTGTGAAATTTCTGCCCGTTCTGTAAAGCAATGGAATAAGACAGCGCATGATATTAAGAAGAGTTTGAATGCAAGGGGCAATGACAGGTGAATTCTAGTTCTCCAATTTTTTCTTATGAGGAAAATTTAGTATGATCTATCAACTGGCTATAGTAGAGCCTTTCTACTCTCCATCAGATTGGTTTTTTTTGCCCTATAATTGTGAAAGTGTCGGACCGCAATTGGAAATTAACCATGGAGCACAATGCTTCTACAGCATTAATCAGTTCAAACCGGCTCATTATATGGTTTCCTTATTCGAAAAAGTGCGCAGACCATCAAGAGCCTGGACAGCCTACTCTACATGGAAAAACAACCTGCAAATCATCAATGACACCGTAATGTTAGTCAATTTTTTTGCCACAATAGGATACACTAGGATACACTAACCACAATATTCTGAGGTTTTAAGCTGTTCAGACAAAAAAATTTCATAACTAGTCTAATTTTCCCGTTTTTATTAGAGAAAGATTAAAATAACTTTGGTAACAAAATAACATTTGATGCGAAAAAAAAAGACAGAAACTGGACGAGATTTCGATAGCTGATTTCGAGGCAGAATCTCCGTCTCGTCGATTTCCAATATCGATGCTAATCCTAAACACATACAATTATTATCCTATTTTCCTTTTCAAAATCACATGTTTTATAACTTTCTTTGGAATTTTTTGATAAAATTTAAAATCGTTTTAATAAAAAATTTCTCTTATATGATTTTTTGTAAAATTCTTGCTGAATAATTTTAACTATTGGTTGGTCCATAAGTTCGTGGGTGGTTATATGTAACAGACCATATTTATGTGTGGGTTGCAAAATTTTTGATAAATGAGAATTGGCACTCAATTAATTGCTGGGTTTGAAAATCGAAATTTTGACTACACAATTTACGATTTTAACCAATCGGTCAATTAATAATCGTTTATTCGGTTAATTAATAATCTCGTAAAAGATTATTAGTTAACCGATGTGTTTCAAATCGTAAGTTGTGTAGTCAAAATTTCGATTTTCAAACCCAGCAATTAATTGAGTGCCAATTCTCATTTATCAAAAATTTTGTAACCCACACATAAATATGGTCTGTTACGTATAAACCCACGAACTTATGGTCCAGCCCAGTAGATTAATTTAGTGTTTATAAACGTAGCACAAATATGTGAATTTTTTTTGGTTCTTTTCATGCTTCTAATTTGGTGTGGTGTTGGCTGAATTTGAGCTGACTGTATTGTAAATATAAAAAATCTCTGAAACTTTTTTAGAAAATCAAAAGATTTCCAGAGATATTTTCATTTATCAGCCCTAGCTACCATAATTTTTTTTGTATATTTGATTGTTTTTTATATACAATTCAAATTTTAGCAAGCTCTACAATGTGAACAGTCTCAACACCCTGCTTTTTGATATCCGTGCCGCTGCGCGTCAGCCGAATTCTCTCGCTACTTTAGCTCATGTTTTTTGGTCCGAAAATATGGAGACTGGATGGATGGACCTCAACACTTTGGCTTTGGCTATTCAGGGACAGTTGAAAGATCGTATGGTATGGAGATACAGTTCCTGCAAAATTTCGCATACTGGTACAATGCTTCTGGCACTCTCAATGATCCAGAGCATTTTGAGTTATTCTACTTTTTCCACTAAAGTTCAAACATTGATATTGCCAATATACTCTGATTATTGCGTTTTGCTATTCGCTATTCTTTTGATTAATGATCGATTTTAATACTTGCAAGACCATCGATGTCTCTAAGGTATACAATGTCTATCATTTATGAAAAGAATAAATAAGTCATATTTTAAAAAGTTTATTCCATAAATTTCTGTATAGATGTAAAAAAATTGGGTGAATGAAAAACTTTGAAAAAATAAAATTTTGAAACAACAACGGGACCAAGGCAAAATTAAAAAAAAAACCGAAAAAATCAACAGGGGGGACCAAGGCATATTTTTTTCGGGTGCACCACAAACACATATTGTATTCTTTGTCTGCCTAGTTTGCTTTCTTTTGTCAATTGTTTTATCCTGCAGGATTAATTATCAGCAGTACTGGCACCAAGTTTTTGCCGTCAAAGGATGCCTTTTTGAACCATACTTATGAGGCATTTTCAAAGATAAGCCAATAGGTATAGGAGGGTGTTAAGCTGCGCTTCTTTTAAACCTCTGCCTATGAGGCAACAAAGGCGCGAAACTTTTTATTCAAATTTTATCAGGTAAGTTTGTATTTCATAAATACTTAATTAACATTTGTAAATCCAGTCATATTATTTCGGGTATCGAGAGCTATACAATAGCTTGAAAAGAGTTGTCAATCAAGCACCCAAGAATCACCTTCATGAAACATCAAGGTGCACTTGTTAGGTGCTTCCTGCTTCACGTAATTTTTAGGCTCAGAAGAATAACTCTTGATTTCCCTACATAAATACAATATTAACAAATTTGGCATTACATGGAACAATAATTTTTTCGCCGAAACGTACCACTCCGGTCATCTGAAAAATTTTAGAAGCATACTCATAGGGTATCATGCTAGATCTTTTAGCAATGAAACAAGACGGTTTTGTTAACTCCGTGTCTCGTAACAAAATTTTTTAAACAATGGGTTCATGACTATACCTTTGGTGTTTTGAAACTCTATGAAATGAATAGGAAATATCCAGTTACCTGGTACGTAAAACCAGCCTCTTTTGTTACAACGTGGATGATCACGACTGCCAAATGTGATCATGGCTTGATCCCTGCTGGAATAAAATGTGGTTACTGGAATTTTCATTTTGGAAAGCGCATGTCCCGAAAAAGAATCCGGGTTAAAAGAAAGGCAGAGAAGTCAAATTAAGGATTTTGTATTAATAAAAAAAATTCCTATTGATTTTCTGCGATTCATGCTTTGATTAAAAAGATTTAAAATTTTTAATAAAAAAAATTTAGCATTGCTTTCTATTGAATTGAACCATAAATAATGTCGTTTTTTAAAACAGCTCAAAAAAGCAAAAAAATAGCTCTAGTCACTTAAAAAGTTTGATCCAATACCCTTGAACTGTGTTTCAAGTAAATAACAGGAATATTTTCAAAAGTGAAGAGAATGTATAAATCTGTTTTTATCTATATTTTAATTTGGATGAAATTGAATTGCAAATTATGAAAACTTTTTATTGTTATGAGGTCTGAAAACTTCTGCTTGCTTCTTCCACTGTTCCTTTCCTATTTTTTAAAGTTACCCAAAATCATGTTCTATTTTTTCTGCCCATAAAAATAGATCTCTTTTTAATAAAATTGTCTCCTAGAATTTTTTAAAATAAGCGGCACTGTTGACCTATCCGAGGCCATTTTTCCCTTTGGTCCCCCCTTTGGTTTTTTTTGAAAATTTTGATGTGAAATATTTCCAAAATGTCTCCAGGGTTAGGCCTAGGCTCAATTTGTGTTCACAATGTTCACAAATTTACATCCAAATTTTCAAAAACCAAAGGGGGACCAAAGGGAAAAATGGCCCCGGATAGGTCAATAGGGCCAAATAAGCTACCTATAATTTAGGCTAGTGGGTTGAAATAATCAAAGGAAGCAACAGATCTATTCACACGCCACTGCAGACTATGCACACCCCAGTCAATTTATTTGTAAAAATAACTGGGGTGTGAGTTAGAGGTGTGTAAGTTTAAGGCTCGGGGTGTGCAGGATTCTTGAGAGTGAGGTGTGAAAATTCTGGTTAACCAATCAAAGTTTCTATTCAAACCTTATACAATTCAATTTTTCATCAAATATAGGGTGCGGCATCCTCAGCGGACGCTTTATTTTGGTCATAACTTTTTAAATCTTTATTGTCTTGACGAGATCTTTTACTCGAAAGAGGACAAATAGGCAAAAATGACACCAAATTTGCATAATAACACTTCATTCAACAAAACAGCCAACTAAAAATAACGAGAAATTTGATCAAAAATAGCGTGCCCAATTCCTCAATTTGGCAATCACTTCGGCTTCTTCCAGCTCAGTTCTAACCTATCTGAAACCAGACAATAAAGAAACAAACTAAAAATGAACAAACTTTGGCATTGTCTTTTTCTTTTTGTTGGCGCTTCCTATCCCCATGATCCTGAGCCGCACCGATGATGAAATGGTCTTTCACTTTTTTTTGAGAAATTTGTTGTTATTTTTCATGGCTGTTTTGTTGATGTGTTGGATAAATTGTTATTATGCAAATTTAGTGTCATTCTCTTGCTTATTTTGTCCTCTTTTGAATAAAAAAAGATCTTGTCAGGACAATGAAAATTTAAAAAGTTATGGCCAAAATAAAGCGTCCGCTAAGGATGCCCTGCATTGTGTTGCATAACATTCTAACAGCAGCAAACCAACATATCTAGTCATCTACCGTATTTCCTCTAATAGGAGCACCGGTGCGCTTATTTTTCAAACCCCCCTCTAGGGGGTGCGCTTATTTTTCAAACCCCCCTCTAGGGGGTGCGCTTATTTTTCAAACCAAAGGGGTGCGCTATTTTTCAAACCCTCTAGGGGTGCGCTAGGCAAAGCAAACCTCTGGGTGTTATTTTTCAAACCCCTCTGCGCTTATTTGTCAATAACTAGGGGTGCTTTATTTTTCGGATCTCTAGGGGTGCGGTTTTTCAAACCCTAGGGGTGCGCTATGTTTTTCAAATAACTAGGGGTATTATTTTTCAAACCCTCTAGGAGGTGCGCTTATTTTCAACCCCTCTAAGGGTGCGCTTATTTTCAAACCCTCTAGGAGGTGCGCTTATTTTCAAACCCCCTCTGGGGTGCGGATTTTCAAACTCTAGGGGTGCGCTTATTTTCAAACCCCCCTCTAGAGGTGCGCTTATTTTTCAAACCCCCCTCTAGGGGGTGCGCTTATTTTTCAAACCCCCCTCTAGGGGGTGCGCTTATTTTTCAAACCCCCCTCTAGGGGGTGCGCTTATTTTTCAAACCAACCAGAGGTGCGCTTATTTTCAACCCCTAGAGGTGCGGTTTATTTTTTCAAAAACTGGGGTGTAGGGGTGCGCTTATTTTCAAAACCTGGTGCGGGCTCATTTTTCAAACCTAGGGGTGCGTTATTTTTCAAACCCTAGGGGTGCGTATTTTTCAAACCTCCTATCGGTGCTTATTTTTCAAATCTAGGAGGTGCGCTTATTTTTCAAACCCTCTAGGGGTGCGCTATTTTTCAAACCCTCTAGGGGTGGCTTATTTTTCAAACCCCCAGCAGGTGCGATTATTTTTCAAACTCCCCTGGGGTGCGGATTTCAAACCTCTAGGTGTGGGCTTATTTTTCAAACGTCTCAGAGGGTGGCTTATTTTTCAAACGCCTGGTGTCGGATAACCTGGGGTGTAGGTTTACCAGGCCAACCAAACGGGCTCATGGTGTCGGATGAAAGAGGTGTCGGTTAGCTGGGGTGTCGGATAATGGGGTGTAGGTTTACCAGGCCAACCAAATCGGGCTCATGGTGTCGGATAAAAGAGGGTGTCGGTTAGCTAGTGTCGATAAAAGAGGGGTGTCGGTTACTGGGGTGTCGGATAACTGCGTAGGTTTACCAGACCAACCAAATCGGGCTCATGGTGTCGGATGAAAGAGTGTGTCGGTTAACTGGGGTGTCGGATAACTGGGGTGGCTTTACCAGGCCAACCAAATCGGGCCTATGGTGTCGGATAAAAGAGGGTGTCGGTTAGCTGGGGTGTCGGATAACTGGGTGTAGGTTTACCAGGCCAACCAAATCGGGCTCATGAAAAAGTCGGATGAAAGAGTGTGTCGGTTAGCTGGGGTGTTTGATAACTGGGGGTGTAGGGTTTACCAGGCCAACCAAATCGGCCCCATGGTGTCGGATAAAAGAGGGTGTCGGTTAGCTGGGGTGTCGGATAACTGGGGTGTAGGTTTACCAGGCCAACAAAATCGGGCTCATAGTGTCGGATGAAAGAGTGTGTCGGTTAGCTGGGGTGTCGGATAACTGGGGTGTAGGTTTACCAGGCCAACAAAATCGGGCTCATGGTGTCGGATAAAAGAGGGTGTCGGTTAGCTGGGGTGTCGGATAACTGGGGTGTAGGTGCACCAAGGCCAACCAAATCGGGCTCATGGTGTCGGATAAAAGAGGGTGTCGGTTAACTGGGGTGTCGGATAACCCAGGTTTGACTGTACGTATTATTATACAATAGATTTGCTGAAAAATTTAATTTTGAATTTTCATGAACTGCTTGAAATTTTAAGCAAAGTATAGTGATAAAGAATTCGATGTATGATATTTGTTTTATATTGTTTTAACGACTTTATTTATTTATTGCTGACAAGTTTTGTGCTTTTCGTTTTTTACCAGATGCAGATCCTTCATGTTTTTTGCTAGTTTCAGTTTTTTTATCCTTCTTTTTTCTTATTGCTTTCAAATGTACAAGTATGTCTCGAGCATTCTCAGCAATTTGTGTTGTATCGTTTTTCATAGTAGTGCCTGAAAAAGTTGAAGAGCCGTGCTTGTGAATAAAAATAAAAATAAACGGAGAGGTTTCGATAAACGAGCACCGTACCACTCTTTTTTAATGATTAACACTTTTTGTTGGGCTGAGGTAAAGCCAAAAATGTTTTTTTTTGGAACCGGTAGAGCTCATGGCAGTTAAGAAAACGCAAAAAACAGATTTGTAAAATATTTAGTTTAGGCTGAGATATAGGTCTATAAAGTCAGGGGGGGGATTATTAGAGGGGGGTGATTAATAGAGGTTATACGGTAAACATGTTTGACGCCGGACGTAAAAAATTTAAAAAATTTAATAGTTTATCTGTGATTTTACCATCTATTTTCACTTCAATAATGTCACGATCATCTATTTTAAATTGGCATATATCAATTAAGCTTTGTTTAGTTACTGTCAAATCGTCAAAAACATGATTAAATGAACGTTTATTGCCTTTGGTTTTGCAATTCATTAGCACAGTGATCGCAGAAACCCTGAAAAAGAAAAAAATTAAAAAGTTTGGTTTGTGGTGTTTTTTACTTTTATATGCTGTGAGCAGTGTTTTCAAAAGCCACAGTCACAGTCAAACTCACCTAACAGTGAGGGTCACACCTCACATCACACTCACAGTCACACTAAAGTCACAGTCACACTTGATGTGAGTGTGACTGTGTTTTTTGAAAACACTGACTGTGAGTAGCGTTCACGCCCCCTGATGTAAAGTATCTTACCGTATTATCTCTAATAAGCGCCCCCTCTCTAATAAGCGCCCCCCCCTCTACTTTGAGGATCTGTATCTCGGGGCAGAGCAAATATTTTGCAGAGCTGTTTTTTGTATTTTCTTAACTCCTACGAGCCCTACCGATTCCGCTTTTTGGATTTTGGTTATGCACCCAAAAATTTCGAGATCGACCCAAAATTTTTTCGATTTTCGGAGGGTTGAAAAATAAGCGCCCCGGGGCGCTTATTAGAGATAATACGGTATCTAATATGACTATAGCGCTGCTTTCCGTCGTTTGAAACGCTCAATTTTTAGGTCACTTCCGGGCCACTTTTATTTTCAAAGTTGGAGTCCTCTGATAGGAAATCGGGCAGAGGCTCGCGATTGCGCCAATAAAAAATTGGGGTCGCTCTGGTGAAAAAAAATTTTTCAGTCAAAAACTCGAAATTCCGAAAAATGGTCTAAATTTTTTTTTCACTTCTAAAGGCCATTTGACCAACTTTTTGATTGTGATTCTGGAATGTTTTTTTCAAAGGCACAACTAGAACTCCTAAGCTTAAAAACGAGCATAAACTTGCCTTAGACCATGGCCATTTGAAAATTTTTCATGTTGCGACAAGATCCATACTCAGGTCGGGTTTAAAAACCCATTTTTGGTCCACTTTTTGCACACTTTTGATTTCAAAGTTTGTGTCCTCGAATAGTGAATCGTGTGCGAGCTATCGAATGCGCACAAAACCAGTTGCGGTTGGTCTGGTGAAAAAAAAGTTTTTAGTCAAAAAATCTAAAATTTTCTATAAGTAATTGTCTTTTGAACTTTTTTGAATTCGCGCATTTTCTTTATGGGACAAATATTTGCCGCTATTCATTTCGATTCATTTCGCTATTCATTTTACATATTATCATTCAGTATTTGTGTGCAGTAGGTTTTTTGTCGTACGGCGTCGGATCGCTGGCGGTAAATTTTTACGTCCTATTCAAAATTAAAATCATGTAGTTTTGTCGGAACGCCGATTATGTGATGTGTTACGAATCAAAAAATGTTCTGTACTTCTTCGATCGTTTTCTATGTGTGAATTTTTTCGACTATAAATTTGTTTGAAGTTAAAGCATGCCGCACACTCAAGCAAAGCGCACACGGAATATTTGCTTCAATTGCCTTGGCGAAGCGCATCAAATTTGGGACTGTCCGAAGCAATGCGTTATCTGCAAAAAGAAAATTCGGAAAGTTTGCCGATGTGAAGTAGATGGCTTGTAAGATTTTTTGCTTAGCCTTAACTTTCATCATGGCGCCTATTTTCAAGCCTGGACAAGTATGGCCAACCGATCTCCAGCCTTCGAAAACTGGCTCTGTATCAGCTTGAGAATGCTTTGGCGCGCACATTCACGTATGTTTGCGGTAATCATAATGCATCTTATGTATGAGTTGAAATTTTAGTGAAGATGAGCAAGCTGCAATCGCTAATGATGAAGTCGAGTTTCTATTTGAGGAAGTGGCCAGCACTATCGACCTTTACTCGGTCGGCGACTCCATGGTGTCGGACCGCCGAAAGGAAGTGGCTGAGAAGTTCCGACCGGAAGTGGATTTGGCATTGTAAAGTTTTATACGTTTGTTGTTCATATCTTATTTAGCTTTTTCAGCGTGGAACATATTTCCAAGTCTTTGGCTCAGCTGTATCAAGAAAACACTGGTGGAAATAAGAATCGCCTAGACATGATCAATGAAGCGGTAATGAAATTCCAAAACGCTCTTCGCAACGGATTGCGCCGACCTCAATTGACTTTACAATTGTATCTTTTGCAGTCAGTTTTCGTTCTCGCTAATATTTTCAATGTAGATATGGATCTACAGTCAACGGCTTCGCTTCTCAGATCAGTGATGTGGACATCTCAATTTCTGGTTGTGATGATGTAAGTGAATTTTCTAAAATTTTCAACCACTCACTTGAGGGTTTCTTTCGGAAAATTTTGTGGCACAAAACAGTGTGTAATATTTTCAAGTTGCTGTATTACATGGCTGTTCTTTCTTTTTCCAGATTTAATTTATAATTTGAGATCGCCGGGAGAAGCAAGCATGAGATCAATCTTTTCTGAAAGACAGCAGAAGAAATCCATCAAAGCTTTGTGTCCATTACTATGCCAGCAAGTTCGGCTTTGTTCGTGGTGGCCAGAAGCCAGTTCTTACTAGCAGCCTTTACCTATCAGACAGATCTCGGATCAGTATCGAGTGAGCGATGTTTCGCACTAATTAAATTTTATGACACTCATTTTCAGTGTTTCTCTCGATAATTGTTTGGCAGTGCAGAACTCTAAGCTCTTGAAGACTTATTCAGAATTTGCAGACTTTTGTCATTCTGCTTTTGGTAAAGATTTAAAATTATTTGCGGTGTATGTATGAGTTTTTCAGCTGTGAAAGTATTGGCGAAAAAATTGGACATTTGTGATGCTTCCATGGGCTCTCTATCGTCGTATGCTTGACTAAATATGGGCATTGCAGCTGGTCAAAAATCTAGACAATTACCATACTTGCAAGAAGATGTAAAATTATGTTCATTACATTGCAAATATTCAGGAGATTTTAGTTTCCACAAGGAATAACGCATCGAAGCTTTCTGAAGAATTGTGATGTTACGTTCGATCCGATGCCTAGGGTGTCAGAACGCCCAGGTGGTCGGTTTTGGACCTCTGGCAAAATTGTAAGTCTTTTATCGTAATCTCTTCGATCAAGATATATATTTATAGTTCATTTATTTCTTCGAGCACTACAATAAGTTCTTCCAACATAACAGATACTCCGATAGCAATGAAGTTGTGCAAATTCGAACCCGCCAGAAAATTGTTCGAGCAGACGTTGGCTGGACTACTGTGCTATGCATACAAGATCCCTTCGAGCTTGATAAGAATATTGGACGATCATGCAATACATGTAAGTTATCTTTTTTTCAGCCTGTCTTCGCAATGTTGTTTCAGACTACTCCCGCATAAAAGACTTCTTTTTCTTAAAAAAAAATTGTCTCCAAGAAAACACTATCACAGCCATAGTTAAGTGCCTAAAATGGCCTTAAAGCAGACTATCGAAACGTAAAAATAAAAATCAAATCCGGCAAATATGTTCTTGGGCTAAAGTGCCAAAAGTCTTTGTAAATGTTGTGGTGTGTGTATTTTATCTTTCTCTTGCATTTGAATTTTTTTTAGAAACTAGTGCAGGCATTTGAGTTTTTAGTATTTTCGTATTGAATAATGATAAATAAGAACAAATGCCTGCACTACTTTGTACACCCCTCCCCCCTCCCATGCAATGAGGAGCAAGTTGGGTCTTTGGCCGCGAAGCGAGCAAACATAGAAAGTAGTGCAGGCATTTGTTCTTTCATCATAATTCAATACAAAAATACTGACAAATCATAAACGGAGAAATGGAGTATTAGCGTGGTATTGTATGTTATTTTTGGGTCACGAATTGAAAAAACCACAACATTTACAAAAAGAATTATTTTTTCGTCAAAAAAGTCGATTTTTGGTCGAAAATATTTTTTTCGTCAAATTTACGCCACCTAATAACATGTTTTTTCGCCTAATTACAACCTGAAAAGCTCAAAAAATGGTCAAACCACACTTTTGGAAAAACGGCGTATAAGATATTCCTGCCAAAATCCCTACAGAAGTTCAATGATTAGGCAAAAAAATTTGAATTGGTGGGGGGGACGATTTAAAACAGGTCACCATGGTCCTTTGACAGTGTGAAAATGCTTGACAGGAAGCAACATTAAAACTTACAAAATTGCAAAAATTTGCCAAATAAAAAATATAGATTTAAAAAACATATTAACCAGACTTGATCTTGCACCTATAATTACCACTCAAACTTCGGGTAGAGTTGGGGTCATATTGACCCCACTGGTATAAGACGCCAGTTTTTTTGGTAGTCCTAGAGTTAAGGCTATTATTAAGTTAAACTAATTACCCTTGAATGTACAAAATGAGTGCTAAAAAGACGGCCAAGCGTTGAGAATACATTGATCAATTAGCGGTCTTTGAATTTAAACAAAAGAAGTCACACAGAAATTTAAAATTTTAAATATTTGAAAAGATAAGACTGACAAAAACCCTTCTCAATAGGTCTTTTATACAACCATACTTGCGTACGCGACTAGTTGACAACGCTAAATATTTGTTTACTCTCACCTCCCACATACTATTTGTTATCTTAACGCAGGCATTGCTGTGTTCACAGAGCTGTCAGCATAACATTCATCTAACCATCTAAATTGTCAGCGCTTCGCTAAATCGCTGAAGAGTTTTGAATACCCATTTCTCATAGAACTTACACGACAAAAGCTAGCCTAAAATGAGCCACTCTACAAGATAAAAATATGAAATATATATACGTCCGCTTATCTGCTGTTTTTGCACTTTTTTATAATGCTCCATGGAAAGCATAGGCATAGCAGTTTTTCTCGTAGAGTGGCTTAGGCTAGCTTTTGTCGTGTAAGTTCTATGAGAAATGGGTATTCAAAACTCTTCAGCGATTTAGCGAAGCGCTGGCAATTTAGATGGTTAGATGAATGTTATGCTGACAGCTCTGAGAAAACAGCCATGCCTGCGTTAAGATAACAAATAGTATGTAGGAGGTGAGAGTAAACAAATATTTAGCGTTGTCAACTAGTCGCGTACGCAAGTACGCAAAAAAGGTGTGCAACCAAAAGTCCTACGCAAAACAAGTTAGGGTGGCTACCGATTCGGATTCCTGTAACTGCGAACACTCACAACTCAGCTTTTTGACAACTAATCTTGAAAGAAATTCAAATAAAAGACAACTCAAATACCAGCTCAATCAGAATTTGTTTTTGGACAGCTACCTAGGTAAGAAGGTAGGCGTGAGTAAAACTCGTCTTTTTGACAATTGGGCGAGGAAATTTCGGAAAGTTTGACTTTCCGTGAACTTGTTCCCTCCGTGTTACAACAAATACAAGGGGTAAAAGGCGCCTATCGGCGCCTCCATAGTGTTTGTGCCTATTAATAATTGATAACTGATCACAAAACACGCGCGAAACTAAAAAATCATTGCACAGTCTAATAGATTACACGGGTTTGCGAAAATAGTTAAAAAATCTCAAACAAAATTTTTTCTTAAAAAATGGCCTGCAAATGGCAAAAACATAACTTTTATCGGAAAACTCGACAATGGCCTGCATACTTTTGTCAACGCCCCTCTTAAAAATGCGAATTTCTCGCCGCTCTTTTTTTAAACGAAAGCTGACATCAAGGCGAATCTAACAAATCCTGCAACAGAAATTTTTGAGCCTTTTATGACCATATTTTTTGATAATTCATAAAAAGTGTGAGCCACCCACCCACCCGACCCAAATACTATACAGAGATTTCGAGCTTTTCTAGTTTTCGTTTCATTTATTTTTTTCTTATTTTTTAACCTTTACATACTTTGTTTGTGCCTTTTGACTGCGCGCTTTCACATGAAATTTGCGCATGGCTGCATTCGCAGAAATGTCAGCACAACATTTACCTAGATATCTGAATTGTCAGCATTTTGCGGCAGTGAGACGTTTCGCTAATTTTCCAGAAATATTTTTTATTGCTTTTTTGCGCCAATTTGAATTTTTGTTGTTGTTGAAATGATATTTTATTACTTGTCTGTTCATTTTTATTGCGAACATGTAGTAATCTTTCAAAATTAGAGCATAATTTTATATGCTCTTTCAAGATGTCCGCTAAAATTTTTAATTGGTCAAACGAAGACGTGGTAGAATGGCTGCAGCTTAAAATTGATGCACATTGTTGTGTTATTCTTATGAATTTGTTGAATAAAGTATGTTTATGCGAAATAAAAAATAGCAAAAACTCTAAAATAAAATCAGGTAGAAATATTTTCACACCGAATTTACCTCATAAAAGTGGGTAGCTAGCGAAGGTTTGACCAAAGAAGAATAAAGTGTTATTGAGGAGTAGGATTTCGGTATTACTTCACAATTTTAATTTGCATGATGATTAAGTAGATGAGGATCAAGTAGCAGAGCTAAATTTTGAGTATGAGGTTTTAGATAACCATATGAATTAAAATTTCCAAAAACGTAAATTCCAAAAATAAAGTTGAAGAATTATGGGTGATGTCGTGGAATTGGACATTGATTGAATGTTTTTCAAATTTTAGCTGTTACCACATATTACCTTTTTGTCGTTGTGATATCTCAAATGAAAGCCCAGAATCTTGGCTACATTTTAGTCTATTAAACGTGTGACTTGTAGCAAAAAGTCAGAATATATCAATCAAACCAGTCCAAAAAACCCCCCAAAACGATCGATTTTTGAAAATTCAGCATATTTTAGCTAGCATATTAGTTCCCGTAGGTGTGGACCCTGCGCTGATGATTTTGTCATGTTCAACTTGGAGAGCTTTTTTCTAGATTTTTTTCTAATTAGGAGAGGCAACGCTTAATCCTATACTGGGAGAAAATTTTTTTCTGATCCAATAAAAAAAATCTCGTAGAATTAGGTCGATTAGGTCGAATTAGGTCTATTAGGCGCCGAGCTGTAGTAGCTCAAAGTTTACCATTTTGTTGAGCGGCCCCCTTTAACACGCACTTTTATGCACTTATTGACATCACTGATTTCTTCAATGCTTATTTTTCATTTTAGAAGCCTGGAAACTTGCTCATAGATAGTCCCGCAAGCAAAATGGAGCGTAGAAGGAAGTTGAAGTCGACGCGAGTGAAATCTTCCGAAGATCTACACAACACGGCGTGCTCTTATCAAAAGGTTCTCCAACCAACTATGGCGCACAGAAAATGCCGTCTGGTAAAAGTATCTTTAGCTCAGCCTAAGTATAAGTCGTTATGTTGCCAAAAGCCCAGGTATTAATTAAATTGCTTCATTGGTGTTAGTTTTTTTCAGAACATATTTTGGATGCGCCTGGGATCATTGATAACTTCTGTAAGCTTTCCTCACAATTTAAGATCTCATGTCAACTGCCCGGTCATTGTAAGAAAGCTCTCTGATTAATTGGAGCCACTCGAATATAGTTGTGGTTGCTCTTGAAGATGGTGTCTTCGTCTAAAATGCAGCAAGTGATAGTGCTAAAAACGAAAATAGATGCACGAAACATACAAAACTAAATAAAGTAAAAAAGGCGCAGAAACAAAAATAGCAAACAAAAGTACCTAGGCTTTTTATCGGTTTTTAGGCCCTATACTAGAAGCGGGTAGTTTTTTTGCCTTGGTCCCTCCTGCTCTGTTTTACAACAAAATTTATATCAACAATAACAACAACGGATCTAATCATAAATTTCGGTCATTTGCTCAACGAGTTTCTCCAAATAATTCCAGTTCTTCGCTCGAGGGGGGAAGGGCATATATAAAAAATAGTCCAACCATGGGTCATACCTAGAATTAGGATAAACCAAATATTCAAGATTTTAGGTATGTTTGGCCGCTTCGCGGCCAAAGACAACTTGCAAGGAGGGGAAGGGCATATATCCATGAAGGTATCCATGAAGTTGTATATATGCCCTTCCCTCCACCTGTGAGCTAAGTTGGGTCTTTGTGCAAGCGGTCAAACATACCTAAAATATTGAATATAGCATTTAGGTTAATATCAAAAATTCGTTGAGCAAATGACCAAAATTTATGATTAGATCCGTTGTTCTTATTGTTGATATGAATTTTGTTGTTGAAAATGTCGAATAAAATGAAAAAAATAGAACAGGGGGGACCAAGGCGAAAAAACTACCCGCTTCTAGTATAGGGCCGGTTTTTATTAGGGCAACGAAATTTTTACGAAACACTAGAAAAATCTTGTTTCTGTGAATTTGCAAAACAATAGGCATCTTCCAAAAGTTAGGTGTAAACGCTTATGTCAAATATTAATTATATTCTACAGTACCATAAATTCTCAACAAATACAATGAAAGACAGTCAAAAAAAAGTTCAAGTAGCCAAAGAAAATCTTCTTTCAGTGGATGTATGTGGCTTCCTAAGACTGGAGGTGTAATTGCTATTTTGTTGATTGACAGTTTGTTGAGCAGCCACTCCACCCGAAGAGCTGGCCAAAAAGGAACTTCTTCGTTCACTCAAGGACAGCAATTTGCTCTGCAGAATCCTTTTCAATCGTCTCCGAAAAGCTGCAGAGCTCAAGCAGAACAATATGAAGTTCAGGGTTTTACCAATGATCACCAGAAATGCGGTCAGGCAATTAGCTTGATACCACAGAGCGTTGGAACTAAAGTGTTTTGTGTGAAAGTTTTGGGATATAAAAATTCGCCGATTTTTAAGTGGCTATACCTTTTTTAGAGGTTTTCGGATTTTTGTATTACTCTTAAAATTTTCACCGATTTCACTGGACACAAAAATTTTTGTGACTTTTTTGCCTTGCTCCCCCTATGGTCAATACAAAAACGATTAAAATAATAAAAATGACCAAGGCAAAAAGTCAAATTTTTCAAGATTTGTGTAGGCAATGCCCACTCCCCACCTTCCCCAAATTCAGACCTTCCAAAAATCGTTGTAACTACACCTTGGATCAACAAGTTTATGCTCAGCCCTTAGGCTCAGCGGTAGGCCAGCGTATGGAAGTTGTGATTAATAATAGTTTTACGCACTTTTTCTGGGGTCTGGGACATCTATTCGGGTACTTTATACTTAAATCCAAACAGACAAAATCATTGGATGGGGGTGGGGGGTTTATTTGCTAGTAGGGTCGAAAATTTGATAAAAATAGCAAAACTAAAATCTGACATAGAAAGAAGTGAATATGAGACAGAAAATTGTTTTGCCCGATTTGTGTGCAATAAAAACGGTGAAAATTTTTGAAGCACTATAAAAACCGAATTTTGCCTCCAGAAAAAAGTTATGGCCAGTTCAAAATGGACAAATTTCTTGGGTCACTTTGTGATAATAGCGTGAGTGAAATTATAAAACCAACTTTACAAACGGTGGTTTATGACCGGAGAAGAAGCTCAGAGACAGCACGATTGCCGAAGGACCCTGCAATTGTGGGGTTGATATATAGTAATTTCTGGTCTAATTTTCTTAGTTCACCTACCTGAGTGATTGTAAAACAGGTTACAATGGCACAAACAGTGACAGTTACTCGGTGCTCTGCTTGGAACTGCATTGTCTGAATAAATTAGAATTTGCAGTCAGAAATTTAATTTATTGCCATCCATTTGCCAGATAATTTACAAGATAGCCCACTGTTTTCGCAACTTTTTTATAGCCAGCAAAACCTGTGCATGGGCTCAAGTTTTATCGTTCTGGCCAGGCATTCACCCCCTGAGTGGTGGTCCGTAAAGTTTGTTATAATATAGGCGGGATGTTAGATTAACTGGCACTGTTGACCTATCCGGGGCCATTTTTCCTTTGGTCCCCCCTTTGGTTTTTTTTGAAAATTTTGATGTGAAATATTTCCAAAATGTCTCCAGGGTTAGGCCTAGGCTCAATTTGTGTTCACAATGTTCACAAATTTCACATCAAAATTTTCAAAAAAAACCAAAGGGGGGACCAAAGGGAAAAATGGCCCCGATAGGTCAATAGAGCCGACTAACTTTATAATTCAAATCGCGAATTCCAGTTGAGTGCAGGGTGTCTCAAAATTACGTTAACATTTTTTTACTCACCCGAACCTGAGCCCCAGCACTCACCCGAACCTAAGTCCAAGCAAATCAAAACCTTTATTATATTTTACCACAGATAAAATAACGGAAGTTAATCACTTTCTACGAACAGACACAAATCCATCTTCAATAGCCTTGTTAATATCTTGACATCTGAAATGTGGAGGCTCATCATCTTCTGATTGATTATCGCTGTTTTCGTCATAAAAGATGGAGTAGTCCAATTCATCTCCACTGGCATGCGCATCCCTGCAATCAATCAGCATTTGGATGAAAGGGTCGCTATAGTGAAAGCAATAAACCCTTTTCACTGATTATCTTGTTATTTTTGATCTGCTGGGGCTCAGGTTTGGGTGAGTGCTGAGGCTCAGTTTCGGTTTAGCCGCAACATGACTGTTCAATGATTTCATATGACTACTCCAGCGTCAAATAAATATTCCAGTGCACAGAAAAATTTTGATTTTTCCGAAAATTAATTTCTGCAAAAATGGGTTAAAGTAAATCAGAAAATTCAAGATTTCTCATAACGGACCCTCAAAAACTAGAATATTTTTGAGAACTCAGATCACTTACGAGCCCTGCATTACAGGATGTCCCATGATTTTTGGACACTTTTAAACTGCTATAACTTTTTTTATACGCCGTTTTTTGAAAATCTGTTTTTGCAGATCGACTTAGTTTTTCACGGAAATTTTTTGGTATTTAATGTCGAAAACACTATTTTCGCTCAATTCCCTGTGGTTCGGGCCTGGCTCATCCGCAGGCCACAGGGGGACCAAGCAAAATTGTGTTTTTGACATTATTAACCAAAAAAATTTTCATGACAGACTGAATCGATTTGTGAAAACAGATTTTTTTTAAAAAAAAGCGTATAAAAAATATGGCAGTTTGAAAGTGTCTAAAAATTTTGAGGCACCCTGCATTTTGCTAAACCTGATTTTTGGTTCGGTTAACCGACCGCCAACTGCCTTAGTAAAAACAATTCGAGCCGTAAGTAACAACCGTCAACAAAACTCTTCCAAAATTTTATAAAATTTTGAATCGGAAAAGAAGATTGTAGCATTTTCTGTTTTCTGCGTTTTTCTGTGAAAAAACTATTTCCTGAAAAGCTTTTTATCTTCGGTAAAATGTAACAAATTGAATTGCTGTAGTGAACAAGGCAAACCAAGGCAACTTTTCTTTTACTACCCATAAATTTGCTTACCTGGTCGATGCTCCGTCTGAACAGATTGTTGTTGGACTGATTTTGGGCAGCAGAGGTAGGTACAGCCCCTAGTGTGGATCCTTCCACCTCACTGGCAGCTCCATCTACAAAAACCACCACTGAACTTTTTCTTCGACAGTCAGACATGGCTGAGACTTTGCGCTTGAAGGACATAGCTCCATTTGCAGCATTCATACCATTGATGTAGGCGCCAGAGAAGTCGGAATTGAGGGATGGAGCAGACTGCAACCTGTTGTACATGAGGAATGATTGCTGGCGGACTACAAACAAGAGGGCCAGGTTTAGAGCCATCATTATTAGGATAGGCAACACTATCACAAACACCACATTCACCACTTGGCTCCACTCCACAAATGAGCGGATTAGATTGGGTGTGATATTGATTTGGTTGATGGACCAGCTGAAAAAGGAGGTGAATTGTAGAAAATGTAACAAAAGGAAATTTGGCGCTACCAGGTATACCCCCCAAAATGAAATTTTTTTGAACTTTTTCAAAACACCATTTTTACCATTTTTACCATTTTTAAGCATTTCCTACACGCTGAACACGATAAAAAAGGTGTTTCCACCTACTTTTTTCTATAAAAGTCGATTTTTTTAAATCTTGAATTTTGGTATTTTCAGTTGATTTCTGTTTATCATACCTTAGTAAATCAGATGTTGAAGGTACCTTGACCCCAAAAGATGGAATTTGAACATAGTTTTGTTAACTGGGGCCTACGCATAAAGAAACTCTGGTATGCATACATTTTTATGCATCCAGAGTCATTTCAGTGATTTGCGTCTAAGGTATGTGGTGTGCGCATCTCAACCCCAAACCCCTTTATGCATCCAGAGTCACTTTCGAGTGATTTGCGTCTAAGGTATGTGGGTGTGCGCATCTCAACCCTAAGCAACCAAGCGTTGCTCATAATTCCGAGCAAGACTCTTGATCAAAAACGCAGATTTAGAGGCTCTTTTAGCCCAGCCCCAGTGACCAAAACATGGTAAAACATCCAAATGGTCGAAATTCTAAAATGCCCAAAACTCAATTTTTTATTGACCAGAACACAAAAATAATGTCTTTTTTGAACTTCTGAGGTGATTTTAGGTTGATATAGGGTGTTTGGAAACACTTTAAAAAAAATTTCATTTGGGGGGGTATACTCCGGTAGGGTCGGAAATTTTTATGTCTTGTAGCTTGTTCGAAATGCAAGTATAAAAGTTAAACTCTGACAAAACTCTAGCATCTTCAACAATTTATCATAAAATTAATTTTGTGTGCTTCTTTTAGTTTTTGGAAATAAAAATAAAAAAGGCGTTAGGAGAATCCGGATTTGAACCAGAGACCTCTCGATCTGCAGTCGAATGCTCTACCACTGAGCTATTCCCCCACACATTGACAAAGAAAATCAGGCAGTAGATGTGCAATCAATAATTTTTAGTAAAATATAAACAATACATAACAGACTTATCAATCGATTATTTACACTTGTATATGTTTCAAGCTAGCCCAGCATCCTTGATAACTTTCATTTGAACTGCTCTGTTGTTAGAGAATTTAAATTAATTTCGAATGTAGGGTGTTTAAAAAATAGGCCGGAGTACCTTATATCGCCCCCTCGCAAAACGCCCCAAAATCATGTTTTTGTGTGTTTTAACCACTGAAACATGCTTAAAACATGTTTTTAGGTGGCGGAAAGCCATTTCCTGGGAAAAAATTTTTTCATCAAAAATCGGCCAAAACCATGATTTCAATTTTTTACCATGTTTTTCAACATGGGACTTGGCAAAATGAGCCTCTAAATGCATTTTATGATCAAGAATCTTGCCCTTCGGGGGCGCAGGAGGCTTGGGGTTGAGATGCGCACACCCACATACCTTAGACATAATTCCGGACAAGATTCTTGATCATAAAATGCATTTAGAGGCTCATTTTGCCAAGTCCCATGTTGAAAAACATGGTAAAAAATTGAAATCATGGTTTTGGTCGATTTTTGATGAAAAAATTTTTTCCCAGGAAATGGCTTTCCGCCACCTAAAAACATGTTTTAAGCATGTTTCAGTGGTTAAAACACACAAAAAACATGATTTTGGGGCGTTTTGCGAGGGGGCGATATAAGGTACTTTAGCCAAAAAAATATAGCACCCACTCTAAAAAGGCTTCCCCTAGAAACTTTTATATTCCATTCTCTACATTAGGCAACTTTTTAATATGGTCATTGTCTATCATTCATGATAAAACAGGCAGTGCATATCTACCCACTGAAGGCTACAAACTAATTATAAGATTTTTCAAAAAGTATTTATGTAACACGTTAAGATAGTGCCCACAAACATGCCATTTAGTTGAATCAACGTCTTCATAGCAATCCTCAGATATGACTTACTATATGAAACCCACTTAGTTCTCAGTGAGGACTTAAGAGGGGCGCTTATTAGAGAGGCGGCGCTTTTTTCTCATACTATCGTTCAGAGGGGGCGCTCATTAGACCCGGCGCACTTGTTGGAGAGGAGACGCTCGTTAGAGAGAATACAGTACACTCTTTGGAGGGGAGGGGGACTGGCTGTAGTAGTAGTGCACTTCATATGCTGTCGTGGTAAAAGTTGAGATAATTAAAATTTTTGGATGTCTATAAATTTTTTTGAGATAGAAGATGACCCATCCTTAGCGGACGCTTGGTTTTGGCCATAACTTTTTCTTTTAGATATCCGATTTCGATTATCTTTTTTGTAATGTTCTTGACAATAGGGCCAACAATATGACACCAAACTTGCTGTAGACAATATGCTTAGGAGAGCGGCTACGGACAAGTTTTTGAAAAATTTAAAAAATTTGGAAAGTGGAAAATTTGAAAAATTTGAATCAATGACCATGTTGTTCAAAAATTTGTTTCAAATTTAGCCATGCAATTTCAGAATGAATGACTATTCTATCGAGCAGAAGGTGTAGACAGTCATCTGGTTCGAATGGTATGGGAGACCCAAAAATGTGCAAGTCGCCTACCGAAAGGCGAGGGTTAATCACAGCGGACCAAGGCAATTGTTCAGAATTTCAAAATTTTCCCGAACCGCAGAAAAATTGTGCAAGTTTGGTGCCATATTGTTGGCCCCATTGTCACGAGCATTTAAAAAAAGGTAATCAAAATAGGATATCTAAAAGAAAAAGTTATGGCCAAAACCAAGCGTTCGCTAAGATGCGCTATCCTGTACAATAAAAATTAAAAAGAAATAAGGGAGAATCCGGATTTGAACCAGAGACCTCTCGATCTGCAGTCGAATGCTCTACCACTGAGCTATTCCCCCACACATTGAGTGAGGAGACTAACCAATATATACATACAGTCAAACCTTTCCATAGCCAATTAAAATTCATTAATTCTTACAACTAGGAAAGTCTGCTCTAATTATTTCAGGAAGTAAGGTCAGGTGATGATGATTGTGTTGATAAATTAGCTAAAAAAGAAGAAAAACTGTAGGAAATGTATAAAAATATAATAAGTAGTACAATTTTAACTGTAAGTTAGAATGAAAAATTAATATTGCTTATTTGGCTATAGTAAGATTCAAGGTGAAGCATGTTAAGAATGCCGAAAAAATTCTCTATATTTCTAAGTTTTTCTATAAATCTACGTAAATAAAAAATAAAAAAGAAGTAAGGGAGAATCCGGATTTGAACCAGAGACCTCTCGATCTGCAGTCGAATGCTCTACCACTGAGCTATTCCCCCACACATTAACTATGGAAACTAAGCAGTATAGCAGAGTTTTAACAAATAATTCACAGCATACTTATTTACAAGGGACCACAGACGCCTATCGGCGCCTCTATAGTATTTCGAAATTTCAATGAGGGGCTATGACTTCATTCATAAAAATAGGTATATCCCCTATTAGAACTCATTTTTTTCGCCTGTTTTTTTAAACGAAAGCTGACATTCTGGGGAACACGATCGTATTAGCGACAAAAGTGATTTCGCTATCTACGACCCGTTCTGGCCTTCGAAGTAAAAAAGCGTTACCCATCCACCCACCCACCCATCCACACATGCCAAATACTATATAAGATTTAAACAGCGATATAAAGTATTTGCTCTAGGCTGAAATATGGGTCTTTAAAGTCGGAGTATGGGGCTTTTTTAGAGGAAACAAGGTAAATTTAAAGTTGGGTTTTGAAGGAAGGGGGTGGTAGTTGCAAATCATAATGCGAATATTTTGAATTCTCACGTTCGATTACCAGTGGATGTTTTTTTTTTTTACTCTACATTTTAAATAAGTTCAATGACTTCCAGGGCTAATAAACTATCGAGCAATCTATTGCAATCATTTCCAGCACTGATTTACTGTGGTAAAACAACACTTCTCTATGAGGATAGTTCACTATGATTTTTGGCTTTTTCGGTAAAGTTTTACCGAAAAAATCAAAAAACATAGCGAACTGTCCATAGTCAACTTTTCTCATAGCAAAGTGTCCTGGCCCATTTACTGTCACTTACTGCACCAATTTTGCGAATTCATGCAAATGACCATCGAACTAAAGGGAAACCAGCCCAAATGATACGTACTCAGTTTCATATCGCCTCAACCAATTTTATTTATTTCTCAACCAGTTTAGTAATTTTTTAGAGTGAGAACCAGGGCTTCGATTCAGGTGCAAATAACAGGTGCACAGGGCTTCAAATTACCAAGAAAGAGGAAGAGAAAAGCGTCCCTGTTATTTGCTTCGAGTGTGTTAGGAGCTTCTATCCACACAGGGCCGCTTCGCGGCCCTTTTGTTTGCTTCGAGTGTAATAGCAGCTTCTATCCATACAGGGCCGCTTCGCGGCCTTTTTTTTCGCTTCGAGTGTAATAGGAGCTCCTATCCACACCTGGCCGCTTCGCGACCCTGTTGTTTGCTTCGAGTGTAATGGGAGTTGAGTAGTGGGTGAGCTTCTATCCACACAGGGCCGCTTCGCGTCCCTGTTTTTTGCTTCGAGTGTAATAGGAGCCTCTATCCACACCTGGCCTCTTCACGGCCCTGTTGTTTGCTTCGAGTGTAATAGGAGCTTCTATCCACCTATACACACAGAGTATACACACAGGGCCGCTTCGCGGCCCGGTTATTTGCTTCGAGTGTAATAGGAGCTTCTATTCACACAGGGCACCACTCAGGTATTCAAGTAGTGGCTCAGCCACTACTTGACCCTATGAGTAGTGGTTGATCCACTATTCGGCCTTCCAAAACAGGTTATATTTGTCCACGTTGGTAATACACACTCGTGAGACCTTATGAATATGGGTCCTCTACAAGGTGCTGGGTTTGAGCACACTATGTATGAGAAATTTCGGTTTTGGGGTTTTGGTGGCTGAAAACGCAATTTTGGTCTTATCAAACCTTGTTCACCATGCAATTTTACATAGGATAGCACGGTTTGTATTCTAAAATACAAAATTTTAACTTTTCAGACCATCCAGGTGGTCATCCACCTGGATCGTGGTATCCACCCCAATTAAGAGGCCGAAATCCAAAACTTTGGTATGAGACCCTTTCCCAACCCTACCGGTGTCTCTCCCGGTTAAAGGCCGAAGCCCAATGACACTAACCAATTATTCAAAACCTTACACATTAACGATCACCCAAAAAGTTCGTTTCTGTCAGGGTCCGACACTTTTTTTACCCCAGATTTTGAATTCATTTGCCACTTTCCTTCGATTAGTCTAGTCCGAAAAATTGCGAAGGATTTAAATTTCGCTTTCGATTGAATAAATAGCAACAGCTCTGCCGAAAAGACCCGCGGCTTTCGATATAGTAATCACCTTATTTCAAAATATGCTCGTTATATCGACAACAGGGAAAATCGGAATCCTAATTAGGCTAACCAAAGACAACTGGCGAAAAACTACAAAATGTGTGGTGAAAAAGTGTCAAAAGTGTAAAAAAGTGTCAAATTCTAGGCGGGGACGAACTGTTTGTGAGATCATTATATCGAGAGTCGACCGTACTAAACCAGAAAAAAATTCACCTTTCCTGTATAACATCAAAGCATTTGCTGATGATCTGAGTGTCATTGCACAACTGTTTGACCACACAATTATAGGAGAAATGGTTGTAGGAGGTGAGTGCACCCGAAAAAAGCACATTAGCTACAATCACATGACTAGTTCTACAGCAAGACAATTTCCTGAAAAAAGGGCTAAAAGGTTTTAAAAAGTTTGAAAAAATTTACTTCAGTTCACAGTTGCCAATTCCAATAAGTCGTTCAGCGCAAATCGCTATGACTAACCTGAAAATGCAAAGCAATTTACAAAACTTTTTCGAATCTAACAATATTTACCCCTTATGCTACAGGGTGAGGCAAAAAACACGGATGTTTTTGGGTTAAAGTTCAGAATACAGAAATGTCGGATGGCCGAGATAACCTTATTATATACATGATTTTTAACCGCGAGAACATAGTTAGTTTTTTAGTATTTCAGTGGCCGATGCGGGCGCTGTGCTCGCTGCCGAAATTTTGAAATTTAACGCACTGAGAATAAAAAGAGGACACTTTTAAATATAGATATTTTATAGGGGCCTAATGCTATTAAGGAGATAGTTTCGACATGAAAAAATTAATCCAAGTTTTGTTTTTTTTAATGTGGTTTTAAAGCCATATTTTGGCGACAACTCGGTGTTGCGATGTCATACAAACTTTTGCAGAATTAAAAGTTGGATTAGCATCATCAACATCAGAATTTCTAAATTTTTGCAGAAAATGCTTTAAAATTTGAAATGGGAAAGAAGAAACCAATCAAAAAAGATTGATTAGTTCTGTATCAAATTTCGATTTTCAGGGCATTATTAGAAGGAATTTAGAAAATCTGGTACTGATGTTGCTAATCCAACTTTTAATTCTGCACAAGTTTGTCCGACATCGCAACACCGGGTTGTCGACAAAATATGCCTCTATCACTAGGATTCCTGACTGCAATATTGGACTACCTGCGGGTAAAAAAAGCCGATGAGCAAGAATATCACAAAATCAGGCCTCCTTGCTAAAGTACAATGCCATCAAATAGCCCGATTTTCACAGCTACTCTTTGAAAAATGCGTGATTTTTTCTTCAGACTGATAAGCAGTGAACTTATAAGGCTCATCATTTTTTTATGCTCATAAGAAAGCCTTTTGTCTGGGCTTTCTGATGGTATGTCGTTTGTTTACATTCAAACAAATTATCATGGGTAAAAAATTAAAAGAATCAAATAAAGCAGTTTTGAAAAATTTACAATTTTACTAAAAGCACGGAAATTTTTCGCACAAAGACCGTTTAGCCATAAAATAGACTCTATATTCTGAGTCAGCATGAAAAATGGCACCTGACGGTACCATGAAAGTGACATAAAAAGGTTTTTAGACTGTTAAGCAAAAGTCGAAAAGAATCAAAAAAGTTTCTTGAAAACAATTTGACAGGAAAGACTTGCACACTTAAAATTCTGACACCGGATTCGTGATTAGCGAGGTCGATTAGCTTATGAAAGTGCTCTTTGAGATCAAAAATCATTGTCAAATTTTCATTTCCGCTCAAGACAAAAATCGTTTAAACTTAGAAAATATATGTGAATGTTGTTTTTTTATATTTGAATGTTTTTTGTCTTGAGTGGAAACGAAAATTTGACAATAATTTTCGAACTCAAAGAGCATTTTCACAAGCAAATCCACTTCGCTGAACACTGATCCGGTGTCAGAATTTGAAGTTTCCCGCCAAACTTTTTTCAAGATGCTTTTTTGGTTTTTTTCGACATATGCTTAACAGTCTAAAAACCTTTTTTGTATAACTTTTATGGGACTGGCAGGTGCCATTTTTCATGCTGATTTAGAACCTAGAGTCTGTTTTATGGCTAAGTTGCCTCTGTGCTAAAAATTTCCATGCTTTTAGTAAAATTGTAAATTTTGAGGATATTATTTTTAGGTCTATTCTTCGGGCTGGCTCGGCGAGCAATATTTTAAGCCTGTCCTGGAAGCATTTTTGAGATTATACCCAGGGATGTGCCGGACTCGGGTCTGTTCGCAAAAACGAGCCCATGGACATGTTTGCCCACGGCAAAACTTTTTTCCTACGACTCTTTTCACTCTATCTTGACATATATTTTTGGAACCTAATTTTTTACTAGCTCCAAGCCACTCTTACCATATTGCAATGGCGGAACACCAGTTAGCTAATGATATAAGATGAACTTTGGCTGGTAAATACAGTGTTCGGAAACTGCAAACTGGTAGATTAAAAGTTTAAAACAGGTAAAAGCTAATACCGTATTTCTTCCAATAGAACGACAGTCTCCAATAAAACGACAGTCTCTAATAGAGCGACACCCCAAAAGCCGAGTTTATCCAGTGCTTGATGGTTTTTAGCAAAAATTTTGCAAAAAGGTGTTTTGAAATTTTATTTTCAAATTTACGCCATTTATATTTACTCAGAATTCGTATGTTCATTATCGGTTTTCACTTGTACTCCATTCACAGTTGCACAAAAATTAAGTTAAATAACTTTTTATTTTAGTAAAAATGGCCGCTGCAGATCTCATTTACCTTTCGGACGTCAAAGATGAAATCGAAGAACACAATCCATGAAGTATATTCAAGTAAGCTTTTGCTGATTCCTATCAAAGTTTGTATTGCTTTTTTAGGCTCCAAAGGTTGTGTGGAACAATTTTTTAAAGCCAAGCTCCAGGAACTCTACAACCTTTGGATTATGAATGAAGACAGAATGGAGTGGAGAGAGAATGGAAACCGCCGATCAGCTTCAATGGATGTCTACTTGGGTTGGATTTTTGCATTGCATAGGACTCGCTCTCGAATGAAATGATTGCTAAGTCGTTCAAAGGTACGCTTTATTTATCTGTTTGAAGCTATTACTAATTTTAGATTGTGGAATTACTGTGTGCCACGACGGAGCGAAGACGACCAAATTCACTGCTTCAAAGCACACGGACAAGTGCCGGAGGGACGACTGATGTTGCAAGATGCTCGTGCCTGGCTGGACGTCGAACAAAATTTAAGTCGAAGAAGCTGATCCAAAGCAGGACGAAGAAAATAACTACCTGAGCGACGACTCTTTGAATTTTGATGATTGCGATATTGATTGTTAATTAAATCCGGCATTGTCACGTAAACACAGCATTTCAATAAATCTATCATTTTACAACGATTGGGTTTTTAATTTGCTTAAACAGACTACTCATTAAAAACTTTGTTAATCAATGCTACTTCACCATGAATTTTTGATCTCAAATTGCTGATCTTTGTGAATTGGGTAAAGGTCAACCGAGAGATTGAAAGAATAAAGCGACAGTCACCGATAACGACAGTCTCTAATAGAGCGACACCCTAGTGGGTGATTGGAAAATAAACCGACATGTTGTTCTATCAAAATAAATACGGTACTTGTTAATAAACCTACGTAAAATTCAAGCCAAATCTAAAAATGTGTCAAATACATTATTGTCTAGTTAGTGACACTCTAAAACAAACTGGTCAAAGTTGGCCATGGAATGTGGTACAACTAACAGCAAAAATATAATGTCACAGCACGCCAGCGCTACCAAAAGAGCGTCTGAGGACCTGTGGTTTAACATGGCTGACCTCCGGCTTTTCTCTGAGCTCAACAACACCTGAAAACAAATTAAAATTGCCAGCTCGTTTTTTAACTGACTGGAAAAATCTTCAAAATTAATTTTTTCACCACCTGATCCGGCAACAGTTTTCTGCCTTATTTTAAAAAATTGTCTAAGGTCGTCAATATTGGATTGAACGCGAAATTATTGAAAACCTATATGGTTCGAAAAAAATTTGCTGGTCCTCGCTTTAGTTTTTTGTAACTCTAGTGTCATTTACCGTACAGCCCAACACCACCTCCCCCCGCACCCCCACCAATAGGCTCAAGGTCTAGCCATTACTAATAATGGCTTTTGTATAACTCTTTTTGTTGATTTTAGGTACCCCCCAAAAAATTATTGGGAAAGCGGAGGGGTGGTGGAGTATACGGCAGTAGCGTCTGGTTTTGTTAATTCAAAAGATAAAAACACCTACTGTCAAATTCAAACAATTGCCTATGACACCCACAGCACACAGCCATGGGAAAATTACTGTAAAGAATAAATTTTCGGTAGAAGAGCCTTGGAGCCTGAGCAACTCCACTGGCAAGCACACATTCATAGTTAGACTACAATAATGGCAATGCCCACTAGTAGAAGTGATTGCATGCAGCTCAACAGCAATAAAATAATAAAATCAGCTGATGCTGAACACTTTGGCCATCTGCACTATAATGTCTGAAAATTTTGTAAATAAACTTTGTAAGTAAACTTGCTGGCTGTTATCTAAAAAAATACACTTTTTTGGGTTGTTGACGTGGAATTTTGCACCGTTGAACATTTTTCTTCAATTTTAGCTCTAGTTTTCGAAGTTTTATCCAAAATATTTTGGTCGATACGGATTAGGTTTTCTAAGCCGGTTTTCGGCTGCTACTGGCCTAAATGTGCTTAATAAACATTTATAACATTTTTCACACGTTTTATTTACTTATGTGTAGCCACTATTTTCTGCTTTAATTTGCGCTATAAAAGAGACAAAAAAATCATATAATAAGAGCTAAAATTTAAAAAAATATCTGAAAGTGCATAACGCTCAGCCGACAACCCCAAATTTTTTGCATTTCAGCAGCAAAAGAAGTAAATGAATATAAATAATAATAATATTTAAAAAATATAGATAAAAGTATAGAAAAAAGTTTTGATTTCTATGAAGACTCTCTGTGGAGGCATCAAAAAGTGGATAAGCAAGGAAGTGCAGCCCAAAAAACGAAATCAAGCTAGAATTTCAATGATTACTGTAGACTATAGAAACATCTAGAAGTTGAAAGAGCAAAGAACACGCCGTTTGCTGTGTGGTTAACTCAAGTTTCAAAAAAGGTGGCGAAATTTCCCCAAAAGGTGGCATTATATCCAAAATTTTTCACCAAAGGTGGCGTTTCTCATAAACTGTCACACTTCGTGTTACAATCACCATTAACTTCTTCTCATCATTGAACTAAAACAAACCTCTTTTAGATATCGAAATCAAGAACGCACACGACTTACAGTAGTGGCTCTAATAAATCCTGTCAACGGCTGGCTCTGATACCTGGCAGTCGCGGCTTCCTGGTGCTGGCTCGTCCCAACGTGCTGCTTGATTTTCCCATCGGCCGATTTTAGCAGCTTGATATGCACATTACAGACCTGTGAAGTGACTTTCGTTTTAAACAGTTTAGCATTTAAATGGACTGACCTCACATTTGAAGAATTCCGCACCTCTCTCCGAAGCGACGATGAACTGATACTTCCCTGCGTATTCCTGAGGAAAGTAAAAACAGTATTGAGGTTAACAGCATTCACAAAGAAATTTAAGTGTTCAATAAATAAATTAAATAAGGAAAAATGTTCTGTACACTTCGCCGAATTTCGTGCAAAGATGCCACCTTTCGTTTTTCAAAAAGGTGGCAGAAGTTATCAAAAGGTAGCAAATGCCACCTAAAGGTGGTAAGTTAACCACCCAGGCCGTCTGGCATGCGACATGAACTTAAAATTCCGCGGAAGTACAGCAGCAAAGAAATCTGATGTGGAAAAATTATATTAATCGTCAAGTGATGAAAAATTATGGAACTCCTATAGAAAGATCCTCACCACCTTTTTTTATTCTTTTATCCAAATTACACGATATAACAAAAACAGACAATAGAAATCTAGTTGTAAAATGGCTACGCTAGTAAGCCACAAATAATTAAGACGTATTAAAAATCCTCATTAAAATCATTTTTTGGTAAATTACTTTTTTGTCGTAAATTACGTTGAAAAAAATGCGGTGTGAACCTTTTATAGGAGTTCCAAATTATTAATAAAAAAATTTTGACAAAAAATTCACATTTTTGGACCCCTTTGATTATTTTTGAAAAATGGTTGGTGTGTAGTCTTGTTTTTTTGCTCTGTTATTATTATTATTTTTTTACTATCTGTAACGTGATTATATGAGGATATCTAAAATTCAGAGGGACCAAGTCAAACACTGAATTTTTTGTCAAAATTTTTTTACGCAAATGTGTTTCCCAATCAAAACAACACCTTTTCTGTAGCATTCAGGGACTAAAACATCTAAAAAAGTGGTCAAAACATGATTTTGGGTAGTTCCCGTATAAGGAATTCCTGCCCGAAAAAGAAATCAACTACTCTAATCAAGAACACCTGTCTCCGTCAGTCGCGATTTTTTTGAAATTTTTTTGTCGTAGCGGACAAATTTTGGCGCGTTTTTTTTTTGAAATTCAAACGTTGTAAAATTTTTCGTGATTAGTCTTGATGTTTGTTTGCGGTCATGCACAAAATTAGAATTTTGATAGGCGTTCTTGATAATATTTTTGATAGGACCCCCTGCGAGGGGGGGCAGAAAAGCTTCTCCAAGATATTGTTCATAATTTTCAAGTTCAGCATAATTTTCAAGCCAGAAAAGCTAAGCTTGGAGAATCAAAAGAAGACAGTCTGAAAACGAAAAATATTGTATTCAAAGAAGTTTTATGAAGGGAAAAGTAGGATCACAACTACGATTGCAATTACGATTACAAAGTACGATTACAATTATAATACAAATTCTATTAGGATTACAAATTAATAAACATTACTGATGAATTTGATTAAAAATTTTGATAGGCCTTTTTATGGCTCTATTTAAGAAGAGGCATTTTTTGGTGCTTCTATTGATTTTTTTGTAATTGTTTCACTTGTAATTTATTCTATTAGTCTCTATTTATGTTGTATTGTATTTCTATACCAGTTACAACACTCATCCACCCTACTTCAGGCATATTAACCCTACTAATATCTCGCTTTCAGACCACTAACCTACTTTAGGCTTAGGTCTTAATTTTTAGGCTTAGGATATATCATTTCACATACAAACAATTCAACTGCTTAGCTAATCATATATATTTTCCCATCTGATCAAAGAACACCTTCAAAACATTCAACATTTTCGGTGGATGGGTGTTCTATTGCTGAAGCAAATAAAAATTTTTTGTTCAAGCCGCGGGCATACAAATTGTGTTTCTTGAGGTTTGTTTGTATGTGAAATGATATATCCTAAGCCTAAAGGCTAAGCCTAAGACCTAAGCCTAAAGTAAGGTTCAGGGGGTCGTGAGTCTGAAAACTTGAAGTATTGCAGTAAATGGGGTTAGTATGCCTGAAAAGTAGAAATTTTTGGGTGGATGGGTGTTGTATGGCTGAAGTAGAAATAAATACAATACAACATAAATAGAAGACTGATAGAATAGAATTATAAATTACAAGTGAAAACAATTTACAAAAAAAATCAATAGGGGGGACCAAGGCAAAAAATGGTACCTCTTCTTAAATAGAGCCAAAATTTTGATAGGCCTTTTTGATAATATTTTTGATAGGCCCACCTGCGGGGGGCCAGAAAAGCTAGTTAAAAACGAAAAAAGAAACAAATAAAATAATTGGAAAAAAGTAAAATTAAAAAAAGGCATATAAAAATATTATTTGAGTTTTATTATTTGGAGGATTGAACAAGATAAATTTTTTTGAACATTGACTAAATACGTATAGAGCCTGAAAATTTCCTTTCAATGCTAGTTTCTTTTTTGTTTAATAAAAAAAGCAGTTAAAGTGAGAAGAACACATTGATAGCTGACAACAAATAAGTAAACAACAAATTGTCTTCTGGCTGTTTATCTAAAAGAAGGTGTTTTCAGCACTTCTAGCCAAACTAAGAAAAGGTCATTGGGGAGTAGGTTGGCACTAATTCCTTCAAAGTTGTCGTGTGCGCCTGTCCCGAAATACATTGCTCGCCAAAGGGCCAGTCAAATTTAATTAAATGCCAATAAAACAAATCGAAGCATAGGGCAGCGGACAAGTTTTATTTGAAGAAAAAATTGCCGTTTTTCTCCAGCCCTCCTAATGATGTGAACTGTGTGTGAGCTGCAACAAGGAAATATTTTTTGCGGAATGTAAGAATGTATAAATTTTGTTGTGGGTGGCAAGAAAACAATTCAAGTGCATTGAAAAAATATTATTTGAGCAAATCCAGCTAGAAAGTGAAAAATGTTTTTTAGTGAAAAATGTAGGAGAAAGAATAAAATAATTGTGCAACGATCAGAACTGAAACAAGAATCCGGTCATCATCAAGTCATCACTCGGTATCGTGGTGGTACTACCACCAGGGTACTTTTATCTGGGTACGACCACCTGGGTACCCTGAACTGAGTATCACTATCTGGGTACCACCAACAGGGTACCTTCATGTGGGTACCACTACCAGGGTACCTTCATCTGGGTACGACCACCTGGGTAACACCACCTGGGAACAATGAACTGAGTATCACTACGTCGGAACCACCACCGATGTATCTCTATCTGGGTAGTACTGATTGGGTACCACCAGCCGACTACCATCACTTGGACACACTACCTACAACTATCAGTTACAAAATAATAATTCTTGCTACCACTGAAATCTGGAACTGTGACTGACTTTTTCAAATTTTTATTGTCCTAGGTTGGATGACCTTCTCGAGTATGCCTGGTTTTCCCAACTTTTATGGCAAAACTCAAAATTTTGGGCATAAAATGACAATTCTGATGAGTTTTCTGAACACTGCGCAACAGTTTAACCAAAGAAACGTTGAGAATGAAGAGTTGTATAAATTGGAAGTAGGTTAAAAAGTGTCACGGACATGAAAAGCGTCACACACACCCATGCCAAATACTAGTCAAGATAGTTTTTAATTAAACACAGCATCCGAGATAATATTTTAGTGAGAACTGGTGCAAGGCTGTTTTCAAAATCAGCCGAGTACTTTTTCTTTACAGATTACTGTTATAAAATCCGCACGACCACACATCTGAAAGCTTATAGTCTAGGAAATCTAACGCAGCAATAAGCAGCTCTAAAAAATTTTAAGATAGAAAGATACCAACAAAAGAAATATATATAACATAATTATACGACCACCCTTACTTTGCAAATTTCGAGACTTTTCGAAAAAATTCCTATAAATCAAATATTACCATTTGAAAAAGCGCGCTAAAAAACGGTGGCTTCAGTACAGAATCTAGATGTGACAGCAGTTCCAGTATTTTTTTAGCATATTTAAACGACCAGCAGCATCGACTTGCTATATTCTGATTTTATTCGATAGTTTAGTGCAATGCCTCGCGGTAAAAAGCTTACGGAGTGCGAGAAAGGTCAAATCGAAGCGTTATCTCGCGTTGGAGTCGGTCTAAGGGCTATAGGGAGCGAACTGGGTCGTACGAAATGCGTTGTCAAAAATTTCCTCAAGAATCCGCAGCGATATGGTGTCAAGAAGTGAAAGAGTCGAAGAAGAAAGCTCAACAAACGAGACGAAAGGCGAATTTCGAAGGAGGCAAGCAATTCTACAAAAAGTGCAAGCGATATTAAAAAGGAATTAGAGCTTGAAATTTTTATCTTTAGCCTTGATATGTTCTTACTTTATTATCCAGGTACCATTCAGGTGTCAAAAACTACTATTCCTTGGTCTCTGTGGAGGAATCAAAATCTTGTGCATGCTAAAATGAATCCTACTCCTCGCCTTCTTCCTCGTCACAAAGATGGTCGGCTCAAATTTGCTCGTAAAAATATGGGTCGTGAAATATATTTTTGAATACGGCAATATTATTTTTCACTTATCAACATCTTAGAAACGCAAATTGCTAACCATAAATTACAAATAAAATAAAAACTACAACATTTCTTCACACAAATACGTATAAAAAGGTACTACATCTCATGAAAAATCGGCTTTTGAAGTCAAAACAAAGAATATATTACAACATGCTCATCATAATCATAAAGCTATAAAAAAAGGATTTTTCAAAGCATTTTGAGTGGTCCTATTGCAATGACTGACTCATTAAAGGGACTACTGGTTGAGTGGGGCACCAATTACTCTGCATCCCCTTTATTCACTACAGCTTGTTGAAAGGACTGAAATATATTTCAAAAATAAATATAAAGGAGTGGAACACACAGCCAAAAGTGTTCGTTATAAGAGGCTTGGGGACAAGGGCCCTAAAGCACTCAATCATTCAACTTATAATATTTTTTAGCCCATTCCACACTTGTTTTCGACTCAACCGCCATAGCTTTTGAAGCACTTCTTTATTATTACCCGAAATAATTTGATAAAAACATTCTTTGTGCAGAAAAACAAGATTTTCCTAACGAAAACACAAAAAGCCTTTTTTGACCTTTTTCTGAGATTGGGCTCACTATACATTTTGGCAACACAAAAAGCTCAAAGCGCTGAAGTCACATTTCAGTTACAGTCTTTTTTAAATGCCAGTCCCAAAATGAAATTTGAATAAATAAATAAATTTGGTGAAATTTGAATAAAAATTGTACAGTGTAAGCGAGCGGTTGTTTTGGTCAATACAGGGTGCGCCAAAAGTCCTGACACGGACATAAAACTTCAAAAATCTCTATTAAAACACAGCAATATCAAAAAAGCAAAAACACCATAAGAAAGCCCAGACAATTCTGCACAAGATACCTAATTCAGACTTCAAAAAACGATCATTTGGTTTGACAGAGGCACGCATTCTTTTTCGCCAACTTCCGACCAGCGAGGCGAGCAAATTCAAATTTAATTTAGTTGTTTTGCCACACTCTGTGTAACAGTTGTGGTCAGTTTAGTGGTCATTCAAAATCCCGTGTTCTTGGCTTCAAAATAAGTGGTGAGCGAGATCGTTTCGTTGGGTTAAGAAAAAGATACAAGTGTTTTGATGACTTCTATCTTAATTTTTCTTAATGTTTGCTACATTTTTTAGATTTTGTGCTAAAAAGTGACCTTCATTAAAATCGTCATATCTTGTATAATCGAAGAAAAATTGTAGTTGAACACAAATTTTATAGACATTAGTCAGGGCATTAGAATGCTTGGAGCTACCGGAGTATAACCCCCAAATGAAATTTTTGAACTTTTTCAAAACACCATTTTAACCATTTTTAAGCATTTCCTACACGTTGAACACGATAAAAAGGGTGTTTTCACCTACTTTTTTCAATAAAAAGTCGATTTTTTTTAAATCTTGAATTTTGGTATTTTCAGCTGATTTCTGTTTATTATAACTTAGTAAATCAGATGTTGAAGGTACCTTGACCCCAAAAAGATGGAATTTGAACATAGTTTTGTTAACTGGGGCCTACCACATAAAGAAACTCTGGTATGCATACATTTTTTATGCATCCAGAGTCATTTTCGAGTGATTTGTGTCTAAGGTATAAGGGTGTGCGCATCTCAACCCAAGCCTCCATGCATCCAGAGTCACTTTCAGTGATTTGTGTCTAAGGTATGGGTGTGGGCATCTCAACCCCAAGCAACCAAGGGCCCCTTCGCAGGAGGCTTGGTTAGTTAGACATGCGCGCACTCACTTACCTTAGACATAATTCCGAGCAAGACTCTTGATCATACATGCAGTAAAGACTCTTTTTGCCCAGCTCCAGTGACCAAAACATGGTAAAACAGCCAAATGGTCGAAATTTCAAAATGCCCAAAACTCAATTTTTTTGACCAGAACACAAAAATAATGTCTTTTTGAACTTCTGAGGTGATTTTAGGTTGATATAGGGTGTTTGGAAACACTTTAAAAAAATTTCATTTGTGTGGGGGGTATACTCCGGTAGGGTCGGATGCTTCTTTTTGAGTTACAAGCAAGTGCAATTTACAGGGTGCGGCAAGCCAATTAAATTGGTGAATTGTTCGCCTCGCTGGTCGGAAGTTGGCGAAAAAGAATGCGTGCCTCTGTCAAACCAAATGATCGTTATTTTGAAGTCCGAATTAGGTAGCTTGTGCAGAATTGTCTGGGCTTTCTTATGGTGTTTTTGCTTTTTTGATATTGCTGTGTTTTAATAGAGATTTTTAAAGTTTTATGTCCGTGTCAGGACTTTTGGCGCACCCTGTAACTTTTCATTTACATATCAAATTTTGAAAATCTTTTTTCAAACCTCGTGACATCACAGGCAGGCGTTCAACACCAAACTCGCTACAGTCGACAATAAGAAAAGAAAACTTTGAAAAAGTAGCTACTTTGTAGCAATTGGTCCTTGACCCTATATGCAAATTTTCAAATACATATTTTTCACATCAAATATTCCGGCCTATAATTTCTTTATTCCACAACATCGATAACAACATTTTAATGAATCTTAACACTCTTGGCTTCAACTTTTACGGCATTTTCGGAGATCCTTGGCCCACGCCAAATAAATTTTTCAAAATTTTCTCAGGGCAAAATTTTTCACCAAAACTTAATTGTAAATAGAATTCGCATGTGTGCACACACCCATACCATAGACACAAATCACTCGGAAGTGACTCTGGATGCATAAAAATAGTATGCAAACCAGAGTTTCCTTATGCGGTAGGTCCCAGTATTCAAAACTTTGTTCAAATTCTATCTTTTTAATATTTATTGCTTTACAATAAGTTTTGGCCTTGGTCCCCCAAGGCAAAAAGTCAAAATTTAGTCAAAAAATTTTTTTTTCAAAAAGTGCCGTCCCCCACCTAAAAACGTGTTTTCTACACGTTTCAAGCCCTAAAACACACAAAAAGCAGTTAAAATCCATTTTTTGGGAGGACTTGCTATAATATACTTTAGTCGAGTTTTTCTTGTAGAGCATAGTCGAATTACTATATAGAATTTTAATATTTTTTTTTCACAGACAGAATCTCACAGCGTGTCAGCCTATCAAATCCACTCAACATAAATTTTGAATTTGAATTCAAAATCAAACTTTTGAAAACTAACTTTAAAAAAAATAACAAAAATATTGCATTTTTCCGATCATTACTTTTACTTTTGGTACTCATGTCGTTCAGCCTCTCTTTTTGAAATATTTTTCGAATTTTTTTTAAATTTTAAAGATTGAGCTCACCGAGGAATTCCATGCCTTAAAGATCAACCAAAAAGTGCAGTTAAAAATTAATGCAGTTGAAAATTAATCTGCTCAACAACAAAAAATTTTGAAAAATATTTCAAAAAAAGGGGACTAAACGACATGAGTGCCTTACTTTCTTGTGGTAAGAATACTATACTTTGATAGGCTATGCTTTGTACCAACGAAAAGCTGACAAAATTTTACACAATTGAATAAATCCATCACCCGCCAATAAAATTCAATAGTAGTAGCACAAAAGGATACAGGATTAGTATAAAGCACAACAGTAAACACCAAAAGTCTTCACAACAGGTAGAACATTGTTATAAATAGCTTCAATGAAATATTTGAGAACAATTAGATCGGCTACAGCATAACGTCTCAGCACTGCAAACGTAAAAGAAGTACAGTCAACTCTTAATATAGGACCATTTCGATATAGGACCACTTTGAAAAAAATTTGGTTGGCCGACAAAGAAAATCAATAAAATTTGCATTCGATATAGGACCACTCTCGATGCAGGACCACCTTGAGGCTGGTTCCGAATGCGAAAAATACCCTCGATATAGGAACTCTTCCATTTTTTTCTCATACTTATCAAATTCACGCCAAAATTTCACAATTATTCCTTTGTTGGTGTCTGGACATTGTTAGGTTTATTCGAACAATGTCTGTCACCTTCAGTTCAGTTAACAAATTTATTCTTTCGTTCTCACTTTTTTCGCTTTTCAGTTATCAATGTCAACTCCGATCAAGCGCAGTGCTGTCACGCCCGAAGTGAAGAAAGCGATAATCAAAGCAGCTGCCAAGAACAAAAACCAGCCGGCTCTCGCAAAGCAGTTCAAGATTCCGACAGATACGATCAAAAGAATTCTCAGCAACAAGGAGGCGATTTTAAAAACCCATAGCCAAGCATAGCAGGTTAGGAATGGGAAGGGGGACTTCGTGGCTACCGGCATGGTGTGTTTTTTAACTTGATGTGTTTTCCGTTATGTGCGCACTATTAACTAATGTTCTTATTTCCGAGTGGTTAACTCCTTCGTAAAGCGAGTTTTATCATCGTGCAAAGCACATTGGAACTCTCTTAAAGTGCAAACAATGAAGACTCTTCTCGGAGCTATGGTCAATTTCAAAATCCACTGAACCGACGTCTACAAGTCGCTAACGATAACCAAAGAATTCCGAGAAAAATATGGCAAAACAAATATTTACTGGATGATTTCAGCGTATTTTGGCAACGTCATTATTTTTGTGACCAATATCTTATTTTTTAATTTTCTTATATATGAAATTATGAGTTGAGAGCCGTAGTTTTTATATATTCATATTTTTATTAAAAAATATTTTGTAAGCTGTTCTATAAAAATTAAACAAATTTTTAACAAATACTAGACGAATGCCATTCATGTGGCGAAATATATATTTTTATTTTTGAAGAATAATTGAGCAAAAAACGTAGATAAAATGTGGATGATTTTTTTGTTTCTGTTTTTCAGACACTTATTACAGTCAGCATCATAACGTATTTAATCTAATAACTTTTGCAAATAATTTAGTAATCTCAACTATTTATTCACACTTTTAACCAAGTTTTTTAGGCATAGCCACAGGACGCACTCAAACATGTTTTTCCTGCTTTTTTAAGCTTCGAAAAACATGTTTAAGTTCGTCTTAGCACACGCTGGCACACTCTTGTCTGAGCCTAGCCCAACCTATGTAGTTTCTCCCACCCTTTAAGGCAACGTAAACTAGACAGGTCGATTTTATGAGCTAGAAAAGATGCGATTTTTTGAACAATTTCCGTCGGGGTTTTTTTTAGCTAAATTGCATCTTTAAAATATTTAATCCAAGATATTTATAACTATTTATAGAGCTCTATCTCATATACAAGATCGTATGAAACATTTTTAGACAACTCTTGATGAAATAAAAAATCATCACAAACCGAACTCAAGGAAAGGTTTTGGACCTTAAGGCAGGCATTCTCTAAAGGAGTCGACAAAAAGTTGTAAAAAGTTAGAAAATCTTTTTGCAAAACTGATTATTTTTGCTTTTAGCGAATATGAAGCTTTCAAGCTCTGTGCCTTAGAAAAAGATGTGACCGAGCACCTCCTCACTGAATATTTGGTCAAAATGGCCTGCAAAGGACCCTTCCTCCAGCCATCATCTTCGCGGTATTGTTGGTTCGCATTTTTCACTTATTTGTAAATCATGTTTAAACGACTCCCAAGCAACTTTTATATGCTAAAAACGACGGCTAATATATTACTTGAACCAATCGAGTTTTGACCAATGTAATACTTGAGCCAATCGGGTTTCAGGCCAATGTGACATTAAAACTAAGCACTTTTTTAATTCGAGGATAAATTTTTTAGGTGATACACCCTGGGTATTCTTTGATACTGCATGACTGGCTCAAATTTTGTTGGTTCGCATTTTTCACTTATTCGTAAATCATGTTTAAACAACTCCCAAGTAACTTTTATATGCTAAAAACGATAAGAAAGGTGGGTTCCGTAATTTTTCTACATAAAAAATGGATTTTCTCAAAAAAAATTTCCCCGGAGGGGGCGTAGGGGGCTTGAGAGTTAGAGATGCGCGCACAGACTTACCTTAGACATGATTCCGAGTGAGACTCGTGATCAAAAATACATTTGGAGAGTCTTTTTGCCCAGCTCCAGTGACCAAAACGGGGTATAATACCTTTACATAAGGTGGTTTACCTTGGTCCCCCAAGGCAAAATGTCAAATTTTTGTCAAAAATTTTTTGAAAAAATCCATTTTTTATGTAGAAAAAATTGGAAACCACCTTTTCTCAAGGAAAGGTTTTGGACCTTAAGGCAGGCATTCTCTAAAGGATTTGACAAAAAGTTGTAAAAAGTTAGAAAATCTCAACTGATTATTTTTGCTTTTAGCGAATATGAAGCTTTCAAGCTCTGTGCCTTAGAAAAAGATGTGACCGAGCACCTCCTCACTGACTATTTGGTCAAAATGGCCTGCAAGGGACCCTTCCTCCAGCCATCATCATCGCCTAAAATTGGTGTGCAAGCCGTCCTTCTTCTGGTGTCGTGCTTTGTTTTCTTTTATTAGACTTCCTCCTTTAATTGTTCAATTGTTTGGATCATTGGCATAATTTCACAATTGAGCAAGGGAAAGAGGGAATTGAGGCATGAGTACACTATTTGTCCAGTGCCAAAATTGCGTTTTTTCAAGGTCTAAGTATTTTTTAGGCCGAAAGGGCGAAAAAAAGTGTGGGAAGGGCATTTTTCGGAAAAAAAATTATTTCGGCTGCCTCGGTCTCCCATGTGGTTTTCGGCTATTTTTCACCTTGGTTCCCCCTATGGTTTTTGGTCATTTTTGGTATTTTACACCGTTTTGGGAACTGAGGCTGGGCAAAAAGAGCCTCTATACGCACTTTTTAATTAAGAGTCTTGCTCGGAATTATGTCTAAGGTCAGTGAGTGCAAGCATCTCTAACTCTCAAGCCCACTGCACCCAAATTCCGTCTTTTTAGGTTCAACATAGGTAACCAAGGCGAAAAATGACCAAAAACAACAGGGAGACCAAGGCAGTCGAAAATTTTTTTTTCGAAAATGGACTTTCCACACATTTTTATTTGACGTTTCTATCGTTTTCACAGCCTAAAAAATACTTAGACCTTGAAAAAACGCACTTTTGGCTCTAGCCAAATAGTGTACTTTAGCCTTGAATTATAGTGGCTATATCCATATTTATGTTTTTTGTATAAGATTATTAAAAGATATTTTCTGTATTATCAATAAAAATGCTGCTCTCTTAGTTGTATTGTGATTGGTGTGGAGTACGGTTAAGTAAATAAGAAATTTTCGGGCTTTCTGGTAGGTCCTTCGTGCTGGCATATCGAATGCTAAACATATAAAAAACAGAGGGACCAGAAAGAAAGAAAAGATTCTCCTGGTTTTTTTTGAAAATAATAATTTATTAAAAATTTTAACAAAAATCAATACAATCCTTACAAATTATTTTTAAATTGTTGTCCGTCTGTTTTGCTAGGTTTGTTTCATATCGAGAGACTGTAAGAGATTTATAATGACAGCAATATGTCAAGCAAAGAGACTCTTTGGTGGCATTGTTTTCAATAAGAAATTCTTTTTCAAACGTATTCTTATATGACCAATCAAAGCAGCAAGTAAATATGAAAGAACTAGGCAATGTGCTGTTCAGGAAGGTCTAAATTGACAATCGTAGACATTTTGATGGGACATAGGACAGTTGGCACCGGAGCCAACTGTCCACTTGGTTATCTTTCAATGGCAATACTTATTTTCAGGTGATTTTTTTTCTTCCAAACCACCATAGTAACCGAAATTTCCTCAGAAATCTGAATCACAAAACAGAATTTCAAAAAAATTATTGGTTATTGGGATATGATCAAATTTAGGAAAATACAGGTAAATACTGACTGTTTTCCAACTTTAGCTTATATTTCAACAAATAAGTATTTTTTTGAAATTCTGTTTTGTGATTCAGATTTCTAAGAAAATTTCGGTTACTATGGTGGTTTGGAAGAAAAAGAATTATCTAAAAATAAGGTATTGCCATTGAAAGATAACCAAGTAGACAGTTGGCACCGGTGCCAACTGTCTTTTACCATTTTGGTGAGGGGGGAGTTGGCCGTACGTTTTTTGGCCGAAGTTAGACAGATTCCGTTTTAGTAAATTGTTTTTTCATCGAGTCTTGGCGTTCTGCCAGTCGCACTTTGGCCGATTCTGTATTTTAGCCAATCGGGTTCCAGCTAATATATTACTTGAACCAACCGAGTTTTGACCAATGTAATACTTGAGCCAGTCGGGTTTCAGGCCAATGTGTGACATTAAAACTAAGCACTTTTTTAATTCAAGGATAAATCTATTATTTGATACAGCCTGGGTATTCTTTGATACTGCATGACTAGCTCAAATTTTATACTGGTCGAATCCCCACAGGCTTAAGCATAAGATTGGCCAAACTTCGATTGGCTGAAATATAGAATTGACCAAAATCCGACTGGCGGAACACCAAGACTGTTTCAATTTTTTGGTTAAAATGAAAAGATAATGCTCTTTTCTACTACCGAAATACTACTTTTGAATACCAAAATACTATTTTCTAGCTGCAAATCTTTTATTTTTTCGAACTTTTCTCTTTTTCTCTTCAATTTGTACGTAAACTTTTTTTAAATTTTTAACTAGCTTGTAGCTCTGAATCTCAGCTGTTTGGCAAGTTTTCTTCCAAAAATTTAAAAAATCTAGAGATCTAAGGATTTTAAAAGAAGAACTTGGTTGAAAAAGTCGCTTCATCTAAAGACCGAAATTTTTAGATTTTGATAATCTTTCACGAAAGCTTAAGGCCATGTTAGAAAGCTATGACTCAGTGTTACACTTTTATGTGTCAACAGGAAGAAGTATCAGTGAATTTGGGTACTAGAAAGGAGCATTTTAGGCTAAATTTCGGAACGCTCAGAAATTCGCCCTAGTACCCCAACTTAATTTTTTTGCAAAAAAATTCATTTTGCTTTTTTCTTGCGTTTTATCTGCTTTTTTTTTAATTTAAGAAAAAAGCAAAAAAAAAACTTTTTGATAGAAAATTAGCTTGAGGAATCAAGACAAATTTCTGGGGTGGGTGCTCCGAAATCGATCGGCGTAGGTGTTCCGAAACTGCTTCGTATTTGGTACTCGAAAGAAGTAATCCGAAATAAAGTAAAAAAATGTCAAGCCAGCTCTTCTCTCGCCATTTAACTGATTATTTGGCTAACCTCTTTCAGTCTAATAACTATTGAATTAAGGAGATTCTCAAACACGCCGCCTGCTCCACATGAGATGATAAGCTTACGATGGTTCAATTGTTGATCATTAGGAAGAATGACGTTGGAAGGTGGGTTAAGCCAGTCGACCACTTCATCGGCATCTACCATTGACTCAAGAACTGGCTCAAATGATTCATCCGGAAACCATGGTTCAAAAAAACTTAAATGCAGGCGAATGTTTCTGAAAGATAAATTCTCTGAAGTGGGGTCGTGGAGTCAAGTCGATTTTTATTCGGAGTAGAAAACACGGCATAAAAATTTTTTAGAAGTAGTTAATAAAATTCATATAGTTATAGCGGCTAAATTGAACTACACCACCAGTCAAGTGAACTATTAAATATTGTTTTAATTTGCTACCAAGCTTAAAAAAAAGAGGAAATATAAGTTTTAGTAAGGGTCAAGTTCAGTTAGTAAGGGTCAAGTTCAAGTTTCAGTTGACTGGTGGGGGTCAAGTTCAGTTAGTAAGGGTCAAGTTCAAGTTTCAGTTGACTGGTGGAGGTCAAGTTCAATTGACTATTCGAAGAAAGGAAATTGAAAAAACAACAAGGGGAACCAAGGCATATCTTCAGGGGTCACATATACAGGGGTAAAATATCGATTAGCAAGTTGCTAATAGCAACACTAAATGAATTTTTCAAATTTTTGTCAAAAATTGTCATTTTTCAAGGAAAAAGTTTTTGGAAAGTCTCCCCGCCAAAATTTTGTCCTGAATTTGAATTCATTGAGATCAGATCAAAATAAATTTTTTGAACTAAGACATAGCAATTTTGAGTAGATAAGTCCGAAATTTTGCACTACCTGCTTACTTTTGTAGATACCGTATTTCCTCTAATAAGCGCGCACCCTCTACTTTAAGGACCTATATCTCAGCTCAGAGAAAATATTTTGCAAAGCTGTTTATTACATTTTCTTAACTCCCACGAGCTCTACTGATTCCACTTTTAGATTTTGGTTGAGCACCCAAAATCTCGAAACGAATTCAAATTTTCCGATTTTCGGAGGTTTGAATAATAAGCGCGCCGGCGCGCTTATTAGAGGAAATACGGTATCTCAGCCCGTAATTTTTTTGATCCGATCTGGATTCAGAACAACATTTCTTGACTCAGCCTACTCGACTGTAGAGCCCATTGTTTTTTAATTTTTAATTTAATTTTTAATAACCTGCAAGCCTTGAGCACCGGCAAAGAAAGCAATGGGATGTCCAATGGGTTGGCAAGGTCCTTTCAACCATGATCAAATCCTACAATGATTTTTCGACAATTCCTTAAGAGATTGTTGTCATCGAAATTCTGCTGAATAAAACTGGTCATTTGTAGTCGATCAGGAATTTTCTCATAATCATTATTATTATTAGAAGACGATGGCTGGAGGAAGGGTCCTTTGCAGGCCATTTTGACCAAATATTCAGTGAGGAGGTGCTAGGTCACATCTTTTTCTAAGGCACAGAGCTTGAAAGCTTCATATTCGCTAAAAGCAAAAATAATCAGTTTTGCAAAAAGATTTTCCAACTTTTTACAACTTTTTGTCGACTTCTTTAGAGAATGCCTGCCTTAAGGTCCAAAACCTTTCCTTGAGTTCGGTTTGTGATGATTTTTTATTTCATCAAGAGTTGTCTAAAAATGTTTTATAAGATCTTGTATATGAGATAGAGCTCTATAAATAGTTATAAATATCTTGGATTAAATATTTTAAAGATGCAATTTAGCTAAAAAAACCCCGACGGAAATTGTTCAAAAAAATCGCATCTTTTCTAGCTCATAAAAAGGACCTGTCTAGTTTACGTCGCCTTAAAGGGTGGGAGAAACTACATAGGTTGGAAAATGCGACATCGGTTGCGCAGTGGATAGTGCGCAGGTTCGACCCCAACTGGCGTAACTTTAGTTACTTTGGCTTGCTTGACCAATTTATCGGGGTAATTGGACTTTTTGTCGCCAGATTCGGAATTAGCGAACAAAATAAATAGTGTGCAACCACGTTAGGTCTAGAGGCCCTCAAGCAGCGCTGCCACTACTCCTCATCGGATGACTTTTTTGTCATCGAAAAACTTCTTATTGTCACCGAAAAAAGTTGTCACCGAAAATATTTTTCTTGTCACCGATTCCTCAAAACCACAGAGGAGACTAAGCACTTTTCAAATTTTTCTCGATAATGATCTGATACTTTTTTAACGGTGTTTCTACAAGGTTTTAAAAACTTCGAGCTAAATTTTTTGCAAAAAATAACCTCAGGAGGCCAAGATCACATTTTGGATTTTGGGTTACCGCAATCTCCCAAAGCAAAATATAGAATGAAATGCTCAATAGAAAGACCGTTAAAAAATATTAAACCATTATCGAAAAAATAATTGAAAAATGCTTAGTCTCCTCTGTGGTTTTGAGAAATTGGTGACAAGAAAAATAGGTACTTATACGGTTCAAACCCCCCCACATAGGATTTTTTTCAAAAACAGGTTTTAACCATTTCTAAGCAATTCTTACACGCTAAAACCGATAAAAACGTTGTTTCCGACCACTTTCTATCAAAAATTTTGACTTTTAGATTTTTTCCTGCCTGCCTTCGGCAGGCGACTACTTCAATAGGAAGCCCCTTTGGGTATGGTATCAGGCAAGGAGCTGACCCTCTATATACTTAAGATATATATCTTCAAAATATATATCTATATCTTTGAAAAGAGTCGCCTGCTTGCAATGGAGAAGGGGTATGAAAATGATTAAATTAACATTGCAAGGCTGGCGAAAATAATTTGTGAAATCTTTGTTCTTTTGTTAAACTTGGAATAATGTTCTTCTTCTTTTATATATATTTCTCCTGAAAAGAAATAAACAGCTGAGACAGCGCATGTATCTTTATTTTTATTGGTTAAATTTCCTTGATATATTTCTTGATATATACAGCCCTTGGCTCCGACCATGTACCCCAAAGGGGCTTCCTATTGAAGTAGGTCGCCTGCCGAAGGCAGCCAGGTAGAAAATCTAAAAAAGTCAAAATTTGATGAAAGTGGTCGGAAACAACGTTTTTATCGGTTTTAGCGTGTAAGAATTGCTTAGAAATGGTTAAAACCTGTTTTTGAAAAAATTCCTATGTGGGGGGGAACCGTATAAGTACCGAAAAATATTTTTGTAAAAAATTTCTCTGATTTTATCTCCTAAAAAACTGGTGCCCGGGAATTCAAACATTTGAAACCGGACAGATTTGTATGACTCTTCTATTAGAGGAAATACGGTATGTATTCTAAATATTATATAAAATCTTACTTACACGATCTTTCGAGGGTTTTTCCATCAATTATCTCGATCTAAATGCAAATGTTTTAATATTGTAATCCAACAGTAACAAACCTTGATCTGACAACCCTTTGCATCGACGTGAAAATGCTCAATCTTTCGCCCAAGAGAACTGCCAGCCACGAGCAGAAAAGAAATAAGGAAAATAAATACTTTCATGACGGCTTTCTAACTGAAATGTATTGCATTAGTGTCAATTAAAATTTTATGCAAAGTTCAAAATCTAGTTTGGACTTAGTGTGTGATTCAGTTTGCCAGTAACACTTTCCGGCACTTGTTGGGTTGGAGCCGAGGCTCAGCAATGTAGAACAATTTAACCATTTATGTACGACAAAATTTGAATAAAAAAATCTGTGTTTTGAGAAATTTAGGTTGGGGGCCCTAACCCAACAAGTGCTCACTTTCCTAAGCTTGCTTATTTTCGATTAAGAGCTTAGTAATTTGCACATTCAAGTGTGAATCGGAACTTATTCAATTCAAGAGCCCGCATTTTATAATTGTTTGTAAACCATGTTTGAAAGTTTCTCCTCCCCCTATGTAAGATAAAAGTAAGTAAGGTAAGTGAAAACAGATAATCAATATAAGACTGCAATAGACAGTAATAAAGGACAATCAATATGAGATGGCTGAAAAAAAGAAGCATGATTTCAAACAGAAAGCAAATTTGTCCTCCACACTAAAACTAAATTAAGATAAAAAATAGTCCATAAAGTCAAATTAACAATCAGGACAAGGAAAAACTTAGACAAGGAAAAAAACGCGATTTTGCCGCTAAGATGAACACTTGGAGACGTTGGTTGTATGGTATTATTTTCTCACTGCCTTTTTGATTTATTTGATTCAACTTTGCTTTTTTTCAGATTAGACTAAAGAACCAAAAAAGGCTTCTTTAATAGAACGTAATTAATTTTGTGTCTGTATAATGTGTTATCATTTCTTTAATCGCTTGATATGTAAATAAATTAAATTCTGCAAAGTTTCTTATGGTTTGATTTGTTTATTCGTCATCTATGTTTTTGTCGTAGCCTAACCTATGTAGTCATGTTTCACTTCAGCCTAAGCACAAGACAAAAAACATCAAGTGGGATTTTCTATTTGTCTTTCTTTTTTTGACCAATATCTCAGTTTTTTGCACGGCTCGCAGATCATCTGATTCATCAGAAATGTACTGATTTTGGAGTGTCGAATCTGATTTATTTCAAAATGTCTTATTTGGCAGAAATGTACTGATTTTTGAGAAAGTGTCTGATTTTGCCTGATTTTCAAAAATTTAATGAATATTAAAGTTTTTATCATGTCGTTGTGAAAGCTTTTGCTTTATTTGTTTAATTTGTTATTTTTAGTTCTCTGACATGGCTCCTCCAAAACGCAAGGAACAGTTCGGCGCCGATTATGCCAAGCAATTTGCCGTGATCAAAAAGGACAAAAAGGTGTGTTGTGAAAAAATTGTGTTAACAGTCTGGTGAATGAAAAGAGTTTTGATTGAACTTGGCTTTTGTTCTGTCAAAAATCGACTTTTAAAAATGTACTGATTTTATGGGGTCAAATCCGAAATTTTTGTATGAGTTCGAGAAAAAATCTGCGAGCACTAGTTTTTTGGTAGCAAATCTAGGCGCTATCGGAAAATCTGTTTCCCCTTTTTGTCTTGGTCCCCCCTGCTGTTTTTTATTAAGAAATGCCTTGAACTGTCCTTAATCTTATTTTTTTCAAAAAAATTTTTTCTGTTCATTCATGCCTTGGTTCTATACGACAATCCGGGGTTGAAATATGCCTTGGTCCCCCCTGTTTTTTTTTTCGAGAAAATGCCTTGGTTCCCCTGTTGTTTTAAGAGATAAATTTTATTTTTTCAATTTTTTATTCTTACAATAATTTTCGCATTTGGCATTTTCTCGAAAAAAAACAGCAGGGGGGACTAAGGCATATTTTGGCACCGGATTGTCGTGCATTTTTACATTTTGAAGGCACATAAGTGTTCTATCAAAAAAAAATTCGTCATGCCAAAATCATCCCAAAAAGCAAATAAAATGAATCGGTAAATTATGTGCACGACGCATTTACACGATGTATTGGAAAGATTAGAAGGGATAGAAAAGTTTCACAAAAAAGTGGAAAAAACTAAAAATATAGTGTATCGGATGATGCTCGTGTAGTGGGTGAAATGCACGATGCCTGAGTGACTTTGCTTGAAAAAATGTGCCCTCTATTTTTCGCCATGTACTCGAAATTGTCTTCTACAAATCAGGGAGAAAGAGGAAAAAAAGTCAATTAGTAGTCATTAGTTTTTTCGGGGTATAGTCGTTTGTCAAAAATTCCAGAATTGGTCATTCGTTTGTCAAACTTTCCAATTCTGGAATTTTTGACAAAGGTTTGCGAAATTTTCTTATTCTTTAATTTTTGCCCAGTTTCGCCTTCGTTCTTCATTTGAATCCGTGCTATCAAACTAGGATGCACTCGATGACATAGTTCTTTGTTATTCTTTTGCCGTGACTTTATTTATAATTGACACGCCGACCGACAGCGAGAACAAGCATGCCGATGAGTTTCATGAAATGAATATTTTTAGGACCCGAATCTCGGCAAGCCGATGATCGAAACGCTTCTACTTCAATACCAAAATGCACACTTTGATGTCGGCCAGGCGGAGTACAAAGCTCAGTGAAGAAATGTCTAGATGATATTTGTCTCAATTTGTTTCTGTTATGTGTACTGGTTGTATCGTGGCTGAATAAAGTAGTTTGGGAAAAGAGTTCATGATTGTTCCCCCTTTAATTAAATCCCCCGTTTCTAGTCTCCTCCTGCAAAATAGCCAAATGAGTCTGGCAATCAGAATCGGATATAAGCTGCATAAATCGCATATGAGCCGATAAATAAAGATATAAGATGTATTCAGAAAAGATCTTGGAATATTTTAGAAAAAATAATAATGTTGGTAAAAAATGCCTTGGTCCCCCTGTTGTTTATAAAAGATGTTTTCTCGAAAATAGGAAAACTCAACTAAAAAATACCAGAATTAGAAAATTTGACAAACGTTTGTCAAAAATTCCAGAATTGGAAAATTTGACAAACGACTACGCACCGTTTTTTCTCCTCTAAAAGTTGAACTTGTACTGTTGATGGTATTTGACTATTACGTTGGCTCAGTGAGAAAATATTTATATGGTAAAATGTAGCCAAGATAATCAAGCTTCATTCAACGTCACCCTAGAATGGGTATCGTAACTCGAAAAATCGGTCAAAAAGTACAAAGTTTAATCGTCAAAAATGCATTTTTATAGAGTGCTTATTGCTATTTCGAAGGAAAAAAAAAAATTTTGACTAAAGTTTCAAAAATAAGAAAGCTTGGGGACCAGAAAAAGTAAATTTTTTTTTAAAGTCTTACATTCCTGCTCTAAAAACAAGTCTCGAAAATAGTATATTTACATTTTCATCCAAAATTTTGGTATTAAAAATTTAAAAATGGTTAATGTTAAAAAAAAAAATCCCTAAAACCGGGCTGTCAGTCTGACAAAATTTAGGGACGACAAGGCATTTCTCAATAAAAAAAAAGAGGTCCCAAAGGCATTTTTTAATAAAGTTACAACCTGCCCTAGAAGCCTATTGTCCTAAAAATCAACAGATTTAACCAAGGCGTTTCGTCATCCTAAGGCATGTGCCCAGGGGTTGATGTTAAGTCGAGGGTTGACTATTAAGTCGATGGTCATCTTCAAAACAACAGGGGGACCAAGGCATTTCTCAATAAAAAACAACAGGAGGGAGCAATGCAAAAAGGTTAAACAGATTTTCCAATAGCGCGCAAATCTAATTACAATCTCCAATCTCAAAATAATATTCCCCACTATAACGCACTGCATCATATAACACCCTTTTCACTCTAAAATTCTCATTCAAGCACTTTCTCTGTCCCAGCTGGAAATGTCTGTTACAAGTTTTTTTACTTCAAGCCGCACCAAAAATCGATAACAAGCAGGACAACTGACTGGGTGTACGGTAGTCAGTGCAGGGAAAGTGCATCCAGCCGCCATTTTTTCACGCCACCGCTCTGGTTCTCGCGTGTTTTATATATAGACGAGTAATAGTAGCAATAATCTTTCAGGTGTCTTTTCCCCTCCTCCTCTTTTTTTATTGGCAATTGTGGTATTAGAAGAAGGTGCTAGTGCTTTTGCTGCTAATGTTGTCGCCATCGGCGGATAATAGTGTGGGAGTAGCTAGTGGCACTCCAGCTGCTGCTACTGTCAACAACAACAACCACACCGGACGCTCGAGTCCCAGCAATTCGCTGTGCGAGGAGGGCAGCGTGTCACCCTCCTCAGTTCACTCCCACTCACAGCCCTCCACTCGTGATTTGAACAACAGTTCTCAGCACTCGCTCAGACATGAGACTTCCTCGTGAGTTCCTTTTCTGCATTGGGTCAGAGAATTTCAAAAAATTGGCGAACAGACATTTGTCACCAATACTGACAAATATCGCGCGATATTTGTCACTTTTTCGTTAACTGTATACCTTATTTTTGTCGTATACAGTTAACGAAAAATGGCAAATGTCGCGCGATATTTGTCACTATCAATGACAAATGTTTGGTTGCCAAAAAACTCGGGTTTGTAGAAACCTGAGGTATAATATGGCCTTAAGTGAATACTATTAGGACAAAAAATTATTAATAAAAGTGCACCGATCCAAAACTTTAAGCCACTGAGCTATGTGCCCCATTTTCAATAAAAATGCTTCTTTAAAAAAATTGGTTCTTTTTTTCTTCCTTTAAAAAAATTGCTTAACACGTCGGGTACCCATTCGGAGACCTGTTCAGGGAGACTCAGAATTTCATACTGAAGGCGATTGTGCGGGTTTCCGTTGCTTCGATCCGTGATGGATTGGGTGAAAATTTGAATTTTAGAAAGTGACCCTATTTACTCAAACGAATTTCTCAGAAAGGGATATAGCTTTCTGATTATAAGAGCGCTCACATACGTTTGATAGCTCATTTTGAAGAGGAGGAAATGCGCTTTCTAACATACATAAAACATTTTATTTTTTGTAGTACATCGCGAAATAAATGCATTTCAAAATTATGTGTCATTTTTAGGTCACAGAATTTTTTGAAAATAAAAATAAACAGTGACTTTTTTAAAACAATATACCGCCCTGAAAGTGTGGTCATTTTCCGAGTCAAAAAAACTAATGTTTTTATTTTTTTTGTTTTGCGTTGGGGAGGGGTGTGTTCTGTGGGTCACACCTTTTTACAGCCACTGGGAGTGGTCCAAATCTTTTCCTGAGAACACTTTCTAAGGTAAATTGGTGTGCCTGAACACGAATCCAGTGTCAGAATTGGGGGTTGACACCGAAATTTTCGAGTTTTTCCCCAGATTTCGGTTTTTCGGACTTTTTTGACTTTGAAGGGGTATAACAGGGTCAAAAAGTGGTCGAAATATTTTGTTACAGGTTTTTTTTTCGATGTCAAAATGATGCATTTTAAATAGGGGATCTCCTACTTTGAAGTTTGGTGTCGGATCTAAAAATGACGTATGGTCTATGTTTGTTGTTGACGAAATGCCACAAATTTGAAATTTAAATTTTTTGTCGTTTCAAGACAAGTCTGCTCAGGGATACAATATAGGCGCCGATAGGCGCCTGCTGTCCCTTGTTAAAATATAGTTTGTTACACAAATTGCTCTACCTTTTTGCTGGGAAAACCATTGATTCTGACACCGGATGATCTTTTTGGTTATGAAACTGCTCTTGAAATTCTAAAAACATTGACAATTTTCAAATTCCTCTCAAGACAAAAAAACACTCAAATTTGAAAATCGAATATTTTTTGTCTTGGGAGGAATTTTAAATTTGTCAGTGTTTTTAAAATTCCAAGTGCAATTTCATAAGCAAATCGACCACGCTGAACGTGAATCCGTCGTCAGAATGGATTGTTTGCTCGTCAGAAAACAAGTTAGAGCAATTTGTGTCACAATCTACACACTGATTTTGCATAGATTGTCGCGATTTTATGCTCAACTATTTCTGTATTTGGTGTCAAAATGACCGCTGTTTTCTGTTTTCCTTTTTTTGTCTAACTTGAACCGTTCAAAAAATTTCACAAGCCTTTTTTCGCAAAAATTCCGTGATCTAAACACGACAAATAATTTTAAAGTGTATTTATTTTGCAATATACGTCACACAAATAAAAAGTTTAATATGCGTTAGAAACCGCATTTCCTCCTCTTCAAAATAAGGTGTTCTACTTATGTGAGTGCTGTTATAATCCGAAAGCTCTATCCCTTTTTGTGAAACCCGTTCGAGAAGATCAGGTCACTTTCTAAATTTAGATTTTCACCCAGTCCATCACGGTTCCAAGCAGAGGAGACCTGCACCATCGTGTTCAGCATAGAATTCTGAGTCTCCTTAAACAGGTTAAATTGTCCATGAAGAAGATGTGTTTTCAGAGCTTGGAATCATGGACTACGGGAAACCTGTCAAAAACGAAATTTGTCAAAACGAGATTTGTCAAAAAATTGCCTTGGTCCTCCTACAGTGCAATATGTGATAAATTAAAATTTTTATCGTGCTTAAATTAATATTTTAGATTTTTTGGCGAAAAATGATATTAAAATAGCGGCCCTATATGAGAATCGGTCCCATTTTTTCGCCTTGGTCCCCCCTGTTGATTTTTTGTTGAAATTTGTTGAAAATTCGTTGATCAACTCGTGAAAATTTATGACTGCTAGCTTTTTGTGTTAGAATTGTTGAACAAACTCCGACAAAGAAATTAAAAAATTGGCAAAAAATGCACAAAAAATCAATAGGGGGACCAAGTCAAAAAATATGACCGATTCTCATATAGGGCCAAAATAGCTATAAGTGAGGAGGTACTACTTTCAGCACAGTCAACTAGGGGTCACTAGGGACGCCAAAAAAGTTTATCGAGAGTCACGCTACAGCGAGTTGACTGTTTATAGAGAGATGACTTGAAAGTCAAAATATGTTCAAAGTCCATCCCTTTTACCTTCATTTGACTTATAGTAAACTAAAATTTAGTCTGAATGACCTCAAAAGGGAGAGTTGACTGTTTATAGAGAGATGACTGTGTAATTAAAGTTAACTGTATAGCAAGAAGTGACTGTATACCAAACCATTTAAGAACTGTAAGATTTAAACGTTAAAAATGCCTTTTTCCGACATATACAAATGAAACAGTACTAATGCGTTATTTTGAATAGAATAACATTTTTACTTTTGGTACTTATGGTTCCCCCTATTCAAAAACAGGTTTTAACCATTTCTAAGCAGGCAACCTACTTCAACAGGAAGCCACTTTGGAGGTACAAGGTCCGGGCCAAGGGCTGACCTCTGACAATTTTAATCATTTTTATACCCCTTCTCCATTGCAAGCAGGCTTTTTCACCTGTTACAGTTACCACCTAGAGATATAGATATATATCTTCAAGATATATATTTCTTGATATATAAAGGGTCAGCCCTTGGCTGACCCTTTATATGGCTGACCCTTTATATAAAGGGTCAAGTCCGGGCTGACCCTTTATATGGGTCAGCCCCGGACCATGTACCCCCAAAGGGGCTTCCTGTTGAAGTAGGTTGCCTACCGAAGACAGCCAGGTAGAAAATCTAAAAAAGTCAAAATTTTTGATGGAAAGTGGTCGGAAACAACGTTTTTATCGGTTTTAGCGTATAAGAATTGCTTAGAAATGGTTAAAACCTGTTTTGGAAAAAATTCTGATATGGGGGGAACCGTATAAGTACCGCTTTTTTATATGAGGGGAAGGGGGACCAAGGCAAATGTTTGACAAATCTCTTTTTTGACAAATTTCGCATTGACAAGTTTCGTTTTGACAAAATTCGTTTTCGACAAGTTTTCCCTAGCCGAATCAGGCAAAGGAACCTGAGAACTTTAAATCTATAAAAGCGATGCCAAAATTGGGTCGACTACTGCAATGTAAGCTAACGATATGAGCCTGACTAAAGAAATTGGCAAGCGATGGTTTTAGAATTCGTGTTTTTTATATGAGCGGAACGGGGAAAATAAAATTAAAAAAGATAATAACCATAATGTTAAAGTGAGGACCAAGGAATTTTCGAAAAACAACAGGGCGGACAAAGGCTTATTTTGGAACCTGATTTGGCCTGCCGATTACTGAAAAGAACCTGATCGAGTTCCAAAGCTTGCCCTAGAGCAGCAACATCCACTTGACCGTTCTGAAACAGTTACAGTATATGGGATACAATACAAACGCTAGAAAGTAAAACCACAATAACCATTTAAGGTTATGAAGCTTAAGTCAGATAACGAACAAGGAAAATATGGATTTCTACGCAAAAATGGAACTTATGCACAATGTTGCCCCCACATTTTTTCTGTTTTTTTTTCCATTGATCAAAATACACATAGCTTTATTCCATTTACGTGAACACGTTATAATTCCACTTCCGGTCTATATCTCCACGGACAACAATTTCACCATTAACAGATACAAATACTTCAGACACATGTTTCCACAGGTGAAAAAGCGCATCAGGTCCTCTGAACTTCTTCTTCCACGTAACCTTAAAACACTTGATGAAGAGGTAGTTTGTGCTCTTCGAAGAATGTTCCGTGAAAAAATCCCAGGGAAAGCCGAGAGCATCCTTTAGAGTTTGAGCACCGCCACGCACGATTAAATTCACCAACCACTGCAGAGCGCTTATCATCTCATTTCCGGAACTTCATAGGCTTCGAACAATAAGGACAACGGCGAGCAGAATGTAGCAGTCCAATATTTTGCAACCAAACGATGAGTTCATCTTTAGACTTGCTGTCCAGAAATCGAAAGAGAGTTCGCAGGTTAAGACCCTTCAAGCACTCCATGGAAGGTCTAAAATGCAAGATAAGAAAAAAAGAAGAAAAGAAAAAATGGTTTAAAAATGATTAAAATATTTGGGGGCAACATTGTGCATAAGCACCCAAAAATTTCAAACTACAGTCCACTCCCGATATAGTGACCCCGATTGAGACTCACTATATCAGATCACTATTAGTGAATTTGACTAAAGCTTGCCAAAAAATCGGGCTAGAAGGGTCACTATATCTGGGGGTCACTATATCGAACAAAAATAGCAACTGTAAATTGATTTAGGTCGATTTATCACTTTATTACCAATTTAGAGCGTTTTGTCCTCTTTTTCGATCTAGGGTGTTTTGTCCCTTTTATACGATCTAGGGTGTTTTGGCCTGTTAGGGCAATTTGGACTTAGGGCGCTTTGTCACGTACCGCATAAAAATACCCTCGGCCGAGTTACACGGCAGGATTTCCACTCCAAAGGTGAAATGAAGGAGGAGTTGAAGAGTTTTTAGATCGACCAGTTCCAAGTTGCATAAAAAATCGGACCGATTATAGGTTCGAAAATCGGTCCAAAAATCGGTCCGATTAAAAAATCTAATCTTTATGCAACTGGGCACAGTACAGGTTTTTACAGCAGGGTATTTTATGAAAAAAGGAAATGGAAGGACCTTGCCCTGTCATAGTCACTAATTTTTGGTGTATTGAAATAATTGGCGCAGCAAGCTATGAAACTCATAAATATTACTCTTTGTAATCGGCTTTAATTTGTTTGTTGTAACTTTTTTGCATTACAGAGATGACCCCACAGATTTCTCTGCCATGCATTTGCCGTCAAACATAGAAATGCATCCTCAAAATGAATCACTTTCTAGTAGGTTATTTCATGGTTGAATTTCTGACGATATTATTCAAATGCTTTCGTGTTTTCACTAAAAACAAGCAAATTTTATAAGGAGTTTTTCATTCTAATACTATTAACCAAAATGTCTTCGGCAATCTGAATCAGGCAATAAATTTTTTTAAAAAGAAATATGGCCCGAAGTTGAATTGCCAAGAACACATATTCTGAGTCATAACGAGACTTATGAGATAACTGTAAAGTTTTTCATATATTTTACTAGCAATTACACAGTTAACCCTCATGAGGTTTCATTCTGAGTCATTTTGAGTGGGTGATCATTTAATTCAGAATGACTATACAATCCACGGGACATAAATACGCCTGACGCCGCAAAAGTCAGACCTTAAAAAATATTTGGAGGTGCTTTGCATGACAACCATCCTACTGTGCACCATACCTTAGCATTCAATTTTTTACATTCTGCCGGTTGATTTATGGGTTTAAGAGCATGTTAACTACAGGGTGTGTCAAAAATTGACCACCTGAAAAAATTAGTGTACGTAACACCTTGCCTGACTGACTTCCGAATTTTTGGGCCATATCTTTCGGAAATCTCCAAATTCTCTTAGGACTGAGTACACAATTACCTACCACCTCGGCATAGCTTTATTTACCATCATCAGACAAAAAATTACATACAAGAGAGATTGCTATCCAAAATGCTTTCCTTTTAACCATCTTCAGAGGCAAAGCATCCTGCAAAATATTAGTTACCAACTAACAAATAAAAGTGAAAAAAACACTGACGACCTGCTGAGCTGTGGAACCTGAAAGAATTGAAGATAAAGCGATGAAATAATTAATGCAGGAAACGGACAGACGAAAGCAGTTCGAATTTCTTGTTTTCTGATTTTTGCCATTTCCTAAAATTGTCAGAGAATAAACACAGCTAATATAGCATGACAGTCGTAAAAATTTTTAAATACAATGACACAAAAAATTATAAAAAAAGCTGGAAAATTTAAGAGTGGTCAAATTTTTTTGCTACACCCTGTACTAGGGCACCTCAGAATAAAAAAAATTACCGAAAAATTGCCTTTTTTAAATTTTAGAATACAATTGACAAAACTCTCTTTTCATTGCATATACGTAAATTTTAATAGAGATACAATAGACGGGCAAATTATAAATAAAGACTGGCAATTTAAGAGTCACAGAATTCACACCCTTACTAGAGGGCACCTCAGAATAATAAAGGCACCGAAAAAGCACTTTTTTTTAACATTTCCAATACACTTTCCAATAGACACCTCTCTTTCACTGCACTTTTTTCATAGACGTATAACCTCTAATAGACGGGCACCCTTAAGGACTTATATCTCAGCCCAGGAAAATTATTTTGCAAATCTGTTTTTTTGCGTTTTCTTGATCACCTCTATCTTAGTTGATCCCGCTTTTTAGATTTTTTTGAGTACCCAAAAATTTTAAAATCAAAATATTTTTTTTTGGGCATGCCCGTCTATTAGAGGTTATACGGTATTTTTAGAAAATAATTTTTTACCAAAAATCCTAAACTTCTTAAGCAGAACTACTTTCTTGCAGGCTCATCCCGCCAGCAGTTTATCAAGAGGCCGTTGAATGCCTACATGATTTGGACTCGTCAGGTATTAGTTAAATCCCAAATGAGTAACATGTATGAGAATTATTTGTAGGAGCGTAAGAAGATCCTTGGCAAAGACCCCAAGCTGAAAATGAACGAAGTGTCCAAAGCCGTGAGTTTTGATGATATTTGTGTTGTGGTTGTTGGTGTATGTGTATTTGGTTTATTATATAGATTAAGATGGGGGAGACCTGGAAGGCTATGAGTGACAAGGACAAGAAGCCCTACTTCGAGTTGGCCCGCAAATTCGCCTTGGAACACAAACAAGTGAGTTTCCAAGTTGCTTATAAAAGAAAATGTGTCGAGAAATATGCCACTTTTTGTGAACTTCCCCCCACAGCTTACTGATATGAATAAAGTACCCTAGTTGGGTGCAGTTAACCTTCGATAAACCAGCATTTTGAAAGGGTCCTACAGTCGAGTCTCGATACAACGCGACGCCGATACAACGCGACCCCTGATATGACGCTGCCTTTTTTCGGTCTCGAGAAATCGCGTTATATCGAGAGCACTTTTCAAAAATTTTTTTTCGATAATGGTCTGATACTTTTTCAACGGTGTTTCTACCATGTTTTGAGCATTTTAGGGTAACCCAAGAGGTAACCCAAGACCCAAAATGTGACCTTGGTCCCCTAAGGTAATTTTTTGCAAAAAATTTTTAGCTCGAAATGTTTAAAACCTTGTAGAAACACCGTTAAAAAAGTATCAGAACGTTATCGAAAAAAAATTTGAAAGGTGCTTGGTCCCCCCCTGTGGTTTTAAGGAATCGGTGACAATAAAGAGTGTTGTCCGTAATATGCCACACCGAAAACCACACCGAGCGCTTGTGTAGATTACCCAACCCAATAATTTTTGCTTGGGCCTAGGCTTAGGCCTGTAGACATAGGATTGAGTTTAGGCTCAAGGGGTGGCCATTACTAACAAGGATTTTGCACAACTTTTTTTTCCAAAAAAGTGGTTTTAGGTACCCTGCAACAATTATTGGGGAGTTTTTTAGGAGGGTATATTATATTACCGTCAAAACAGAGTGATAACAGAGTTTCTAAAAACGCGTTGTGCGAAAAATTATGAGCGTTTCAAATCTTGGGAATTTCCCGGTCGACCCTCTGTATCAGGCCTTACAAAAATAAATAAATAAAAAGTTAACGTTGATTTTTTCATAAATTAAAATTTGCAGGCTCTGCAAGACCATCCAGGTATTTTGACACAATTTTCAAAAAAAATGTCAATCACCAGTTTTACTTTTCAGAACTAACCTACGCACCAAGTAAAAAGAAGGGTCCCAAAGGTGGAGGTGCCAATAGCCATGCTGCAGAGCCTTCCAAAGTAGTGGCTGGAGGGGGCAAAGACCAGCAACATGGCCACCAACAACCAGCTCCATCGCACTACACTCCCGACCAGTCGCCCAGAAGCACAACTCCCAGACAACAGCAACAACAACAGCAGGCAATTGCAGCTCAGGGTCTACAGCAGAACATGTTTGTTCCATTCCAAAGTGAGTAGTAGTAGTCAGAGGTTAGAAAATGAGATGAGAAATTTTTGGGCCAATTCTAGGGGGGTTTTTCGCCATGGTCTTTTGTGTGAACATTTTTTCCAATGTCCAAGAATGGCCAAAATTTTTTATGGACTCCGAACCATTTCACACAATCTAAAAAAATGATTGGTTACTGATGGTTACAGGTGCGAGGTCGAGGGGAACAGTTTCTGTTGTTTTGAATTGCGTTTGTTACCTGAAAAATGCCTATAAATTGCCTTTCCCCTTTTTTTTTGTTTGGTTGGTGCCTTGGCCTTATTTGGTTGGTTTGGCCTTGTTCAATTTTTGCCGCGCCTGTTGTTTTACCTCGACCTCGCACCTCACACCTCCATCGTATTACAAGTAAAGAACCCTGACTGTGACCTGGGGAACTTGCTGATGTTTTTTTTTTGGTCCCTCTGGTTTTTCCTTGGTCCCATGTTTTTTGCCTTGGTCCCCCTTGTTGCTTTTTTTTTTTTGCCTTGGTCCCCGCTGTTGTTTTTTTTTGCCTTGGTCCCCCCTGTTGTTTTTTTGGAATGTCAAAAATCTATCTTATCGCATTGGTATCGGATTGTCAACGTTTGTTGATACTGATCGCCTTTCCGCACGCAATTCATACAGTTCTTGATCAAGTTCAGTCCAACAAATACAGATAGCACATCTTCACTTGACAGATAGAACAGCTGACGTAGTCGGATTGTAGCAAACTGAAGCCTTTGACTGAGGTGATCACGCTCGACAAGAAACAATTGCATAACGCCGATCTACAATTAATTCCAATTACATTCCAAAAAACAACAGGGGGACCAAGGCAAAAATGGGACCGGATTCTCCGGTAGAACCATTTTTTTCTGCGTATTCTCGTAGAGCGTCCCCAAGTTCCTGACAAATCTGGCTCCCCAGCTCTGAAGGTCCGCGAACAGCGGTACAAGGGTCACTCAAAGTTGTAAAAACACCTCGATACCCATATCATGGTTTTTAATAGCTGAAGCATGGACCAAGGGTCATCCCTAGAATTTTTGTTGACTTTCAGAGGCGGGGGCCATAAGATTTGGGCACGCTCTACAAAAATACGTGCGTGAAAAAAATTCATGGAAAAATTCCCAGGTCACAGTCACAGTTTCTCCCTTGTGAGAAAGTAGGATAACGTTCACTGCAGGTCATAACTCAAAAAACATTTTTCTAAAGATATTTTATTCACTAGGAGTCAGCTGAAAAAAATTTCCATCAAATGAGTACTTTCGTTTAAAGAACATATAAACATGAAAAAATACTAACTAGCCAGCATCTCCAAGTCTGCCTTGTATATCTAGGCAAAATTGTATATTTTGACATCCATGGCCTATGGTGGACATCGAAAATGACTTTTCCGCGGAATTATCATCCTGGGAATTCTCTAGCCCCGTTGTTTTCGCCTTGCCATCGATTCTAAACTAATTTCACGTGGAATTCTACGATCCCTACTTTTTTTCTAAACGGTGTAACATTAACTGGATACACCTTATGACTGGATACAATGACTGGATACACGAAAAAATCATTTTTATAGGATAAGTCCAAATAGTACCAAAATTTTGGTTAAAACAATATTAAAAAACTATTTCAGGCGATGCCACTTTATTAATTTCTTTATATTAGGTCTATCGATAAGTTCGTGCGCATTTTTTCAATCCAATTTTTATCCACAATTTTGACAACACAATGCAACATGTAATACACCATCATGTAGAGAATTTAACGGGCTATCTTTGGATACCAAACTTTTTGATAAGATAAGATTTTGGTAGCAGTAATTCCTTTGTTAAGAAGTTGTCAAAAAAAAATTTCAGTCATATTTTTTTACCGATTTTTCAAGCGAAGATTTTGGAGTTGGGTTGGGAAGTGCTGTCACATCCACCATACAGTCCGGATTTGGCTCCCACCGACTTTCATCTCTTCCTATCGATGCAGAATCAGCTGAGCGGGAAAAACTTTAAGGACGAAGCGGAATTGGAAGAGTGGATCCAAGAATTCTTTGACTCAAAACCTGTGAATTTTTATCGAGATGGAATCAACAAGCTACTAGGAAGATGGGCAGAAGTGATTGAGAACGGTGGCAAGTATATTGGCGAATGATATATCAAACGATAGCCCGTTAAATTCTCTACATGATGGTGTATTACATGTTGCATTGTGTTGTCAAAATTGTGGATAAAAATTGGATTGAAAAAATGCGCACGAACTTATCGATAGACCTAATACATATGCCTTAACCCCCGGGAACGTAACTGTGCTTTTTAAAAAGATTTGTACTTTTTTCGGGACCACAAATCTTTTTTACTTTTGAAATTTTTAGTCAAAACATTTTTTTTTTCGCCTTGATATAGCAATAAGCACTGTATAAAATGGCATTTTTGTCGAAAAATAACCAAATTGTACTTTTTTGACCAAATGTACTTTTTTTCAAAATTTTGAGTTATGTACCCTGTTTAAACCTAATTTATAGACCTAAATTTGGCCAAAAAAAATAAAAATTGTATGTAGCTATATAGTTTTTAGGCTTGTGCTCAAGCTTAGCGTAGGGCGGTGTATGTTAGGACGGGCTCAAACCTGTTCCCCAAACTACAAAAAACTGATAAAAATCATTTTTGAGTTCGTCCTGCACCTAACCAGAGGTCATGTATGAAAAAGTGTATCGAGTCGTTGTATCCAGGGTGGTAACCTCAGCCGGCTGACTTCAGCTGGCTAAGTTTAAACTCAGCCATCAGCCGGCTTAGGCTGAAGGCTGAGGTAAAATTTTTGACCTAGCTGACGACTGAGGAAAATTTTTGGAAGTCAGCCGGCTGAGAAAAGTTTTCGTATCAGATTTTGGTTCAGTTAATAAAGAAGATTCAGTGATAGAAATTCCTTCCAGGCTGTTGCTAATTGTTAAATTTAAGTCAGCCGACTGAGTTTGAACTCAGTCGGCTGAGATTACCTCAGCCATCAGCCGACTGAGGCTGATGGCTGAGGTAAAAATTTGGGCCTGGCTGACGGCTGAGGAAAATTTTTCCAACTCGGCCGACTGAGGATGATGGCTGAGGTAGTTGTCGAGTATACCACCCTGGTTGTATCATTCGTGAGTGTATCCAGTCGTTGTATCCAGTCGTAGGGCAGTCATTTCTAAACACTTTCTGACAGCACTTTTAGAACTTTTGATTAAAAATCGACAACTTTGAAGATGAAATTTTTTTTGAAAATCTTCCTTTACTCAGAATATTTTACTGAAATCAAATCCGTTGAGATAAAAAAGGTTATAGCAGTTACTGCGTTAAAAACATGAAATTTACTCTCACCCATTGAACGCTTGGTTTTACGAACCTTATATGTATAGGGAGTCCTTACGTTGGAAATCCCGTTCCTTAAGTCCAAGAAAATGAGATCGACCACACAATTAAAATTTTTTATTCAGCTCCACTCTCATCCGGAATGCAAATAGCCCAAGTTTTGGGAGTGAGACCACCAGTGGGCACTCTAATCCAGGGCAATCCATATGGTGTCCAGATGGGTGGAAATCCTGCACAGACTACTCCAGGTATGGCCAATTCCAAGCCTAATAATTTTTTTAAACGAGTGTTTATAGTGTCTGGTCATTCCTTGTTGATGCAACAGTCCTCTCACCAACAACCTACTGCCTTTGTTCAGCCCCAGCCGCAGCATAGAATTGGCACAGGTATTTTCAACTGGTCTTTTTTTAGTGAGTGGTAGTAAGTGCTGCGTTGGACTCAAAATTTCACGGCCTATACGATGGTGCAAAAAAATCAGACAAAAGTTGGTATCTGCGGGTTATGATTTGCTTATACAGTCAACCCTCGTTAATCCGCCACCCCGTTAATCCGCCACCCCGTTAATCCGCCACCCCGTTAATCCGCCACCCCGTTAATCCGCCACCCCGTTAATCCGCCACCCCGTTAATCCGCCACCCTCGATAATCCGCCACCCTAGGGCCGGTCCAAAAAGCTAAAGTTAGGTAAAGGTAGGGTAATCGCACCTCGATAATCCGCCACCCCGTTAATCCGCCACCCCGTTAATCCGCCACCCCGTTAATCCGCCACCCCGTTAATCCGCCACCCCGTTAATCCGCCACCCCGTTAATCCGCCACCCCGTTAATCCGCCACCCCGTTAATCCGCCACCCCGTTAATCCGCCACCCTCGATAATCCGCCACCCCGTTAATCCGCCACCCCGTTAATCCACCCCGTTAATCCGCCACCCCGTTAATCCGCCACCTCGATAATCCGCCACCCCGTTAATCCGCCACCCCGTTAATCCGCCACCCCGTTAATCCGCCACCCGTTAATCCGCCACCCCGTTAATCCGCCACCCGTTAATCCGCCACCCGTTAATCCGCCACCCCGTTAATCCGCCACCCCGTTAATCCGCCACCCTCGATAATCCGCCACCCTAGGCCGGTCCAAAAAAGCTAAAGTTAGGTAAAGGTAGGGTAATCGCACCTCGATAATCCGCCACCCTAGGCCGGTCCAAAAAGCTAAAGTTAGGTAAAGGTAGGGTAATCGCACCTCGATAATCCGCCACCCTCGTTAATCCGCCACCCTGAGGCCGGTCCCTAGGGGTGGCGGATTAACGAGGGATGACTGTACAACTATCTTTAAACCTTGAAACTTACTTTTAAATTTTACATTCCGCTCAAGACAATAAACATTTGAACTTTGAAAAAATTCGAATTTGAATAATTTTTGTCTCGAGCGGAATGTGAAATTTAATAGTCAATTTCAAGGTTGAAAGGAAGTTTTATAAGCAAATCGGCCATGCTGAACATGAATTCGGTCTCAAAAAACTAGGTTTTCTTAGCGATATGTAGGTTTACGTCAAAATCTTATTTGAACATTTTTTGAGAGTTTTGGAAAACGCCCATGAAGCTTGTTTATACTGTACTTTGAAGATTTTTTTTGCGCGGTTTTTATGCTCTATAATGTAAATAAACGAACGGCCACACTTTATTTTGAATTTCAATGTATTAACAACATTTTTGAAAATGACACAATTGTTTCTTTTGAGCAAAAAACTTTCATTTAATGATGATAAACCTCTCAGCGGTATGTCATTAGAAAGCTAGTGATTTGCGCATTCTGCTAAATTTCAATAAAAAAATTTAGCGTGATCTACCCCTTTGAAGTTGCATTAGCAGAAATTTTGACTTGGATTGTTTAGAGGGGCAGATGACCCGCAGATACTAAATTTTGTCTGATTTTTTTTGCACCATCGTGTAGGCCGTGAAATTTCGAGTCAAAGATTCTACGGCACTTATTCGGTTGGGGGAGGCGGGTTTTTTACCCATGTGACAATAGTGTTTAAATGTGTTCTAAGTAATTTTTATATGCATAAAACCGGTATGGTATGTGGGTGCGCGCATCTCTATCTCACCAAGCCCCTGCGCCCCTTCCGGAGGTGCAGGAGGCTTGGTGGGTTGTGGTTGAGATGCGCACACCCACACACCATACCAGAGTTCCTAGGTAGGCCCCAGCAAACAAAACTACGTTTAAATTCCATTTTTTGGTAATTTTAAGGATATCCAGGTACCTTTCATGGTTTAATTAGCTTGGGCGACCAAGGCAATTGGTCAACCTTTGGTAACTAAACTTTGAAAACCCAACCTTTAAGTAGGGAAAACATTGGGAAACAGCTTTTTTATCGTCTTTAGCGTATAAAAATTACTAAGGAGGCATCTAAACGCTATTCACAGTTAACCAAAAAAAGGACCTTCAAAAAACAGGATTTTAACATAATTTTGTTAGTTGGGGCCTACCTAGAAACACTGGTATGGTATGTGGGTGTGCGCATCTCAACCCCAAGCCACCAAGCCCCCTGCACCTCCGAAGGGGGCTTGGGGAGTTAGAGATGCGCGCACTCACTTACTTTAGACATAATTCCGAGAACGACTTACGATCATAATGCATATAAAGACTCTTTTGCATAGCTCCAGTGACCAAGACGCACTAATATAAGGGGGTTTACCTTGGTCCCCCAAGGCAAAAAGTCAAATTTCGGCCAAACAAATTTTTTTCCCAAAAATCAGCTTTTTGTGTAGAAAAATATCACATAACATCTTTTTTTTATCGTTTTCAGCACATAAAAATTACTTAGAGGACATTAAACACTATTGTCACATGGGTAAAAAAAACACCCGGACACCAATATAGTAAATTGCCGCCCAAATAATTTTTTAACGTACAATGGCCTATCTCGCACCTAAAATTCTCGTGGAGTGTCTCATTTTCATTACTATGTGTCTCATTTACTAAGTTCAGACTAACTTTTGACTTATTGCAGGACCAGTTTTGGGTGCTACAACCGGAGCTACCAGATCCACGCCTAGTCAACTGGTAGACCTATATTGTGAGTTTAGAATATTAATGTGACTATTTTGTATACAAACTTACTCGAAAGATTTGACCGTTACCGCGTTGGCCGGGATTCCGGTTTCCCGGAACTTAGCCTCTTTTTTGGATTCCGGTTTTAAAAAAATAAGATTCCGGTTCCTGCTCTAATATGAATTTTAAATCTACCTTTAACCATAACAGTACCCCTAGGCAGGTGGGTATATTCGTTTTAACCACTTTTTAAGACGTAGGTGGCGGAAAGGCATTTGCAGAATTTTTCTCTCTCGAAAAATCGACTTTTGACCAAAAAGCCATTGTTTTTGTAAATGTTGTGGTGTGTGGTCGTATTTTATCTTGCTCTTGCATTTTGAAATTTTATAGAAAGTAGTGCAGGCAGTTGTTTTTTTTCATCTTAATTCAATACAAAAATACTAAAAAGTCAGAAGTGGAGTATTAGCGTGGTATTGTATGTTATTGTTGGGCTCGAATAAAGAAATCTGAACGTAACGAAGAAAATGAGAATTTCGGGCAAACTTTTTTTCCAGAAATTGTCTTTTCGCCACCTGAAAACCCATTTTTCGGCTAAATTAAAAAAAACCCCCAGCAGTGGGGTAAAGCAAACCCCCAGCACTCGGGTAAACACTGTTTTTGGTTTTCTAGTGGTTTGCTTTACCCCACTGCTGGGGGTTTGATTTAACTGCTCCCATTTTTCATACGTTTCAGAGCTTGAAACGTCTGAGAAAGCAGTCAAAACACACTAGGGGTTTTCAGGTGGCGGAAAGACATTTTCTGGAAAAAAAAATTTGCCCGAAATTCTCAATTTCTTCGTTACCTTCAGATTTCTTTATTCGTAACCCAACAATAACATACAATACCACGCTAATACTCCATTTCTGACTTTTTAGTATTTTTTTATTGAATTAAGATGAAAAAAAACAAATGCCTGCACTACTTTCTAAAAATTTCAAATGCAAGAGCAAGATAAAATACGACCACACACCACAACATTTACAACAACAATGACTTTTTGGTCAAAAAGGTCGATTTTTTCGAGAGAAAAAAATTCTGCGAATGCCTTTCCGCCACCTACGTCTAAAAAGTGGTTAAAATACGATTTCGGGAGATTACCGAAAAACGAACTTTAGCCTTATTGAAACCTATTTCAGACACTTCTCTTTGTCAGCCCGCCTTTCCCACAATCACAGAATCGCCTGTAAATACATTGTTACACGGAGGTAGGAAAATTTGTTTAAATTTAGAGGACTTATCCTCCTTTATTATTGACACCCTAGGCGAAATTCAAGTTTTGGAAATGTCAATACAGTTGGCCTTTGATGTAACAATCACCCCTCAAGGGCACTTTTTACTTGGGGGTCCCTTTTTTGGTTAACTGTGAATAGTGTTTAGATGCCTCCTAAGCAATTTTTTCACGCTAAAGACGATAAAAAAGCTGTTTCCCAATGTTTTCCCTACTTGAAAGTTGGGTTTTCAAAAATAATTAGTTACCAAAGGTTGACCAATTGCCTTGGTCCCCCAAGCTAATGAAACCATAAAAGGTACCTGGTTATCCTTAAAATTACCAAAAAATGGAATTTGAACATAGTTTTGTTTGCTGGGGCCTACCTAGGAACTCTGGTATGGTGTGTGGGTGTGCGCATCTCACCCCAAGCCACCAAGCCTCCTGCACCTCCGGAAGGGGCGCAGGGGCTTGGTGGGTTAGAGATGCGCGTACTCACTTACCTTAGACATAATTCCAAGCAAGACTCTTGATCAAAAATGCATGTACAGTCAAACCTCGTTATAGTGTGATCCCGCTATAGTGCGATAATACTAAAGGCGGGACAACTTTTAGAAAACCGGGACGGGACAATAAATTCGGGAAGCAAAAAATAATTCCGAGATGGGACACCGGGACAGATGGAAAAAATTTCGGAAAAAATCCGGGACGGGAAATACACATAAAACCCCTACGGGACGGTACTCCCGTCCCACCATCATCTCTAATTTAAACTGTTAACATTTACACAAACAGCCGGGAAAATCGAAATTCTTGCTATTCTTCGGGTGAAAGTTAAAGGGGCATGCCCGTCTCCATAGGAATATTTCGACAGTATCCCAAGTGCACACCCCCTTCGCAAAATTTTTTAAATTTTTTTACAAAAGACTCATTTTTAGCCGAAAAATTTTATTAAATGAGTACTTTTGTTGAAAAGTACTACGGGAATCGAACCGACGACGTCTCTCACAGTCAAACCTCGTTTATACGGCACCCCCAAAAGTTCGTTCCCGCCTTGGGTCTGACACTTTTTTCAGCTCAATTTTCGGAGTCTTTTGCTAAATGTGATTCGCCAGTCCGAAATACGCAAGGATTCTGTTTTTGCTGGTCGTTTTCCAAAATTTTTAAATTTCGTCATAAAGACCCGCGAACCTCGGTTATCCGGCACCCCTTTGAAAATCAGGTTCCGGATAACCGAGGTCCGCGGGTCTTTTTGGCGAAATTCAAAGATTTTGAAAAAACGAATGGCAAAATCAGAATCCTTGCAATATTTCGGACTAGACTGGCGAATCACATTTAGCAAAAGACTTCGAAAATTGAGCTGAAAAAAGTGTCGGACCTTTGGGCGAACGAACTTTTGGGGGTGCCGTATAAACGAGGTTTGACTGTATCACAGTCCACCACTGCTTTAACCATCACGCCACAGTTGCCTCCAGGTTGGGTTTGGTTTCATATGTATTTCGTTACTTATTCACGTAAAGGTACTCATCAAATTATGATTTCAACATATTTTTTTTGAAATCACCTGGTACTCGCCTTTTAAAATATTTCCATCGGAGACGGAAATGCTCCTTAAACCAAAGGCGACTGTCAAAACACCCCAAAGTATGGGGTAAAAAAGTATTGGACCCTAGGCAAAAACGAACTTGAGGGTGTGACGTTACAATCAGAGTCAACTGTTTTTGATACTGAAGTACAGGGTGACACAAAATTACTGCACCATTTTTGAAAAATTTGCGTAGGTAGCTCATTGCCACATCGATTTTCCAGGAAAATCGATGACCGTGGTTAAGCTACTTGGGAGCTGCCTAGAAAAAAAACCAAAAAATTCAATAAACAATGCAGCCACTTTTCACTAAATACAGGGTGGCGCAAGAAATTCGGCCGATTTCAAATATCCACAACTTTTTGTTCTGACACGATTTCGAAATTCTGTAAGCGCAGAACACCTTAGAATTACGGGCGCTTTCATTTGGTATCAAAACCAGAGAAATTTTTTTTTGACAATTTTTTGACTTTTTTGCCTTGTTCCTCCCCCTCTTTGGTCCGATAATTAAGGCTTTATGGATTCGTGTTTTAGAGCAAGATGGTCTTCACGCCGGAGCAAAAAGCATTTTGCGTTGCAGAGTGGATAAAAGAAGCGAGTCCGAAGTCTGTTCAAAAAAAAATTGGCGTTCAATGGAATTCAGTTTTGCTCTAAAATCAAAAAGTTAACTATTTTGTGTTTTTGGACCAAAGGGGGGACCAAGGCAAAAAAGTCAAAAAATTGTCAAAAAAAAATTTCTCTGGTTTTGATACCAAATGAAAGCGCCCGTAATTCTAAGGTGTTCTGCGTTTACAGAATTTCGAAATCGTGTCAGAACAAAAAGTTGTGGATGTTTGAAATCGGCCGAATTTCTTGCGCCACCCTGTACAACTATAATAATAAAATGCGACCACAAATTTTTATTTAAAAATAAGAAATAAAGTTTTTAAAAAATGGGGCAGTAATTTTGTGCGATCCTGTAGTAGACCTAGATCTTGGCTACATTTTCAGTGGTCATTTGGTCATAATAACTTAACAGTTACACAACCAAAAATTTATTTTTAATGCAGGGATCAGTGGGATAATTCTGTCAAAAATACTATCGATCCATTTAAATTCCAGGCTATCCCCCGCAATATTTCCTAGAGCAGTACAACCAGTTTAGCCAGCAGCAGCAGCAACAGCAGCAACAACAGCAGCAGCAACAACAAGGTGGTGGAGGGGCCGCTGGGACTGCCAACAATGGAAGCACAGCTCCTCACTTCTAGTTTGATCCCCTACTCACTCCTACTATAACTAACTACTATATGCCCTCAATGCTCTGAGACGTGTGAAAAAATGTCTTAGGGCCCATTTAACTTTTAAAATTTTTTAAAGAACCATGGCCACCTGTTTTAAATTGCCGCTCCCCCCCCCGCCAATTCAAAATTTTTTGCCTAATCGTTGAACTTTTCTAAGGATTCTTCAACTTGGTTTCCAACAAAACAAGGCCTAGAATTTAATTTTAGGTATAGTTTTGTTAGAAACCAAGTTAAAAAATGCGTACAGAACAGGGCTGCACCGGATATGAAAAAATATCATATCGGGTGTCAGAAAATGCCGGATATCAGATAATTTCTCAAAAATTATCCGAAAATTCGCCATTTTTTCGGATATCGGATGTTAAAAAGTGCCGGATATCGGATATCCGGTGCAGCCCTGGTACAGAAGTTCAATGATTAATTGGCGGGCTACAACCGTTGTTGTAAACGGCAATGGCCCTTTAATAACTGAAAGTAATTTAAAAGTTTGATTTTTTTTGAAAAACTGAAGAATCTGAATATCTGAAAAAACAGTTTGGACGTTTTTGAATTTACGCCTTCTTTCAAATTTTTTTTAATCTTTAGGCATTCAAAATTTCGGCGCTAGTATAGAATCAGACTACCCCTTTGGCAAGTTTAGGCTCAGCCCTTAGGCTTAAAGCGTATGGAAGTTGTGACTAATAAGTGTTTTACGCCCTTTTTTCGGTGCTCTTTACTTAGGCTTAGGCTTAGTAAGGCATAAGTTTGGGGGAGGGTATTCTATACTAGGGTCGAAATTTCTAACTTCAGGCATATTTCAGTTCGTGGGTGCAAGGCTGCTTTTTTCACTAATTTCTCAAGCTATTGTTCTAATAAAGCAATTTTTCGTCAGATTTTTGTTATTTAGTTTTTAAAATTTTTTGATTTTTTAAAGCTGTTTTAAATTTTTGAGGCATTTTTTTGGATCGTTTGTCAAATTTAAGCATTGTAAAGGCTATCTAAGCCGTATAACAGCTAAAACGAAAGAAATTGAATTAGCGGTGAATGCAAAAATATGACGAAACATGCATGATTATGCTCTCTCACTGTAATCATATTTACTACTACACCTTACTGCTACTAGTGCTACCTTATCCTCTTTTTTGTTGTTGTCTGTGTGCTAGAATTGATGAAGAATCTCTTGAAACAAACAATTGAAGCATTTGTTGTCTTAATCTCGGCACCTCTCTACCTTATATCACATGGGTGGCACAAAAACACAGAGATTTGTGATTGGAAAATTTAAGGCCCACCCCCTCTAATATAACGGACCCAACACATCTCTCGTTTTGTAAATAAATATTTGATGGATCATTGTATTATTGCGATTTAAAAAAAAATCGAAATCAACAGGCAAGGGTCTTTGTGGACGAATTTTCGTCGGCTCCGAAAGGTCGAAAACACATGGCCCCCTCGGCTATAGTGAAGAATAGGGTTCCAAAAATCAGCTTGGTCCACCTTGTTTTTCGTAGAAACACATGGGTCTGACCTGTTGTTTTTACAGATAAAACAACAGGGGGGACCAAGCTGATTTTTGGAACCCTATTCTTCACTATCGCCGGCCCCCTCTAATAGTAGGTCTCCCAAAAGCATGAGTGAAAAATATAAGGCTTGGGCCTACTATTAGAGGAAATACAGTAAATACAGCTCCCAAATCAAATTTAGAAAATACAGATATTTACATTTTGGGAAAATGGCATTTATCCATGCTTATTGCTCTTTGACCCAGAAAATAGGATTTCAAGGAGGTGAAAAAAAGATTTGGGGACCCCAATTAAGGACACAACATTAATAAGGGTACATTTATCCCTGGGATCACAATATATACTTTTACAAAACAGCGACACATACTAATTTTGCTCCAGTTCCTCAATTCTATCAATCAATATCACTTTGCACAATAATATTCAGATACTTGCTTCCAAAATGATAGAACACATCAGGACCGCAAATAATTTTGCCGTGAATTCTTCAATGTAACTGACTAATTCTTGGCTGTACCATATTCTTCTAATGAACTTATTGGGTTGGGGTCACTCCTCATATTTTTTACAAAACAGTGACACATAACAGTTTACACGAAAATAATAAAGCCGTAAAAAGAAAAGGGACGTTAAAAAATTGATCATATACCAAAAATATGAGGTGTGACCCCAACCCAATAAGTACCCTAATAAGCAAGGAAAAGCTCGAACAAAAGTTAAAACAAATTTTGAAATATAAAATTTTTGTGTTTTTTTTGCCATCTGGTACAACTACCACCAGCACTATTACTACTACTATTATTATTTATGTTGTCTTAAAAGTGTGTACTTCCTCCAATATATTGGCTTTTATTGTTGGACAAACTAGAGTGCTTCAGTTGCTTTTGAACACCTCCATTTATTGAATTGTATTTTATTTTTTGTGCGGCATGTATAGTAGACAAAGGTATGCAATTATATATATTCAGAAGTGGTGTTTTTCATTCTTTGTCCCTTATTTTCTAACTACTCCTCCTTATAATTGTGCATTGCAATGACTATTGCGCTCCCATTAATGATTATATTGATTGGGAAAGTAAAGAATAAGTAAAACATATTAGACCAATACTTGGACTTTTGCACTTTTATACTTTACACATCCAGAAGGTCATTTTTCAAAACAAAAATTGAGGTATACTATTAGCAATTTTGCGTATGTAGTTGGTGTGGAATATTTTCTCAGTTTTTCTAGATCAATGGCGAAATCATATAAGCGCCTCCAAACAAAATTTTTATTTCTGAGTTTTTGCGTAGTACTTTCTCTTTTATAGTTTTTTTTTTTGACTCAGCAAAACACTTACTCATCCTGCAACAGATTTTGCTTAGTCGTTAACTGTAGAATTTCATCTACCGTATTTCTTCTAATAAAAACCCCGGACTTCTAGTTTTCGGATCCCCGAAAATTGGAAAATTTGGAATTCGATCTCGAGATTTTTGGGTATTCAACAAAATTTAAAAAGTGGAATCGGTGGAGCTCGTGGGAGTCAAGAAAACGTGTCGAACAGCTTTGCAAAATATTGCTTCTACCCTGAAATCCAGACCCTCAAAGTTGAGGGGGCTTGTATTAGAGGCGGGGGCTTCTATTAGAGGAAATACGGTATGTCATCTTAAAAAAATTCTACAGTTATCAACTTACAGTTATCGGCGCGACAAAATCCGACTCAGGATGAGTGGGTGTTTTTGCTGAGTTAGAAATGAGAAAAGAATAAAAAATAATAAAGTAATAAAAATTTGGAGGAGAGTTAATATCTTTATTCGTCAACCACAACAAAAACATGGTAAGACAGACAAATAGTTAAAAAGAACCGCGAATATAGCCGAACGCAGCCATTAATATGTCGAAATATTTAATTATGTCAAGACAGTGATAGATCGAATGGCTAGGAGATTCCGAGAAACGAAATTTGAATGCTCGATATCTACGCTAAACGAATGTATATCCCGAAATTCAGCTGCTGTACAAACTACAAAGCCAAAGAAAGAATCAAGATGATGAAGCAGTCAAAATTGTTGAATTACTTTGCTCCTAACCAGTGATGGATTGTTACATTGTTTGTAACAATTTGTATTGTTACAGTCAAGTTTGTATTGTTTGAATAAAATGAATTTGGGCAAAACAGTGACTCTCTATTTAAGGACAGGGTGCATTTACGTCATATAAAACTCAAAACTAAGGACACTCATTTAAGGACAGTGCTTTTGCCGGGACCAAGGAAAATCAGTTTTGACTGTAGCTTTTTGCACAAAAAGTGTAAAATAAGTTGTTTTTTCAGTCTTTTTAATCATTTTTCAATATTGGTATTTAAAAGTGTAAAAAAATTGCCTTGGTCCCCAAGCTGAATTGAGTGAAGGGGGTCAAGGTTAATTGAGTGAAGGGGGTATAGGTTAATTCATTCACAATTCATTGTTTTACTACTTTTGCAAACTGTGCTACAGTCAACTCTCAGGCAACAATACAGTCACTATCACAATACAGTCAACTTTTTAATACAGTTGTTTGAATGTTCGCACTGCGAACATTGCTCCCGAATATTCGCCCGAATATTCGTATTGGATAACCCTAGTTTTAACCGACAAAACAATTAAAATTATTTAATTAACAGAGAAAATACATCAACCTCAGCATTTGTGAAAGAAACGTTGATCAAGTTTTGAAAGGAAATGTAATAGTAATTTAAACAAATATAAAAAAGGACTATACGGACAAATGCCTCCTTTTTGCGAAAATGTGCCCCCTTATCTTTTCTTTAATAAAAAAGTCATAAATTTGCCTACTTTTTTCAACATTTTCAACACTATAAGGTAGCTCTGCGATTCTAGTTTCTAACAGCGTATCACTTGTTGCATCATCTTTGCAAAATGTAGCACAAAAAGGTACAAGTATGAAGCAAGTCAGAAAAATAATTTGGTTCATACTTTTACATTTTTGTGCTACATTTTGCAAAGATGCAACAACTGATATCTCGTCAGAAACGAGAAGCGCAGGGCTACCTAAAAAGGTGAAAATTCAAAAAAAAGTAAGAAAATTCATGAATTTTTAAGGAGCCACAAAGAAAACACTTTTTTGCCAAAAGGAGGCATTTTCCCGTTTTGTCCTTTGAAGGACCCTGTCTCTTCCTTATCATGAAAATTTCAAAGATTTGAATGCGCGCGGCACCACACGCATTTTGTCAATAATATTTTCGAATTGTTTTTGATTGCTTTTATTGTTTAGAAAATAAATTTGTAAATTTGTTCAAAACTTAGAACCATTGACTAGTCGAGCCCAACGTTGCTTGACAATGCCAGATCGGACAAGTGATTCGACTTTCACTGCTCCACATTTGCCACCGTCATAATAAGACTTATATCAACCACAATATAGCGTTTAAAATTCAAAATGCAAACAAAAAAATTGATTCGAAAACATTATTGACAAAATCTATGTGGTCCCGCGCGCATTCAAACATTTGAAATTGCCATGATAAGGAAGAGACAGGGTTCTTTAAAAATGCTTTAGTTTTTTGTAGGACACTCTGTGTATCTACCGTATTTTCTCTAATTATAGACCCCGCTAAATTAAGAAAAAAAGGTTTGTGGCATTGTGTTTTTGACCCACTTTTTAAAAATACATCTCTTAGACAAGTTACCCTTTATTTTGTAGCTCATCTTACTGGCTACAAAATGAGGGGTGGTTTGCCTAAGAGCAGAATTCAAAAAGTGGGTAAAAACACAATAACACGATTTTAAATGGAAGGGAGGGGGTCTATAATTAGAGAAAATACGGCAATTGTTTTGGATGGATTGAACCGCCAAAGGAATGACAATATTCTGGAGAATCTGACAATTCCAACTGCCTGCTGAAAAAAGCTCGAGCCTGTCCATACAGCACTACCTCACAAATGGAGACCAACTTGATGCATACCAAATACAAACTCTACCCATTGGTACAAAAAGCAGAACTGTCAGAGAAATGCATGGAGTTGCTCAATGAGGTCTTTTCGACGTTTTTAGGATTGGTACGTCTACTAATTGTCTTTGTGGTCTTCAGGAATGGCCGAGAAGTATGAGCCAGAGAAGAATTAGTTTGGAAAAATCCCTTAATTCTCAACCTCCGATGTCACTGGTAATGATGGATGAACAAACCGATAGCTTAATTGGGCATGCAAGGTGAGTTTTACAAAGTTGGTTAAAAGAAGGATAGGTTAAACTCGGCTAATCCAACCAGTTTGTTGTCAAAAGCCAGAGACGTTTTGGCTACCGTATTTCATTTTAATTATGCCGCACCCCTAATTCAAAAAAATGTTTTTGGCGTTGTGTTTTTGAACCCCTTTTTAAAGACTGATCTCAGGCTAATTAAAGGACCATGCAACTTGATAAGCACAGCAAGCTGCGAAATTTGAATTCGCGCGGGACCACCATAATTTGGTCAATAATGTTTTCGAATTATTTTTTGTTTGCATTTAAAATTTGTTCATAAATTTGAACCATCCACTAGTCGAGCCCAACGTTGCTTGACATTGCCAGATTGGACCAGTTTGGCTACTTCCATTGCTCTATAGTTATCTACAGGGTCTTACTGGTCTACATTGACCGATAAGTAAGATTCAAAATTTAAACGCACACAAAAAATAATTCAAAAAATTATTGACCAAATCAGGGTGGTCCCGCGCGAATTCATATTTCACAAATTGCTGTGCTTATCAAGTTTCATGGTCCTTTAACAGCGTCCGGCACATAAAAGAAAAAATTAGGATGGCCAGCAGTTGGCCGTCCTATTTTATGGCTATTAAAAAATACATATTTTTCTACATATCGTAGAAAATTTCGGCCGTTTTCGAAAATGTTTGGCCGGTCTAAAGCCGGCCGAAAATTTTTTAAACTGGACGGTATGGTGGACGGCCGCCAAATTTAAAAAAATCAGGAAGGGACGGCGGACGGACGGCCAGTAAACAGGTAATAGAAATTGGACAGCCGGCCGAAATTAGGACGGCCGATGGGACGGCCGGCCGAAAACACTCGGACGGCAGACGGGACGCCGTCCACTTTTTTAATAATGTGGTCACTATGCTTCAGAGTAGTCTTCAAAAAGTAGGTCAAAAGCACGATGCCACAAAAATTGCCGCATAAGGTGTCTCAATAAGACATAATTACCGCACAATTAAAGGAAACATCCGGTATTTTATTGAAATCCATAAGTAGCTACGGTATATTAGGAAACCAGGGGCACTAAAGTTTCTGCCCTTATACTGAAGATAACTAAAAAGTTGAAAAAGTAAGATAATTCAAAAATATCGAAAAACCTAAAAGCGGGTCTACAAATTACGTGTTTAGCTATCGCATATACAGGGTGGCCCAACATAAACGCATGAATTCATTTTTGCCATAACTTTTTTAATTTGCGGTACTTTGACGAGATCCTTTTTTATTTGAAAGCTGAATAGATGAGAAATCGAATGACACCAAACATGAAAAGAAGTCTTTATTTGGACACGCCCAAAATTTTAACGGACAAAAATAACGATAATTTCACTCATATTCCTGTTCTGTACTTTTCTCATTCACTTCTAGGCAGTATTTGAGACGAGTTTCGTAGGCTCCAATAGCAACAATGAAAAAGTTGATCTGCTTTCTGTTCTGTGCGCACTGCTTAAAAAAACAGAGCAAAGCCCAATGAATACTGGCGAAAAATCAAACCTTGATATTTGGCCTATTTTTTCTTTCAACACTTCCTTGAACCTTGAATTTGTTGTACCAGTAGAGAATCGTGTTGCGGTCCGGCACTTTAGCATGAAGCCCGAGCTCTCTTCGATAACGAATGCTAAATGCTGACACGCTTTTACCCTCTTCGATAAATCATTCGACACAATTTGCCTTTTCTTGAGCATTGTAGACCATGGCTAAAAGATAAAAAATTAACTTTTCTTTCATACATGCTTTTAACAGTGATAACAATCAAGAAAATTAACAAGTTTGATGTAATTCGATTTCTCATCTATTCAGCTTTCAGATAAAAAATATCTCGTCGAAGTACCGCAAATTAAAAAAGTTATGGCTAAAATGAATTCATGCGTTTATGTTGGGCCACCCTGTATTTTCTAATTTTTTTACAGCACAATACTGCTAAAACAAAAAAATTCCGGCTTTTAAACAATTTTTTATTTTACAAAAAAAGTAGAGGCTGGGCCAATTCTTTATGACAAATGACCGCTGCAAAAAAGCTGACTAAATCTCACATACTCAGCAGTTCTTAATCAAACAATGACATTCTTGAATTTTTTAGTCCAAAACTTTATTGCGAAACACTCCAATAACGTGAAACAACTAGTCTAACAAATTCGCAAATCCAATACAACTAACGTTCTTTCAAAATGGATCACTATTGATGGACATTAGGCGAATCTTAATCCTCATCGTCCGAATAGAGACAAAGTTTGCGTCTGATTTTGAAGATAAGATTAGCCTAATCGTCTGATTTCCAATTCATGACAAATGCTTTGATCATCTTCCGGCAACATGGCAACACCAATAGCAAGAAGTACCTCATTCAAATTTCGAGCATCCGAAAATTACAAAAAATTTATATCCATTATTAAAAGGCAAAAATAACCTGAAGATACTCAAAAAGTCCACCAGAAATGAAAGTGAATTGAAAGAAGCAGTCATCCTTGAGAAGCAGCAGTGACGGTAGCACCAGGGTTGTCAGGGGTAGTTTATTTTCCCACCGACGACTAAATGCTGGGTTTGCTTCGATTTTTTTCAAGGTTGCCTTAGGAATGGGAAAGAGAGAGAATGGGAAAAGCTGAATCGTTTTTGCAGGGCGACATCTTTTTCATCTCCTAACCCTGATATTTGCTCCAGAATAATTCTCTTTGGCTTGAATTTTCCGTGCTGAATGAGGAGTGCAACCAGCCAATTGTAAAGTTCAACATCCTCTTTCTTACATAATAACAAAATAATATTGGGCAAAAATAGCAAGACCAACCAATTCAAAGCGGTAACGGTGATAATCGTGATGCCTTGGATACAAATGGACTGCTTTGATCGAGGAGAACTGCGACAAAAAGGCTTTCTGGCAAGCGCAACTGACCAGCTAAATAGATGTTGAGTAAAGATGGTGCAAATAGCCATAAGCTTCTAAACCAACCTCTCTAAGGGAGTTGTTACAAAAAGCTTAAAATTAACAGAATTTTTTTTTACCATAAACTTTTACCACACTTTTTTTACCATAACAGAAGTCTTATTTTTCCAGATTGGATGACGCTTTTCGGCAATTTTAAACAGCAGATCTCTGTCCAATGTAGCCAATTTCTGAAAAAAAGATCTGTTAAAAATATCTGCTGTATTTTAAAAAGTCTGACTGACAATCGAAAAGAAACAAATGGTCTTCAAACTACCGTATTCATAGGGTTGTCGAATGCAAATATTTGCGCAAATATTTACGCAAATATTTGCGCAAATATTTACGCAAATATTTGCAAAGATTTATGAAATGTTTGAGCTGAACGAAAAAAATGCGAGCTCTCGAGCATGCGAATCTCTTCAAAAATCGAAAGCGGGATGAATTGGAAGGGTCGGAAGGGTCGGAAGGGTCGGAAGGGTCGGAAGTGTCGGACATTTTACTAAATATTTGCGAAATATTTGCAAATATTTTAATATTTGCGCAAATATTCGCGCCATTTTAAATATTTGCAAATTTAAACAACCCTACGTATTCATTTAAAAAAATCGTATTCACACCAGTGATATGAAGGCATTGGTGCCGCACCGGTACCCACCGGGTTGAAGATGCCAAGCAAGCTTATTTTATTGCTGCAACCAAAATTGTCACAAACTGGCCCGCATCTAGATAAATTATAGTGAAAGTAAATTAAATTGGATCGCAGCTAAAATCATCAACCGTAATATTCCACCTAGGGCTGGCGGTTCGGGTACCCGTTTTCGGTTTTTTATTCGAAAAACCGCAAATTTTCCGGTTTTCGGGTTACGGTTCCGGTTCGGGTAACCGAAAATGTCGGTTACCCGCCAACCCAATTCCAACGAATCTCCTCTATGATATGAAATTTTTAGGTTATGTCCATTGCCAAACGACCCCAAAGGATGTTGGGTTGAGTGAGTGCTGCAGAAAGGTTCAAAAAATAATTTATGTCTCACAAAATTTTTAGATCTGTTATTGTGTGCCGCTCGCACAGAAACCTTGGCCTAGGTCGTCTGATCATGGAGCTAGTGGAAGAGGAAGCCATAAAGCACAACTATTCCAAGGTTTATCGCTGTAAATTTCTTTTTCAAATTGTGGCAGATGACTGATTGAAAAACGGACAAAACTTTTTCTTGTCACTGATTCCTTAACACCACAGGGGGCACCAAGCACTTTTCAAATTTTTTTTCGATAATGGTGTGATACTTTTTTAGCGGTGTTTCTACCATGTTTTGAGCATTTTAAGCTGAATTTTGCTTTGGAAGATTGAGGTAACCCAAGACCCAAAATGTGACCTTGGTCCCCTAAGGTAACTCGGTCCCGCCTGTGGTTTTAAGGAATCGGTGACAATAAAAAGTTTTGTCCGTAATATTTGTTTTGTCCGTAAGCGGTTGTGTAGATTACCCAACCCAATAATTTTTGCTTGGGCCTGGGCTTAGGCCCGTAGACTTGTGCTTAAGTTTAGGCTCAAGGGTGGCCATTACTAGCAAGGACTTTTGCACCACTTTTTTTTCCAAAAAAGTGGTTTTAGGTACCCTCCAACAATTATTGGGGAGTTTTTTAAGAGGGTATATTATATTACCGTCAAAATGTCTTTCCAAAGTCCAGATAGAGGCACGAAGGTTTTTTTTCTTATTTTTGAGGTTTTACGTCAAAAATTTTTTTTTTGCTAAAAATGGCAATCACCAATGAATAAAATGACCCTTTTCTTCAAAAAAACTTCCCCCACAGCTTACTGATATGAATAAAGTACCCGAGTTGAGTACAGTCAACCTTCGATAAACCAGCACTCTAAAAGAGCCCTACAGTCGAGTCTCGATATAACGCGACCCCTGATAATATTTTCGGTCTCGAGAAATCGTGTTATATCGAGAGCACTTTTCAAATTTTTTTCGATAATGGTCTGATACTTTTTCAACGGTGTTTCTACCATGTTTTAAGCATTTTAAGCTGAATTTTGCTTTGGAAGATTGAGGTAACCCAAGACCCAAAATGTGACCTTGGTCCCCTAAGGTAATTTTTTGCAAAAAAATTTTTAGCTCGAAATGTTTAAAACCTTGTAGAAACACCGTTAAAAAAGTATCAGAACGTTATCGAAAAAAAATTTGAAAAGTGCTTGGTACCCCCTGTGGTTTTAAGGAATCGGTGACTAGAAAAAGTTTTGTCTTTGAAAAACTATGGGCCGTTTTTTTTTTCAAATTCGGGTTTTTTGTTTGTTTTTTCGTTTTACCTGTTTCCTGGTTGGGGTTTTAGCCTTATGGTCAAAACCACATTTTCTGACATTTTTTTCCAAAACTTTGTGTGTTATCATTTCTTTTGGTTCTTCTTTGTTCTGAGTAGGGTTGTGCATTCAACACATTGTGGGGTTACGAGGTATTATCAAGAAAAATTTGCCTAGGGCGGGTCACAGTGTTCTAAAACTATCTGCTGCGAGGTCGCGGGGCTGTTGGTGATCCTAAAATATCGTGCAGGCTGCTGAGTTTGAGGGGTGCGAGTGCACATCTCCAATTCCGACTCACCGACAAAAAACGAAAAAAAAACGTGAATTGGAATAATGTGCAAAATTGACAAAAATAGCATTTCCATCCATGATTGCTAACATGAGTTTGCAGATTTGCCTGTCTACCGAAGAAAAAGAAAGTTTCTACAAAAAGTGTGGCTATTTGGTTTCTTCCACACCAATACTCAACTGTGGAGCCAATGCAAAGCTGTTTGGAAGGATACCATTAGGAGCATTTTTGGGAAAGGAAACTACAATAGCGAAAAAAGAAACTGATGTGTGTAAAACAGCTGAAATTAACGGAGTTAACAGCGCTATTCCTGCACCAACGCCATCACCTCCACCTCTTCCACCGCCCACTTTAAAAGCAGAAAGGGATATTGCCAAACAGAAAATTTACATGTATAAGTGTTTGTAATAAAATAGTTAACTGGGAGGATGGATCAGATTTTTTACAACTTTTACAATACTCCGACATAGGGTTGGCGGTTCGGATACCTGTTTTCGGTTTTTTATCTGATAACCGGAAATTTTTTAGTTTTCGATTATCGGTTTGGGTCAGGTACCCGAAAATTTCGGTTATCGGTTTCGGTTCGGGTAACCGAGAAATTTTGATTGTATAATGCAACTCTATTTTTTATGTTGGGCAGCGTCAATGGTTGGGCAGTATCAATGGTGGGCAGCGAATGGTCTGCGCTTCGCGCTAAACTAAACCTGAGAAAGACAATGTATTGTTGACTAAGAGTGACTGTATTGGGATAGTTGACTGTAATAGAGTCTTGTGCAGCAGGGCTGCACCGGATATCCGGCACTTTTTCACATCCGATATCCGATGCGATATTTTTTCATATCCGGTCCAGCCCTGCTGTGCAGTTAACTGCAGAGTTACAGTTAACTGTAACTGTACAGTTAACTGTAACTGTGCAGTTAACTGTAACTGTGCAGTTAACTGTATTTTTTTCGATAACTGTACAGTTAACCGTTTTCAAGTTCAAGTTACAGTTAACTGTAACTGTACAGTTAACTGTAACTGTACAGTTAACTGTAACTTGAACTTGAAAACGTCTCTTAAACTTGAAGGTCTGATTCAGTTTCCTCCGTTAAAGACCAGCCTCTCAGCAGTTTCAAACAGCAGATCTCTGTCCAACGCAGCTATTTTCTGAGCAAAAACAAGTTGAGGAATAAATCTAGCTGTATTTTGGAATTCACAAACTCCACGTCTTTCAAAATAGGGATAAAAAACATTAGCTAACTTTTATTTCACACGGAAGGCCCGGACGGTGAGACCGTCTTATTCTGGGGCAGAATTCAATGAATTTTACAAAAGTGGCTGTCAAAAAAATAAACCTTGACAAAATTAATCCTGTTGCTCTCCAAGTAAAAGTTGTAGTCAGAGTAAAAGTATTTAAGCTGAAGTTATAAGTTAAGGCTGGCAGTTGGGATGCCAGCCCGTGAGCACCACTTGTGAAAACGCAAAGCTTTTTACAGACAAATTAAGGTTAGACAGGGCAGGGATTAGGGTTGTTCAATCCAAATATTCGGGCGAACATTCGGGAGCAATGTTCGGAGTGCGAACATTTTTTTTGTTGACTAAGAGTTGACTGTATTGGGATAGTTGACTGTAGCACAGTTTGCAAAAGTAGTGAGACAATATTCGCGCGAACATTCCGAATATTCGCGCGAATATCCCAACTCTAGCAGGGATCCAATATTTAGCTGTGGCCAATTGCTAATAAATTCTTCTCGTGGTTGCTTGCCTAGCCAACGACCCCTTTGAATAAATAGCACTTGGCTGTACAAGTAGAGAAATTGCCAAAGGCTGATCAAATCCAGCCTCTTTAAACATGAAAAAACTACATTGCAAAAATATAAATAAATCCCTTTGCATCTTTTTTTGCAAAGATATAATAAACGGTTCTACCGGAGAATCCGGTCCCATTTTTGCCTTGTTCCCCCCTGTTGTTGTTTTTTTGCGATAGAGTAGGTTTTAGACAATCCAAAGCAATAACAGGGAAGCAGGGCAAAAAGAAAAGGGGGGACCAAGGAAAAAAAACAACAGGGGGACCAAGGCAAAAATGGGACCGGATTCTCCGGTAGCACCTAATAAACATTAAAAGGTGGTCAAAAAGCGATTTCTACCTGAAATGGGCAAAATTGGAAAAAGAAAAAAACTTTAAACAAATTTTTCTTCGGAAATTTTAAATCGAAGTACAAAAGTTAACTATTTCGTTGTGAGACAAAGTTTTTTTTGTAAATTGTACTGTTCATAATTCCCGATATTTTTACCAGGGAAATAGGTTGAGGAATTATCGGGGAAATCCCGGGAATCCCCCGGATAATTCGCCATTTGACAACCCTAGGCACTCCCATGCGTTTAAAATCGGTGCCCGCCAATTCAAAAACTTTTCCTAATAATTGAACTTCTGTAAAAATATTTTAACTTGGTTTCTAACAAAACTATATTTAAAATAAAATTAGTTAAAATTAGTAAAAAATTAGTTTAAAAAAAATTAGTTAAATAAAATTAGTTTTGTTTGAAACCAAGTGGAAAAATCTGTACAGAACTTCAATGATCAGGAAAAGTTTTTATTTGGCGGGCGCCAATTTCAAACGCATTGGAATTTCAAAGGGGCATGCTCGTCGCCGATGGGAATATTTTAAAAAGCGGGTACCAGGTTAATTCCAACGAGAAGTATTTTGAATAACAAATTTTCTGACCAATCTTCCGGTTACTTAGTAATGAAAACACTTCTGTCATCTAAAAGTATTGGTGGCTCAGTGGTAAAGCGGCGGCGTACTAAAAAAGCAGGTCACCGATTCGGTTCCCGTTGTTTTTCCTCGACTTTTACTGAATTGCGTCATTTTGATTCTCGTTTAAATTTCACGAAAAGTATCGAGTTTCAAAATAGAAAAGAACAGAAAAAAATTACCGCGAAAATTCAGAAATAAAAAAAGTTTATTTGAAAGCCTGTATATGGCGTCAACCAATAACATGCCGTTTTTCCAACGGCTCTAAGCTGTGTCGTAAATTGCACCTGGTGCAGCACCGGCACCGGCCGGTTCCTAGTGCGGTGCCGATGCGGGTGCCGGTGCAGAAAATGTCATATTTACAACACTGGCACTAAGCTGCCTGCCGACTCATCTGAAAAAATTAAAAAGCGGACTTAAACCTAAAAAACCCAAATGGAATGTTTTATTATGTGTCAGGCTTGACATACAAAAATATCATTGAATAGATAAAGGGTAAATAGTAATTGCACGAAGAATTTTTTTAATTGGCTTCGTCTTTTTCCTTTGTTCCATGCTTCAGCATCCGGGTAAATTCCACATAGTCAAAACGGCCAGTCTTGATAGGAGCGTCACGAAACAACTCATCAACCTATGACGCAGTTTTAAAAACTAGAAGAAAGGTCTGAAGAGAAAGCAAAGCCACCTGGTCGTCAGTGTAGCGGTCACCCATAGTAGTCAACAATTCGCGGAGTCGGTCCTCACTGATCGAGCCACTGTTGTCTTCATCAAAACACTGGAAAGCATTCTTGATGACCTGGAAAAAAATAAATTGACTGGTTTTTAGAGAAATTATCGAACACTCATCACAGCGAATTTCGGAGCACCCAATGCAATTAGTTTGCCTCAGTCCAGTCCTAGTTTCTTTTAATTTTTGTTATCTTACTTTGACTGCTATTTTAGGGAAATTGTTGATTTTATATCAGAGTTTATTCAAGACAAAACTTAGACCGAAAAAATTATTTGTGTCACTGACATACTTTTTTAAAAAGTTTTTCTTGGACTAAACCTTTTTTCCACCCTATTTACTTCTTTTACGGACTAATGGTATATTATTATTTTTGTTTTAGTTTTTGACTTAATTTCTTTTTCAAAATTTTCAAAATTTCAAATATTTGTTTCAAAAGTTTCCAAATTTTCATCAAGCCCGGGATCTCAGTTTAAAAGCAACATATCAAACTCTATAAAAAAATTCAGAAACGTAGAGATTTAGGGGTGCAAAATAACACAAAAACAGTTACTTCATTAAAACACCTGAATCTCTACATTTCAAAATTTATTAAAAAGAGTTTGATAGCTTGTTAGAAAGCTGAGATTCTAGGCTACACGATAATGCTAAAATTTTGAAAAATATAGAAAAAATTTTAGAGAAAAAAGTTAACAAAAATTGTGCGGAAAAATAGTAAATAAGGCGGGAAAAAAATTAAGCGATAAGAAAGCCTCTGCCTGTTTTCAAGGGACAAAAATAAGGCCTTCAGTGGAAAGATTAGGGTTCGTGGTTTATATGAAGGTTTTATGAGAAAAAAAATGCAATAAAGTTCTAATAATCAGACTGGGAGATCATAGCAAACTGAATGATGTGTGCCACGGCTGCACCGGGTATCCGATGTGCGGCACTTGACATCCGATATCCGACCCGATATTTTTTTACAAGGGACCACAGGCGCCTATCGGCGCCTCTATAGTAAAGTACAGTACAGTTATTTGTATAGTACAGTTATTTCGAAATTTCAATGAGGGGCTATGACTTCATTCATAAAAATAGGTATATCCCCTATTAGAACTCATTTTTTCGCCTGTTCTTTTTTTTTAAACGAAAGCTGACATTCTGGGGAACACGATGGTATTAGCGACAAAAGTGATTTCGCTATCTACGATCCGTTCTGGCCTTCGAAGTGAAAAGCGTTACCCACCCACCCATCCACCCACACATGCCGAATACTATATAAGATATCTGGTACAGCGCTGGTGTGTGTGTTCCATGTTTGTAACCGGATTATTTAATCTTACATCCTCAGGATCGGTTCCTGTCAACTTTTCACCAAAAAGTGTCAAAAACATCGTGAAGTTAATGGAACCAGACGCCTCATTCACCATGCTTTCAATAAACTCGTCATTGACCTCTTTTCCTAAAACCGAAAAAATTATAGGTCTGAGGTCAGATTAAAGCCGGATCAAATTATCACCGAGTGAAGCGAACATATCCTGCAGGTCTTGTGCACATATAAAACCATCATGATTCTGGTCAATCATGTTGAAGGCTTCTTTGAACTCCTGAACGAAAAAGATTATTTGGCGCTAGTAAGAGTAGCCTTCGCCTATAAATTTTTCTTTTTAAAAGTCGCTGTAGCTACCCTTTTTATTTTTTAGGCATTAGGCTCAGGGTTAGGGTTGTCGACATGTCAAAATTTTCGAAATGTCGAGCCGAGTCGAAAATTTTCGACATGTCGTGTCGACAACCCCACTCAACGTAGACCAGCGTATGGTAGCCGAAAATTAAAGGATGTCTTATGGACTTTTTCCGGGGTCTGGGACATATGTGTTTTAAATGGAAAAGTTTATGAGTGGGAATGGTGTATTGGGTTTCTAGACTAGGGTCAATCATTTAAATAACAAAGACAACAACAACAAAAATACCTGAATCTGAGCTTGATCAAACATAGCAAATACATTGCTAGTTGCTCTTTGAGGGCGAGTACGTCGATTCACAGTCTTGCGGGAAGCCATTTTCTATATAAGCACCTGAAAAATAAATTTTGAAATTAAAAATCAAAATTTCTGCAAGCCGAGAAAAAAGTTTTGACTAGAAAGAACAATAAAAAGGCTTGCTTAAAATATTGAATCATCGCTGCGAAAAATACAGGAAACAATCAATAGCCGCATTTTTATATTACCAGCTAGGAATTGTTCTCCCAGCAATGACTAATGTATGTGGAGCAACAGCCACTACAATAGTGTATTCCACACAAGGAGGAACGCCGCCAAACTAGCAATTGATCGAAAAAGAGATCAGTCAGGCAGATGTCTTCAGTTTGAAATGCAAAGTGTAGGTCATTCAGTTAAAGCGGCAATTTGAAATCAATAGTTAGCTTTATATACATCTATGTTAGGATGTCTAATAGTCTATTTTCATGGCTAATTGGCCAGAAATAATCAAAATTTCATCTGAAAATTTTATCAAATTTTGAAGGCGGTTTACTTTAAACTAGGGTAGGACAACTGCAAACGCGGAAATTGTCCGAAAGACGGACAATTGCAATTCCACACGCTCCAACATTTTTACTGCTTTAACTGTGTTAACTGTAGAAATGTCGACGTGAAATTTGTCACTTTTACACATTTTTTCAATTTTAGCTCTCAAACAGGGAATTGTTAGAGCTAAAATCCAAAAAGTGTCTAAAAGTTACAAATTTCACGTCTACAACCCTAGTTAACTGTATTAACTGTGTTAACTGTATTAACTACCGTATATTCTTTAATAAAATACCACTCTGTAATTAACGACCACTCTCTAATAAACGACCATGTCTCCAGAATGGTTGAAAAGTAAAAGACCACTCTCTAATTAACGACCACTCTCTAATTAACGACCACTCTCTAATTAACGACCACTCTCTAATAAACGACAATGTTAGGAGGTTAAAATAAACGACCACTTTTAATACACGCTTATTACTTGAAAGATTTTATTCAGCAAAAATACAACCCATATTTCAACATCAAACAACAAATTTTCATCCTCATAAACATGTTCAAAACTGATTTACCCTTCTTCGATGCCCTTCTTCAAAGTCGTTTCTCATCCATCAAGAGTCTTTTGCTGAGCCCAATTCCTCTAGCGCCGATTATCCTCTGGCTTGAAGCACGCGATTTTTCCATCTCCAGAACCGTCAGTTGGTGTACTGAGCGCACGCTAAAAGAAACTTAATCAAAAAGAAACCTTCAAACGATTTGATGATGAGATCCTTTGAGAGTTCATTCCACGCCCGATCCACCCAGCTTAAGATAAGTTCCAATGCAGGGGCCTTTGGATTTCCACCTACTGTATACTGCTTGTTTGCATCGTTTGTCATCCATGTCGTGTAGTAGTTGCGAATATGGCCCTTGAACGGCTTATTCCAGCTGACATCAGGTACCTAAAGAAAAATAAGCAAGTTTGATTACTTGAACGTTGAAATACCCCGACTTGATTGACCCACTTCTCTCGGAAACACAAAGCAGATCCTTCCAGTTTGGTAGCTGCGTCGTAGTGCTGTCGCTTTCTACTGTTTTTGGAGTTCCCTCGTCGTCGTGCAGTTGGAGCTCTTCATCAGCAAAGATCGGTTCGCTCATTTTCAACTAAAGAAGAAAGCTTTGCACGAAGGACACTACCAACAAACACAAAACAACTGCAGGAATGATCAGAAATTTTAACACTGATTTTCGTTTTGAATTCTTTTCATAACAAAACTTTTTCGAACAAAATTTTGTCAATTTGCAAAATATATGAAAAATTTTAACGGCGTCTTTGGCTCTGATAAGTTGAAAAATAAAAAACCACTCTCTAATAAACGACCACTCTCTAATAAACGACCATGTCTCCAGAGGGGTTGAAAAATAAAAGACCATGGTATTTTATTAAAGAATATACGGTATACGTGTATTAACTGTACTATATTAATGCAGAGTAACCCTCAATTACAACAGAAATCGAGCCGAAAAATAAAAAGAAAGAATTTTAAGTGAAATAACTATTTTCTTTCAAAAAAAACTTCAATTTATTCTTCCAAGACGAAATTTTTTCAAAATGAAGAACAAAGTTAAAACGGCAAATAGACAAGATTTTAATTTATTTGTATATCGTAAATTGTATTTATATATTTTTTTATATACAGTCGCCTCTCGACTTAGTGTAGGCCCGTGGGGACTGGGAAAATATTTCTACTAAATCGAGAGTACACTAAGGTTTTTTTTTGATCAAAGAGTTGCACAAGCGCCAGAATTCTTTTGTCGGCATCCAAGTAGACTCTTCTTTTCTTTGGAGCTGGTTGTCTGCGAATGCACTGCTCGTAGCTGAAGTCCTGCAGTTTCTGAGCTTTTTTGAGTTCCCCTAGAAAGCGGCCAACGGTCGGGTAATCAATTCCCAAAGAAGTATGCAATCGTCGATGAGCAGCTCCAGCTAAATTGTTGGTTCTGTCCTTGTCAGGGTTCGACCATAACAGGACCACAGATGAACCGGATAAGTCGGAGGATCCATTATTGAAACTGAACATGAATCATATAAGCCCGCTTAAATCGCTATCAAGTACTAACCAACATAGTACAAATTTGAATTTTTAAAGTACAGTCAAACCTCGTTATAAGGACACTCGATGTAAGGACACCTCGTTATAAGGACAGCGTTTAGTCGGTCCCTTGAGTATCCTTATAACGAGGTTGACTGTATGGAACACTCGATGTGGACACCTCGTTATAAGGACAGCGTTTAGTCGGTCCTTGAGTGTCCTTATAACGGTTTGACTGTATAAGGACACTCGATGTAAGGACACCTCGTTATAAGGACAGCGTTTGGTCGGTCCCTTGAGTGTCCTTATAACGAGGTTTGACTGTATGGAGTTCTGCCCCGTAGCAACAACGAAAAAATCCGCGGATATTTTGAACAAATCCGCGGATTTTTTCTAGCCTGCTTGGAAGGAGGCTAGAAATATAAGATTGATTTTTTTCAAATTTTTTTTTCACATATATATACATATTTTTTGCACATAAAACGAAAAATAAAAACATTTATTCATTAATCATGTCTGAATTTTTATAAAATGATTTTTTTGTAGTTTATACAATCCATTATGTAAATGATCTAATATTCAATGTCATAAACGTCATCATTATCTTTTTCTTGATTTTTTTCGTTCTTGAAAAAAAGACACCCGAGAAAAAGAATTTTTTTGCTCGTATATTTTTTTGCTCGTCAAAGACTGAGAATCGAGGGTTTATAAAAAAAAAGGAATAATTCAGTGCCAAACGGATTCCTGTTTTTTTTTTCGTAAAGTTTGCTTTGGTCCCCCCAGTTGGACTCTTTTTGTTAAATTTCACATAACTTTTTTGTCAAATTTTTTGAAATTTTATTACTTTCTGTTTCAAAATTTGATTATTTCCACAGGGGATCGAGGAGAGATTCACAAAAAGAAAACAAAAAAGTCCAAGGGATATTTTGGACAAGGATAATAGTATACAGTCGAGGCTGGATATAGTGGCACCTCTGGCCGGTCCCCAGGGTGCCATATCCACCTCATTTATGTACTGAACACAATTACACCTAATTTTTTTTAGCTACAATGCCTCTCATTGTAGGACAAGAGTTTTGGTTGAGCAAATTTTCGGACGTTGGAAACGACGTTTTCATAGCTTTCATAATGAACTTCGTATCAAGCTGGAAAGTATTCCAGATTATATTGTTGCAGCTGCTACATTGCACAATATTGCAATTTTGCTTGAGCAAGGTGATTTTCTTGGCCCTGAGGATAATTTCACAGAAGATCAGCCTGACATATACAGGATGACACAAAATTATTGCACCAATTTTTAGAAAAATTTTATTTCTAACTTTTTAATTGAAATTTTCGAACGTAACCATGATTTTATCCACTTTTATGCACTGTTTTTTTAAAACCATGTGCTTTAGGACGGAAATTTGAACCACCTGAATTACCTGAATTAATAGTTTTTTGTAGGGTTTTGGGGTGAAATTGTTTTGGCTTGAATTTTGTGAAATTTGCTTATTATCTTGCAAGTCTTTGCACTAGTTCTGTTGCATTTTTCCTGCTGATCATTTTGGTATATTGCACTCCCAATTTTCTTTAGAGAGTCGGCCAGGAATAAGCCAAATTAGGTATCCTTCAAATTCCAATACCAGAAAAACAGCTGATTTTGCCTTTTCTCTTGCAATTTCTGAGTGACTTTTGTTGAATTTTTGAGCTGATTTTTCGGCTATCTTGAAGCTCTTGAATTTCTCTACAAGTATTGACCAAGCATAATGCAGTTATACACTGCTATGACGCGCTCTTGAGCAGCTTTACGTGAAAACTTGGCAGGTGAGAAAATGGTGGTTTTGTGAGTTGGACGCTGGTTATCCAAGTTTTTGCAAACAGATTGAAGCTCACATACACTCATACGAAAGCGTAGATCCTCACGATAATTTTTACATATTGCAGTCATAGATGTGGTCTGCAGATAATTGGTGTCTGCCTCTCGGGAGATTTCCCACTTTCCCTGAAATGATCGTCCATTTCGAACCGGTTATTGGATCACTTCATCACATCCAAACACCCATACTCATATTTTCAAAAATGATCTACGTGAAATTCTGCATCTAAATGAACCAATGTAACAGGCGGTCTTTCTCGTGTTAAAACCATTTCCTCTGATAAATACAATTAGGGCTGGTTTTCTTATTTCGATGACAAAGTTTGCTTTTTGCTGTATTGTATTCTCAGCTGTTTTCATATATTCAGTTCACGGAATACTATGATAAAGAAACGTTGTGGTCGATCACATTGCTTGTTCAGAGTGGAAAATTCAATCCAAAAAGGTTGATACTCCCAGGTTATTTCTTTGAAGTCTCCGAATCGCAAAATTCTCTTGGCAAACAAGAAGAAATCAGTGCCCTGGGACTCCTTGCCTGCTTGCTTGGACTTAACGGATTGTTCTGTTTGAAATGATGCAACACTTTATTCTTGTTTTAAAGACTGGACTAGAAATGAGTGACTTACAAGGACGTGAATTGTTGCTGGACCGTTTGGAGGTGCAGAATGGTAAAATGGTATGCATTTCTTTGTGTTTTCTTCAATATGATTGCAAGTGCTTTATGAATTTACATACGCGTATTTCAGTAGAGCTCGGCAATTTGATAAGGTTCAATGCAAAAGAAATTTACGTGGGGTTGCGTACAGAGAAAAATGAAGAACCACTTTTTTCTCCGTAGGTGTTCTTGGATGATACGGGTATTATGTTTTTGAAAAATCCTAATTTTGCTTGTTTTAGCTAAAATTATCGGCACTTTCGAAATTAACACAATTTAAATTTTAACAGTAATTGATTGTAACCATACTTGCACGTTTGGGAAAAACGGCGTCGGCGCCGGCGCCGGCGCCAGGCGCCAGGCTTTCAAAATTTCGGCGCCGGCGCCAGGGTATAATTAAGGCGCCGGCGCCAGATTGGGTTTTATTCTATTAATGAATCAAACAAAACAAATTTTTTATTTTAAAAGGTTTTTACTTTTACGGACAAAAATATGGTACAGATTTTGTGCTATAAACGAGCTGAGGTATAACTGTATTTAAAAACAATCGCATAAAACATAATTTAAAACAGATTACGTGCTCTTGTTTCTAAACTCAGCAGCCAGCTCTTTAAGATAAAGTTGTACTTCTTCTTTTGATTTTTCTTTTTCGTCGCCCACTAATAAGCCAATGGTTTCATCAACTACAATTGAAATGCCGACCATGCTAGCGGCATAATAAAATTGCATCAGGGGTCATGTCGTGATTCATTATAAACGCCCTATTAAATTTTGGTCATAAATTTTTATATTAGTGACCTTTAGACAACCTTCAGACAAGATTTATTTTTTTTAATTTGTAGCTTAGATCTTAGGCAAGAGAATGGTACCAAGATTCATTTTTGTTGTGTTTATATCGGCTCAAATTGAATTGCGCCCTCTAAAGTCTGAATTTCGCCTTTTAATTCTATATTGCCATTTTTATTTTAAATTTTTGTTATAATTTTTTTGATTTTTTGCACTAGCGTGTAGCCCTGAATCTTGACTTTCTAATGGCTCTATCACAATTGAAGGTGTAAATGTAAATGTAAGTGTAAGTGTAAATGTTTTTGGTATTGTGAAGACACCTTACATTTACACTACATTACTTACACTTACATTTACACTTACATTACCCTTCACAATACAAATGTAAATGTAAATGCAAATATTTTACTTATTAATTTTTATTGCTAAAATCCTGCTTATTTATCAACAAATATATATTTTTTTGAATTTTAACTGCTAGTAGTGGAAAGTTTTCAATTAATGATATTCTTAATCAAACTTCAATCAAATCATATTTTCTTGGAAATCCACACTACCGGCACCATTAAAATTCAACAAGCTTCTTGCGGATTTCCTTTGCACTACAGCTCCCTCGTTCTCTATTCAGTCACTGTTATACCAGGCCAAGCTCTGAAGGCTGCCACTACTCTGTCAAGCACAATTTCCTCCTCCATATTCTCTCTTAAAAAGTTGTGCAAAACACAGATTGCCCACACAATATCATCGGCTGTTTCATGGGAGCACTCGATAGGCTTTTAGTAGAATTCGCCACTTCATTGCCATGACGCCGAAAGTGTTTTCAATGCGGTTTCGGGCTCGACTGATGCGGTAGTTGAAGATTTTTTCATCGTGTTCCATGTGAGCTTGCCCAAAAGTCCCCCTTGCCCAAAAGTTCACCAGTTCCAACACGCAAGAGAAAGAATTTTGAGGAGGCTATCCTTGCAACTCTTACCAAGATCAACTCGTCTCCAAGCGTAGATATCTCTTCCAGTGCAAAGACGGTTGATGAGATTTACAAGCGAATCAGAACGCAGAGCAGCCGAAAACTCTCTTGGAATTCAAAAAGACATCAACAAATTTGTAGTGAGTATGAAGAGTGGCTTGTCAACCGAGAATAGTTCATTAGTATTTCAGATAAAAATATCGATATTTGTTTTAAAAATCCATATTTGTTTTTAAAAATCCATATTTGTTAAAAAAAAACACATATTTAGCAATAAAAACGAAAATAAGTGAAAACTTTGCACTTACACTTACATTGGTATTGTGAAACCGTAAGTGTAAATGTAAGTGTAAGTGTAAATGTTTTTGGTATTGTGAAGACACCTTACATTTACACTTACATTTACACTTACACTTACATTTACATTTACACCTTCAATTGTGATAGAGCCATAATGTGCTATCAAACTCTACTGCATAATTTGAGAAATGTAGAGATTCAGAGAATTTAAAAAGATTGACGTTTTTTTCTCAAAACCTCTGAATCTCTCTACATTCCTCAAATTATACAGGAGAGTTTGATAGCACATTAGAAAGCCAAGATTCAGGGCTACACGCTAGTGCAAAAAAATTAGAAAATTATAACAAAAATTTAAACAAAAATGGCAAGAACTGAGGCTGGATTGCAGAAAAACATTTAAATGATAGTATTAAACATAGTAAATCACAAAACTAGTTTT
>JAMRYI010001463.1:0-23736 GCA_029231635.1 Ditylenchus weischeri | reverse complement strand
TTTTGGTATATTTCACTCCCAATTTTCTATAGAAAGTCGGCCAGGAATATGTCAAATTAGGTATCCTACAAATTCCAATACCAGGAAAACAGCTGATTTTGCCTTTTCTCTTGTGATTCCTGAGTGAGGTGAGAAAATGGTGGTTTTGTGAGTTGGACGCTGGTTGTATATTTTTTAGCAAACAGATTGGAGCTCAGATACACTCATTCTAAATGGATGATCCCAGCGGTCATTTTGACATACTACATTCATAGATGTGGTCTGAATATAAGCTCTCGGGAGATTCTTCTTTTTCCTTGAAATGGTCGTCCATTTCAAACCGGTTATTGGGTCACTACATCACATCCAAACACCCATACTCATATTTTCAAAAATGATCTACGTGAAATTCTGCATCTAAATAAACCAATGTAACAGGCGGTATTTCTCGTGTTAACAAAGATTATGACCAGCTAAGAAATTCTCCATCTACTTACGTAGTAGCGACGTTCAGTTTCGTTGTCTTCATCTAGTAGAAAAAGAACAAGTGCGATCTGTGGAGCCGTCCTTCTCTAACTTGATAGCAGGTAACAGTGTTTCAACAAAAATAATACAAACGGCACTTAGAAAGAATGCAAATGCCGGTTATACAACTTGGCACGAAAAAAAATTGCAAAACAGTAGACAACGACTGAAATTTCAAAACACATTTCAGCGTTTCAAGTCACATTTCTGAAATGGTTTCAGAAATAAATAATTTATCAATAAAAATTTCAAATTTGCCTTAAAAAAATTATGAAATGCAAATTTTCCCATTTCAAAGACAATTTCAGAAATTAAATAAAGGAAACTGAAATCATTTCAGAAACGATTTCGATTTCAAATCTACGACCATGAAGGCGTTTTTGAAGTTGAAACTGAAACCATTGAAGATTTCAATCTCTTCTTCATCTCAATCTCTCATTTCTAAAATTTGAAATGGACTATGAGCGAGGACAATGAATTGCATAGTTGCTAACCTACAACTATGATGATTTTTCACATGGTCGGACAGCTTTACTTCCTTTATTTATATGGGGGCAAACACATTATTTAGACACACTACTGGATGAACCTTTAGTTAGAAGAGTTTTTTGAATCTACTTTTTGCTTGAAGCAGGCTTGATCCCAAAATTTGGCCCTTTCTTCTTCCTACTCGAGCTGGACTTATTCTCTTCGCCAGAATTAGTAGTGCTCTTGTCAAGTTTAGACTTCTTTACTGCCGTGGAAGATCCTGTTTTCTTCTTTTCTTTTGCTTTGCCATTCACCCTGAGAATAGTTCATAATTATCGAATACTATAAAACAAACTTTTTAGACGATCCATCAAGTCTGCTCTTGTTCCCGCGGTTTCCATATGGAGATTTCGCAGCAGAATCGGCATTTGCACTATAACAATAAAAATACAACAATAGCTTTGATAGCATTTGCAACCAACCTTTGCTTCTTTTTGGTGTCACTTAGACGACGACGTAGTGACTTGCGTTTGCTTCTTAAGCTTTTTTGTTCTTTGGTCCTTAAACGGGCATATCAGTGTGAGATATTTCCATAAATATTCTACTTAGGCCGAGAAAATATTTTTGGCAGTTTTAGACAGTATACTGGACCATCAATACAATATTTAATGCAAAGCTAGTGAGTAAAGGAACGGTTAGGGAAAAAATTATGGTCATTAGTTTTTACGCTGTAGCGCACTTTTTTGAACGTCAAGTAGCTTACTTGGAAGTACTGTGCTTCACCGATTTCTTTTTAGAAGACACTTTCTGAGACTTTTCTGAATCATCAGGACCATCTTTGTGACTTTTAGAACTCTTCCGAGAGCTGAACCGAACCGGCGAATTACTGTGAGCATGACACTTCTGAGGCTTGTCGATCCCAACAATTGCTGTTCTCTTAGCTGAAAATGCATGACTTTTCAAATTAAAACGCTAAATGAAACCTTTGGAACTGCTTTGAGTGGAATGCTCACGCAAAGAAGATGAACGACCACGCCTTGAAGCAGAACTTCTAGATGGTCCTCTGTTCGAGCGGCTCTGAGTTGAGTGTTCGCGTAGAGAAGTCGATCGACCATGTTTTGAAGATGGCTGTCGAGTCTTCCTCGTGGATGAACTTCGCCTGAAAAAAAACTGAAAAATGCGCGAAAATCATGATTACGTATACACACCCATGTCTTTGCGAAAGTGGTTCTTTCTGACAAGTGGTTCTTTGAGAATTACTCCCTGACTTGCGTTTACTGCTCTCTACCGATGCCAATTTTTCTCTACGAGCTTGGTTCTGCTTATCCTTCAGTATACTTACTTTACGCTTCTTGCTTGCGCACAACATCCATACAGTAGGAGCCAAAGAAAATCCAGAAAAAAGAACGAGCGAAGTCGCATTAACTGCCAAATTAAATCCTTCGAAAAAGATAAATTAATGAGAACGACTTACTTAGCGTCATTTCGTGAGTCATTTATGTCACAGTCTAGACAAAAAAGAGATGAACAAAGTGATTACCGTATTTACTCCAACAGAACGAAATGTCGTCCTATTTTTCAACTTCCAATTATTTTTTGGCTTTACGCGAAAAATGCAATAAAACGTGATGTACCACTGGACCATTGGAAAGCACAAAAATATTGAGACCACAATTACACTGCCGTTTGTATCCGTGGTTACTTTTGTCGATCGATGATGATTCGTCGGCAAGAAAGAAATGTAGAACGCTTCATATGATTTTGGAAATTTGAAGTGAATTTTATTTCAGCACGACAGCTATTTATATTGTCGGAGTTGTAGACTATTCCAAACTATAGGTTAGTCGAAACGGTACGTTTGAAGGTTGTTTACCACTCTTTTTGTTAAAGGGGCTTTCTCACCTGTTCAAATTTTGCCCCCGCCAATTCAAAAATTTTCCTAATCACTGAGCTTCTGTATGAATTTTCCAACATTGTTTCTAACAAAACAATGCCTAGAATTTTATTTCAGGTACAGTTTTGTCAGAAACCAACTTTAAAAATCTGTTCAGAAGTTCAATAATTAGGATGCCGTGAAAAAACAAAATTCAGTTAACACCAAAAACAAAAATCTTTTTCTTACCTAAAATTTGATGGGCAATTGGGTTTGATACGACCGAAACTGCGATTTTAGCCACCCGAACCCCAAAACCTAGGCTAGCCAGGTAAAATCCACCTGCATGACGTAAAAAAAGTGAGTCAAAATTTAATTTATCTTATCATAGGGTGAATGATCATTGGGTAAAATCGCACTTTTGGTCTTAACAAACCCCATTTCCTACACGATTTTGCATATGATAGGATTTTTCATTTTTTAATTTGACTAAATTTGATTTTAAAGTCCACCGAGATCGATGTTGAGGTAGTAGCTTCCTAAAGTTTTGGGGTTTGGGTTGCTAAAATCGTAATTTCGGTCCTATCAAACCGAATCCCCAATTATTCACAGTTTCATATAAATCGAGAATAATTGCTTCTCTAACGATTTGAATTCCAAAATAATTTATTCAAAAAAAACTTGTCAAGACAAATTATTGTCAGTTTGAATTTATGTCAGAAACACTTTTTGTCAGAATGAATGGATACCAGAAAAATTATTGCCAGGCTAAAGGTGAGCCGAAAAATCCGTACACAAGTTCAATGACTAGGAAAAAATTTAGAATTGGCGAAGGACAATTTAGAACGCACGGTCATGGTCCTTTAATGTTGTTATGAGCGTGTGCCGAACAGGGGTGAGGAGTTGGTACTATATAGGACCATTTAGGACTATTTAAGGTCCTAAAAAAGGTTCTTCTATAGTAGTATGGTCCTATTTACGACTATACTCCTATTGGGGAACATCCATTAATTATGTCAGACTGACAGGGGGGGTGGGGGATTCCCATGCCAATCTGACAAAATCTGACAAGTGGCGGGTAGAAGACCTTTTTTCTGACAGGAATGTCAGATTTCTCCGCAAATTTTTCGCTAAATATTTTAAGAATTTAAGCTAGATTTCTAAAATTTTAAATTATTTTGTCATATAAAAAATAGATAGATAGATATATTTTAATACATAGATTTGAAAATAAATATTGAATTTTCCCATCATGGCTCATAGTTCAAGTCATATTAAAACTCATATTAAAAGCAATATTTTTTATGCTCTTGTAACTTAAAAAACATGCAATTAACATATAATAAAGGCTTCTGTTATTTTACACTATCATTTTAAAGGTTTTAAACTTCAAAAAAATGTGCAGAAATAAATTTTGGGTCACAAAGTTGTGTCAGAAAATTGTCAGATTTCAATAAGGGAGGGGTCAAGCCCATTCTGACATGTTCTGACAGGGGGTGGGGTTCCCAAAAACGGCCTGTCAGTCTGACATAATTTATGGATGTTCCCTTAGGACATTTATCATTTTTGGTGGGTTTTCAGTCTTTGGTATTTGTATGCATAACTGTTAGATTACATGTCGGATTCGTGCATAGCATAATCGATTTGCTTCTAAAACCGCTGCTTTAGTTAGAACCAGTGTTGTGCGTTTGGCTCGCTCGCCAATAGATATGTATGGCTCGCCATACATAGAGAGCAAAGTGCTTGCGACATATACACGAGCCATATCGTTCGCGAGCCATTTGGCTCGCATACATAATGAGCGTATGGTTCAGCTCGCAAAAAATAGTGTGAGTTAAAAATAAAGCCCAAATCTTGTTTATTCTTTTTGTCTGTTTTTTTTGCAAACACTACGCTGATAACTTATTAGTGATAAGACTTTATTCATTTTCCTTGTCTTTAACAATAAATCGACGGTTGAAACTCATAAGAACTTTTCGCTTTGCCAATATCCCATTAGTTGAGGCTTTATGTCCGGCTGTGTGAAGTGTTAATTGAGAAAACATCCTCTCTACGGCTCCTTCATGAGCAGGGGTCGATTTCAGCAGGATGGATAAGATTCAAATTAAAAATTATCTTTAATTTTATCCGCCCTGCTGAAATCAGGATAGATACGATTAAAGATAATCTTAAAACGCGGATAATTTTTAATCCTGGGATAGGATTAAAGATAATCTTAAACCCCGGATAATTTTTTATCCTAAGATAATTTTTAATTTTCCTACAAAATGAAGCCCAAGATCAATATTTTTTACTCTTGTTTAAGGAAACCTTTATTTAATACGAATTTCTGGAATCCTCAATACACATGAAAGGGTAAATACCTATGGTATTCCGAGTGGGGGAGAGGTTGGTGGAGGCGTATTCGGTATAAACTTGCAAGTTTTTAATGCCGATAGCCCCCACTCAATTGGCAGTCAATCAACATCCCGGCAAAGAAGGAACTCTCAGACGAGTCAAGCTCAGCTGAAGAAGGAGCTGTTAGAGCTAAAGATAGAGAACCGGAGGAAATATGGAATGGTTTTGGATGAAACTATTAGAAGGAGCGCGACACCCACGGATGATCTAGGCAACTTGTCCGTGAATCATGAGGAAGAAGAGTATTAGGAAGAAGACGTTTTAATTTGTTCAAAATTAGGTACTCAATAGATAAAATAGATTTTGCAATAAATTACTTCTAGATTCGTATTAAATAAAGGTTTCCTTAAACAAGAGTGAAAAATATTGATCTTGGGCTTCATTTTGTAGGAAAATTAAAATTATCTTAGGATAAAAAATTATCCGGGTTTAAGATCATCTTTAATCCTATCCCAGGATTAAAAATTATCCGCGTTTTAAGATTATCTTTAATCGTATCTATTCTGCTGAAAAAGGGCAAAAAAAATTAAAGATAATCTTTAATTTGAATCCTATCCATCCTGCTGAAATCGACCCCAGGTGATGCTAAAACAGAGAATGCTAACGACGAAAGTCTTGGATAAGCCTAAACGAGAATTGCTTCGAAAAATGCCTGTGTGAAACCTAACCTACTTTTTTATGACTATTCTAAATTATTTGGCGTTGTTGCTTTCCACATCTCTTTAAAATAATACTCAATTTCAAAGTGTAGATCAGTTGTTTTTGTAACTGGTGTGACTGGACGCATATTTTGACCATAAAAGTCAAAAAGTGGTTTCTGGGTCGGTTGATATGTGGTGCTTTGCACAGTACTCGGATTTTCATTTCCATTTTCAGATTCTGCTGCAAACTTCTGAGCCTAGATTATGTGTTCTAAAATAATCGGGCTAAAGTAAACTTTAAGGTTAACAGAAGCTTACAATAAATCAAATCGCCTCCCATGCTCTATCTTCCATTCCTAGAACTACGTTCATGCAAGACACACTGGGATCGAGGAATATGGCAGGGCCCTGTAACTTTTAATAAAAGAGTGGTAGTCTAATATTGCCAAACTAAAATTATTCATACCCCAACGGTACCTAAGTAACATCATAGGAAATGCCAGGAAGTACTCATAAGCAGGCATGTGCACGGGCCGGCCCGGGTCGTGCTGCAATTTTAAAATTCTCAGCAGGCCGGCCCGAAAAACCCGCCATATATGACTTTCCAAAATCCCGCCTTTTTAAATTTCCTTCGACCTATTCCTTCGACTTGACTTTTTTCCCACCTCTCCCACCAAACTATCATCAAATTCCTATCACAAGACTAGCCATTCTAGGGAACGCTTTCGAAATGCGTCTAACAATCTCAAACCACAGTGATATGTCGAATAAAGTATTTGTGAAGAAATGTTTGTATGACTTTGTTGATTGTATTCTCCAGCATACTTAAGCCGGGCCTAACCGGGCCAGCCCGTCCCGGGCCGGGCGGGCCCGGGCCGAAATTTTTTTCAGTGCGGGCCGGGCTGGTCCGGGCCGAGAAAAAAATTTTCCGGGCGGGCCGGGCCGCCAAAATCACGGCCCGTGCACAGGCCTGCTCATAAGTAATTTTACAGTATACATTTTAAACAAAAAAAGTCTTTAACCGAGATCGGGGTTATCAATCAAAAATAATGGATTGCTTATTGAAGCATAAGGGTCAATTGCAATAACATCACTCAACTTTACGACAGTGAAATTGTAACGGGTACAGGCCAAATTGCGGTCAAAATAATTGATTTTATCAACAGTCAAAACTCTGACGGCAAGAGTCGCTGACGGTCAAAATTGTGACGGTCAAAACATGCTAACAGTCAATACTATGACGGACAATCGACCTGTACTCGTTATAACACCATCACCAAAGAAGACAAGTAGAAAAGGAAAAACTAACAAGAACAACTCAATTCATTTTTAACGAGACAACAAGCCATGAAGAGCAGTATGTTTCAATTTTGGTAGGTGATCCACTTGGAGAGCGTCTCATGTTCCTTCCGCAACTTGCAATTGGCCCCATCCGGCACGACACGACCATAGGCACGATACTTCTTAGATACCTCATAGTCTTTGCGATTCAGGCTGGTGAAACCCCAATTGTGAGAAGGGACAATAAGCTGGCGGCCTAGGAACTTGAACTAGGCGTGCCTAAAAGCTTCGATAGCATGCTCTTTCTGCTGTAAATTATGATTAAATAAATTTTCGCTCTATTCTCAAAGAAATTTAAAAGCACCTAATCAGGCACTTCTCTGCAAAAGCGAGACTTCGGATACGGCTTGTTCTTGATGTAGCAATAGCAACTTTGTTATACCGATGTTTGACTGTAGCATCTATTTTAGATATACTCTTTTTTTAGATTGATTTTTTGCTGAACCACTTACATGATGTACATGTTGTGAGTAGATATGGCAAAACAACTTCAAAGAGTCTTGCACAAAATGAAGTCAAAGATTGGAGTTCGGCTCCCACCTAGTGCAGACAGCTTTTTTCTGACTTTAACTGTAGTCGCTTATCATATACAATATACGAATGAGTTTTTTAAACATGATCAGTGGACATTCTAAAATCTATTTTGATTTTGATATAATCTAACACTTATATTTATTCTTATGTGAATTCTGTAACCTTAATTGCGTGGAGCACATTTTTTCAGTGGAGACAATGTGTAACTCTGAAAATAGGCTTAATTTCTTATTGTATGTAAATAGTTAATTTTGTATTTTAGAGCTTTTCTATACACCAAAAGAAAGCTTCATTCTAATGTGAATTTTTTAACCTTTTTTTGAGAAAGGCCATTAAAAGGTTAGCAAATGCTGCCAAAAAAAACTGTCAACTATCTGCACTGGGTTAGAAATGCGCGCAGTCACCTACCTTAGACATGATTTCGAGCAAGACTCTCGATGAAAAATGTATATAGAGACTCTTTTTGCCCAGCTCCAGTGACCGAAACGGGGCAGAATACCCTTATATACGGTGGTACCATTTTTGAAGAGTATCTGGATACCCTTTCAGGGTGATTTACCTCGGTCCCCCAAGGCGAAAAGTGAAATTTTGGTCAACATTTGCAAAGAGATTGGACAAGAAAGAGTGGGCTCAAGGTCTTTTTTTGCTTTGAAAGATACAGTCAAACCTCGATAAACCGACACCCCTTGGGACTGGGCCTAAGGTGTCGGTTTATCGAGGTGTTGGTTTAAAGAGGCTTTAAGTTTAATTCCAGACCAAGCGAGGTTTTCAATAAAAAAGATTTCAAAAAATAGTAGACACTTTCTTTAATTTTTTGATTTGCTAAACTCAAACAAGTTTATATGAAGTCAATAATAAAGTTTAAATTGTTTTTTAGCTCATTTTTTTTCAAAAATAAAACAATTTTGATTAAAAATTATCTATATTCAGTTCAAAATTGATGGGGGTGTCGGTTTATCAAGGGTGATTTCCTTTGTGCGTGCTGGCTCAAAGTGTCGGTTTAAAGAATGTCGGTTTAAAGGGTGTCGGTTCATCAGGGTGTCATTTAATTAAAATTTAGTCAAATCCAACCAAATCAGGTTCAGGGTATCGGTTTATCGAGGTTTGACTGTACTTGAATTGTTGTTGAAAATAGTTAAATAAAGTTACGATATAGTTGCCTATGCTTTTTTGTCTTGTAATTTGGTTTGGAAGTTTAAAATTTTTAATCGGAACAACTCGCGTCCGTTTCATTGGTTTATAGTTTTCTAGCAGCTTTTGATCAATAGTTTTTGACTTGCAATACACATTTTTTGCAGTCATCAAATTTAAACAGCAGTGATCTTACCCATGGTCAAAATGTACTGGCGGTCAACTTACCGGTCGAATTTAACGGCGGTCAAATATGAACGGCGGTCAATTTAGGTGTCGGTCAAATTAGTGGCGGTCAAACGTTTTGTACCCAATCTGATCCCAAAATGTTTGGCATACAATGGTCGAAAATCCGAGTAGCAATGGCTTGTGTTTCACGTGGTTGTGCTCAACCTCCAGTTCGACCAATGTATGCCAGGTCATGTAGAAAAGGGAAAATAGCGCATAAGTCTTGATGTTACCTTCACAAATATATACAAACGTGCTTTCCTGCAAATCTATGTATCTTCGCTATACAGTCAAACTTCGAAATAACGAACCCTCGATACAACGAAAGCGCTGATATAGCGAACATTTTTGACGTCCATTTGGCCAGTGATTACGTTAAATTACTAAAAGTATACCCTCGATACAACGAAACCCTCGGTGTAACGAACATTATAGCCTGTCCCCAGGGGCTCGTTATATCGAGGTTTGACTGTAGCACCTATTTTAGATATACTCTTTATTTAGATTTATTTTTAGCTGAACCACTAACATGATGTACATGTTGTGAGTAGATATGGTAAAACAACTTCAAAGAGTCTTGCACAAAATGAAGTCATGACTCATGAACAGAGCTGTTAACCGCCTAAAACCAACCTCCAATTCCCCCTCCGAACCTCCACCCCAAAATTTTTTCCCCTCCCCTTCTGCCTTCACCCTCCATGCCCAAAAATTTTCACTTCCCTTTCCACCTCCACCCTCCAGGAGGGGAGGTTTATGAAACCTCCATTTCACCTCCTCTAAACATTCGCACTCAAATCACATTATTGGATATTGGAATTTATTTACCGCATCTGTTTTTCAGAAAATAACCGCAACCGCATAACCGCATGCTCACTTATCTAATAACCGCAACCGAAAATTTTCAAAAACCGCAAACTCATAAATATGTGGGTCAAAAATAAATTCCATACTCCCGCCTTTTCAAAACATAGTGTCTTGAATCAACAATCTTGCTTCCTTCAGAGTTTGAAAGCATTTTTAGGCAAGTGAGAGCAATTACCCCACGCTGTCAAAGTTGGCTCGCCGTTACCTATCACCCCAAGCAACATCTGTGACAAGTCAGACCCTTTTCTCCCTGGCGCGTGATGTCTACAACTACAAAAGATGCAGTCTATCGCCTGAGAATGCCGAGATGATCATCTTTCTACATGAAGCTCTTCCCGCGATCAACTTTAGTTATTAGTGGTGTTATGTTTGTTGGGATTTGCATCAAATGAAGCTTGTCTTGAATTTTTTAAATTCCCCCGGCTATATTATAGATAGTATCTACGTGCAACTATGGAGTTAAATAACCGCAAAAACCGCGCGGTTAAACCGCGTAGTTGATTTCAAAATAACCGCAACCGCACAACCGCACAACCGCACAACCGCACAACCGCACAACCGCACAACCGCACAACCGCATTTAGCCCATCGCCCAGCCCTACAAATAATGATTTACCACATTTTAACAGAAAAAAGACAAGAGAAATTTTGATTAAAGTGATAAGCGTATTCAAATTTCAAAAATAAATTAAAAACTCAAGAATATTTTGCAAAGTAGCTTCGAAGCAAAGAAAATGCAAAAGTGGCCAAACGCCTACGCACCATTTTTTTTAATTTCAAAAATTCAAAAAGGCAAGATTTCAACAAGAAGTTTACCAAACTCAAGTTTTATCTTGAGTTTGACCTCGAGCTTGACCTTGAGTTTTGAAAACACTGGTCTATGTGAATCATGCAAAAAAAAAGAGTCACGGTGATTTTGATTATTTATCCCAGTTTAATATCCCGCATTTTTAATTGTTATTCTGAAGTTTTTTAAACTAATAAGGTCTGTCTTTGTATTTGGTTGCCGAGGGAATTTTGCTTGCCTTTCTGCAGGCCTGAGCCTGCAGGCTTGAAAAAAGGGTTATTGGCTATATTTTCTGTAGCTTAGATTGAGAAAAGATGTGTGTCTGATCATGCTTTTTGATTTCGCTTTTCACTTTTTCACTTTTTTTCCAGATATACCTGCTCCATATTCTGTATCAAAATGGCTGCCGAAGCTGCGTTTTCCCGAATCTATCAATAGTCGGATTCTCAGAGTGGAAATCGAAATTCAAGGCATGTACCATTCCGCATTCCCTGTTACGAAAAGTAGGCATTAAAATTACGAAACGCAATTGATACTGCAAATGTCATACTTCGCACTTCCTTTGACTAAGCAGGTATGGTTTTTCTTCGAACATTTATCAACTTATTTCTTACGTTTTGAGATATTGGTTGAAGTTCGGTTTCTAACTGAATTCGCTGGGTAGAAGCAGATTGACAGAAGTGATTGACAAAAGCTATCCAGACTATTAGTGAGTAATTAGCATGTTGTTTGTGCATATTAGGTGGATCCATAATTATTTACGGTTTCTTTAACTAAAATTTAAGCATCAAAATTATTTAAAAAAATTATTCTTAATGCACCATTGTGTAGCTCTGTTATTCCTCTTTAAAGTGTGCTATGAGTATTTTTCCGAATTATTTAAAGGTCGACATTTGATCTAAACAATAGCCCTTTTAGAGCTTGATCAAGACGAATATCGGTTCTTATGGGTTCTCGGAACCTCACCAGAAACTGTCATTTTTACAGTTCTTATAGGTTATACAGAGCACCGTATGTTTTTCGCTTATTAAAAAATCGACAGGGGCACTAAGGAATTGAAAGAACTTATTTAGAGTGAGGTCCCGAAAACCCATAAGAACCCAAGACGAATATCTTCCGCCTTGTTTTTTTTTAAGTAATTCTTCAATTTTTTATTTTGCAAACAAGCTTTAAATTCACAACACAGAAGTTTTTTATTCAACTACCATATTGAATTACACTTAGACAGTGAACAGATAGAGATAGAACAAAAACATTTGAACCGTGTTTTCCGAAAATGCCATTTTACCAAAAACCGAAAAAAATCAATTTCAACTGAATTTTTGTCTGCCCTAAGGAAGATTAAAGCTCAAGCTACTAATGTCTCCTGCATTTTCTGAGTCAAATGAGGACTCTTTCCACAAAAAATAAAAGAATGACGAACAAGGAAAACAAGTAAAGATGCTCGTGTTTTAAGTGTCACAATTAGATGCTAATCGAATTGCTCGAGATCTCTACTCCACAATCTGCTGGTTGGAAGCAACACTGTGGATGAAAATGGCTTGAGGCTCAGTAGGTGGCACAACACAGCTGATCAGAGCCTCTTGGATGACTTCCTGGATGACTTCGGCGTTAGGAATGCCAGTTTCTTGTTGCTGCATTACATTCTCCACAACTGCCAACAGAGCAACCGGGTCCACGACCACCACTTTGGGTCTGCAGCACTCACACTGCTCAGATTGCACATTGCTGTTATTTTCCAGTCCATCGGTGATGTTCCTACAGTTGTGAGAAGTGTTAATTACGACAAATCATTTCGTAAGACTAGGTAAAAGAAGTAATTTTTCAAAAAAATATGAGTCTTTGTATTGCGTTTTTTAGTGCTGTGCAATTGATTTTTTATAAATAAGTCTCTTTGAAATACTCAACATGAGCAATGAGAAATTTGAATCACTAACAATTTTTATTTTTAAAAATCTTTGCTAAAATTTCTAAAGAAAAAGTTAAAACTTTGGCCCACAGGGAAATTCCAAATATTTATTTTTCTAACCAGATTTTTTGCGGAGATTCAAGCCCAGAGTCTAAACTTTCAGAATTATGGATGGTGGGTCAAAATTCAAAAATTTTTGTTTAAAATCATTCAATTTTAAAAAATCGACATCTTCGTGAGAAGTTACATATTTAATTTCAGCTTGAATAGCAAAAACAATGGCTTTATCTTTCCGTTTTTTAGCATTTAAAATGGCCAAACCACTGGATGGCAAGCTTCTGAGTCTTCTCGACAAAATGCAGTGCCTCGCCAAATCAAACTTCTCGTCACATGAAGAAATTAGTCAGTTCCAAGGGTGGTCATATCAGAGTCATATCTCCGAAACGTTTTGTTCGATTATGAGTGTGTTGTTAAATAGTTTTGTTGTCTGGCCATTTAAGAAATAAATTTGAGAATTTATGGTTCTTTTCCATATGCTAAGATTTTCTCAGTGCAAATAAAAATAAAGAAAGCATTTTGGTGAAATTTTTTTGAAACTTCTTGGCGTTGTGTTTATTTTAAAGTGATCACGTTTTTGAATTTTAAGCCCTTGTGTATGGTTTATTAATAGAAAATAATCATAAAATTCGCAAAATCCATAAAATATTATATAAATAAAAATGGTCAATGATATTTGTCCTGGCAGGAAAAATAGCATTTTTCGATTTTTTAAATTTGACACACCGGTTAAAGTTTCGGCGGCACATCTTATTTGGTAGCAGAATTAAAACTTGCGGCAGCAAAATAAATTTTTTTTGAATGCAGAATCAAATGCCACCCAATGGAAATTCAAGTGTACAGCACCGAGAAGCGCAATGCCAAAGAATATTCAATCATTTTTTAAAAATTAATGTTTACTCATAAGCAAGTGACTTACCAATTTATTTCGGAGTGATAGGTTTTGAGCAGATCTAGAATGACTCCGTTGGTCCAGCCAAAACCTTCTTGCACTTCATACTCCCACCCACCCTCCAGCGTTTCGGAAGCATCCAGAAGCCACATTGTACTAAACCAATGAAAATAATTTCATATTTATTTGTTTTTAAATAGTTAGTTTACCTTTTCATACATTCGACCACCATTGTTTTTCCACATTACATAGTTTTTCTTGATCCACTTCTCAGCTATGGTTCTAGCCAATTCGGTCTGACCAGCAGATCGAAGTCCATTGATTATGACCCATGTGGTTGGTGCCCAGGCATTTGGGAAGTCCCATTGCTGCCCAGAGGTGATCAAAGAAGAGGCAGTCCACCCGGAAAAGCTAGCACTCCTGCCTTGGCTAAATAGTCCACCACCTTTTTGCCGTCAAAACCATCGTGAGTGCAGCCAGTGAAAAGTGGGAAGAAGTTGGTATCATAGTAGTTGTCCAGGTGCTTTTGGGTAATGATGTCCCAGTCGAACCAACAGCCAAGCTCCTCATTCCAGAAAATCTAAACCAAACATGACGAGACACAGTTGACTTTTAAAGTCTCACCTTGTGGATAGTTTCCCGCATCAGTTCGTATTGCTCCATGGAATGCTTTGAGGCTTCTTCATTGCCCAACAGAGAGTAGAACTCAGAAAAGATTTTCAAGTTGCCACAGATAATGGAGTTTAGGTCGACGGGGAGGATGGAACTGGTTCTGAAATCAAAATAAACCATTTTTAGAAAAAGTACATAATGGCGTTTCCGCACTTTTGAGACATCTTTTCGAATTAGCGTTTACTTCTGACTGTCTCGTGCATTTTTTATTTTTTGTTAATTTATGCAAAGCTTTAGGCGGAAGGTAGGCCAGCGCATGTTAGGACGGACTCAAACGTGTCCTAGACTGTAGAAAAACAAAAATTCAAAAGACACGAATTCAAAAATGCCCCAAAACGTCTTTGCTTCGTAAACGTCTACTAACCAAAAGTATGGAACTCCTTACGCTATTTCATCCCCTATATTTTTTCTATGAAAATTATTATTCTATGAAAAATAGCTTGGTCTTCCCTGTTCATTATGATTATGATGATAATGTATACAGGGGGGAGTTAACAGGGGGAGCCAAAAAAAATTAAAAAATATTAACATTGGGAGCAAGCCATTATTTATAAAAAAATACCTAGAAAATATAGTGGATGAAAAAGCGCAAGGAGTACGAAAATATTGAAAATTTAAAAATAATTACCTAGTAGAGCCCATCTTACCAGCCATTGGTGCCTCAGGATTGTTTTCGAACCAGCGTGCACTAAAGTCTCGACCACTTTCAGCGGCAGCGGCAATATCTCCCCACAGACGGCACTTCTCTAGCACTGAACACAAGTAGGTTTATACAATAAAATTGAATCCAAAACATTTTTACAGTCTTGAATGTGTTCAGCAGATTCTACATCCTCGCGGTAGCTTTCAGGTCTTGGGCCTTGTGCAACCACATGGTAACGGAACAAATAGGATTTCCAGTCTGGACGAGAGAACTTTTTGTTGGTGGTAAAGAATTTCATCTCCTTCTCAAGCCACGTCATTGAGGTGCGCACAAATTCCACATCTTGAGTGGCTATGTAGTAGGCGTGGACACACCATGTAAGGAGAGGAGGTTGACTTCGGTTCAGGTAATACACACGGTTGCCATTAGGAACAAAGCCATACCTGGAATAACAATAGCCTAGATTAGGATTATATCATCATTTTTTTCATAAACCACTGAAAAATTTTGATATCCAAAAATAACTCACTCGTCTATTAAGTGTCCCATGTTTTCAATCATGCCTCTGACAGTAGCAAACATTCCAGAAGCCAGCAATCCCTTGATGGTAAAAAAAGAGTCCCAGTAATACATCTCACGGAAGCGACCTCCAGGCACCACAAATGGTTTGGGCAATGCAATGAGCGAGTAGCGGTTGGGATCTGACAACACTTTCTCGGAGACACGTCTGCACAGGGTTGGCCACTTGCGATGTAGTTCTTGAGCCCAGGAACGGAAGCTTGGATCAATGATGTTGTCAAATTGTTCCTAAAATAAAACAAGAGATTAGGAGAAACAGTAACAATAAAATTAAGTTTACCTCAGCGTTGAAGTCCAAAGGTTGGTAGTCTTCAAGCTCGCCTCCAGGCTGTTCAAAATGCTCTTGCACAAAATTACCCAATGATGTCACATCGATTTGTGCGTTTTCTACACTGCTCAACAAAAGGTTCCACGCAGCCAGGGTGCTTTCTAAAAAATAAACACATGTTGAACATATTTTAGAAGAGGCTCATATTTTTTGTTAAAAATTTGGTAATTTTGGATAACAACTTTTCTGCAAAAATTTTGATTATAAAAGTCCTTATAATATTTTGAAAAATAATACTCACCAGCATTGGTCTTCAAAGGCATGTCTACAAAATGTTTGCAATCTCCAAACAATTTAGAACCCTGGACGGCGGCCAACAAAGTGCCACTGCAATAGATCTGGTCTCTCATGTCTTTGATAGCTTGGACTACAGCGGCAGCAGTGATGTGGATGCTCTCTTTTGTCTGATCAGTTTCTCCTCCTCCTTGGTGATTATTTGTTGCTATCGGTGTTGAAGCAACTAATTGGTTGTCGCTGTTCGATGGTTTTCACCTTCTCAAAAATGTAAAACATTTAAAAGTTCAAAATTTTTACTATAAATATTTTGGCGCTAGTACAGAATAGGCCCTTAGGCTTAGGGTAGGCCAGTGTATGGAAGTTGTGACTAATAAGTGTTTTACGCACTTTTTCTGGGGTCTGGAACATATATTTGGGTGCTCTTTACATAAGTCTTAGAAGGCATAAGTTTGGGGGGGTATTCTATACTAGGGTCAATATTTTGATACATTAATATTTTGATCTACAGTCGATGTATACTACCCGCCCTAGTGATTACTGCCTCCATAGTGGTTAGTAAAATTTTACGGCTCGGTTTGTTTACAAAGATATTTGTTGAAAAGAAAGCCCTTCTATAGTGGCCATTTCTTCATAGTGGCCGGTCCCTAGAGTGGCCACTAAAGAGTGTGTTGACTGTACTAACTGATTCTCCGTAACTTAAAAACGGCATTTTATTGCAAAAAGTTGCCATCTTAACAGATGGAAAAGTTTTAGAATAATGGAAAAAGACTTGGAAAAAGAGAAGTGCATTGGAGGATTGAGTGAGTGAGCATTTCTAAGCAGGAAATAATCCTTGATAAATATTATACGAAAATAACGAAGTAATATAGCTATGTGTCCTCCTGCTTCTCCCACCTAATATCAACTATAGATAACATAATGATAAAAAAATATTTTAAAAGGGGAAATCGAGTTAAAGGGGCATGCCCGAGGCTTTTTAAAAAAGGCAGGGACAACAGTGCTTTTTCATTATTTTAAAGGGGGTGTTTTATTAAAGGAGGGTGCATGTTGCGTAGGATTTTCGACTATTGTTGTTTTCTTTTCTTAACCGCATTTTTATTGATAATGGCTTATCTATTACTATATTCCTTGGCCAGCTTTTCACGCAGAATCTGAAAATGTTATCAGAATCAAAATATCTTTTGAAAATCTTATGAAAAACATAAAATTGACCAAAACATTCATACCATATTTCTCACGTACCTCTTTTAGATTCTTGTGTTATTGTTTTTCGTTTTTAGATAGGTGCAATATGAAATGTACCAATTAAAATTACTGTTACTGTCTTAGCTACCGTCTCCGCGGTAAGTTGTCCACTAGCTGTTGGGAAAAAGTAGCCAAACACAGGTAACATGACATTTTAGATTTTCTATGAAATTCGGGCGAAAACAACCGAATTTCATTAAAAAATTATCGAAAATGTTGCGCGACAAATCCGACAAATTATCGAAAATGTCGTGCTGCCCAAAACACGATGACAAGAACACGATTTCGAATGGAAAAAGGGTATGTGAGGGAAATACGGGATGAATGTTTTGTTATCTTATATAGTATTTGGCACGTGTGGGTGGGTGGGTGGTTGGGTAACGCTTTTTCACTTCGAAGGCCAGAACGGGTCGTAGATATCGAAATCACTTTTGTCGCTAATACCATCGTATTCCCCAGAATGTCAGCTTTCATTTTAAAAAAAGAACAGGCGAAAAAAATGAGTTCTAATAGGGGATATACCTATTTTATGAATGAAGTCATAGCCCCTCATTGAAATTCACTATAGAGGCGCCGATAGGCGCCTGTGGTCCCTTGTATTTCAATGTTTTTCATGAGATTTTTTAATAGATATTTTGATTCTCATAATATTTTCGGATTCTGCGTAAAAATTAGGACAAATAATGTTTTAACGGATAAGCATTATCAATTAGGGTTGTCGACACGACATGTCGAAAATTTCCACATGTCGACAACCCCATGATCAATTAATATTATCAATAAAAGTGCGGTTAAGAAAAGAAAACAGCAATCGTCAAAAATCCCACGCAACATGCACTTCCTCTAGGGCATACCCACGCTAATAAGAGGTGGTGCCTGGGAACTCAAAATTTTTCCTAATCATTGAACTTCTGTACGGATTCTTTACTCTGTAAGCCTTGTTTTGTTAGAAAACAAGTTGAAAACTCCGTACAGGAGTTCAATGATTAGGAAAAAATGAATCCGGACACCACCTCTTATAAGCGGGCATGCCTTTAAGGGGGAAATTTAACACAAAAACCCCAACTTCCCGAATCTCAGGAAATTTTTTTTAATGAAATAAAAAACTTCTTTTGCAAAATTACTATATGCAAATGTTTCCAGCGAAAAAATTGGTCTCATTCACATTTGAAAAAAAAATCATTTTTTTCTTTGGTCCCTTTGGAAGTGCTCCCTCGATTTGTGTCACACTCCCCTGCTTAAAATGTGAAATGTTTGGATCATTCAAAGTTCAAAACTTTTGGTGAGTCAAAAAAGCAAGCAGACAGCCGGATTTCATCATCTTGTTTTACCTTCAAAATATACGCATTATTTAGTAAAAAGGAAAGAAAGGGAAAGCTGCTTCAGCCCTATTGATTTGTTTTGGCCACTCCAAGTCCACTTTTTCTATTGCTTTAAAACACGGAAGTTAAAAAGTTGAATTTCAATGGCTATGTGGTAAAAGATTTATGTTAGGTTTTTACACATAATAAAAAACATGTGTCGAAATACTTGCTAGTTGTTTTTGTTTTACCGTATACATTTATGTTAAACCTACTTGGGGCATCTTTTCAAGCTTACAAGGCACCCTCACGGAGTGTCATTCTGAGGACCCTATCACGGGAATTTTTTTATTGCATACCGTATTTCCTCTAATAAGAACTCATGCTCTAATAAGCGCCCACCCTAACTTCAAATGGTCTGAAATTTCTATCTTCATTTACTGTTTGAGCTGCGTAAAAAGTGAGTTTTAAAATTAATCTTTACACAGCTCAAATAGTAAATAAAAACAGAAGTAGTACAACACTCAAATCAAAGTTATGAAATACCCATGATACGGGCATCATGGTTTTTGTTCAATCAGGTCAAGAGTTTTGGGTATCATGGTTTTGTTAAGAATTTTATTCAATGTCTTTTGTTCACAAAATTTTTATTTTTGGTCGTATGCATTTAGTGCTCAAAATGACAGTAAGAATCTAGCAAACATTTTAATTGTAAAAATCTATAAGTTCATACAAAAATATTTCAGAAATAAGCAAAATCAGGTCAAGTAACAGAGTTTCACAGAGATTAGGTCACGTAAACGCTGTTATGTGACTTGGTTTTGCTGGTCTTGATTTTTTCATATAAAATTGCATTTTTTTAACTAGAATAACCACAAGAATCTAGCAAACATTTTAGTAATAAATACTCTATAAGTTTATATAAAAAAATTTCAATGTAACGTCATATAACAGCGTTTTACGTGACCTAATCTCTGTGAAACTCTGTCACTTGACCTGATCGAACAAAAACCATGATGCCCGTATCATGGGTATTTCATAACTTTGATTTGAGTGTTGTACTACTTCTGTTTTCATTTACTATTTGAGCTGTGTGAAAAGTGCCTGTTAGATTTTTAAAATCCCTCCAAGTCACTTTTTACGCAGCTCAAACAGGTTCCGGTGTCGCACCGGTGCCATTTACAGCACTGATCCCTTTTTAGTAGCAGGGCATGGATCTTATTTACATTGTCAAATTCTGCCCAAGAAAAGACTATTTTTTAAAACTGCCATTTTATTCTGTGCTTATTAATTTCAAAAATTAAATTTTGAGTATTGAAAATTTTTTTCAAGATTTCTAAAAAAAAGGTGTTACAAACAAATTATAAATTTTTAGATAAAGCACAAATCCCTGCCTTGATCTGTGCCAGGGCTCTTTGGCTGATTTCTCAGCATTTGGCTGATTTCGACCTCAAACTGCTGGTTTGTTTATGTTCAAAAATGTGATAAAAATAAATAATCGGCACTTTTTTGAGGTATTTTGTTAATTTTGACTCAAACTGCTAATTTTAGACGATTTTGACTTGGGCGCTCTGTTGTATGCTAACTTTTCTTTAATTGCTATTTCTCAAAAATGCATACCTTGATGGATAAATTGCGCAAGAAGTGTGATGGCAAGAGTGTTAGTAGCAGCGACTTCTGTGTGTGTAGAAGCCAGACTCCTAGTCTCAACTCAACAATGTCAAGCTAGACTACTTGGATTAAAAAAACCCTTTCAACTAAAAAAAAGTAGCTGGTTGTGTGGGTGTGCACAACGAGTCTGTTGCGCAAGGAGGAGAGCTCAGTAGAGCCTCAGTAGTAGGTTAGCCGAAAACGGCCGTGTGTGTGGATGCAAGCAGGCGTACTACTATTCACTTGAATGAATGAAAGCCTCACCACCTACCCACCCTTATATAAGCTGGGGGAAGCTCCTCCTCTCTGGTTTCTTTTTGGACCCTCCTCTTTCCATCCAATATTTCTGTACACACATATATATTGCCTTCAATGTTCTGTATATGTAATCCGTTGCAGTGGGGTTTACCACGCCCACCCAGAAAGTGCTGGAAAGAATGACTGCTTGATTTTGTTGTTTTTTATGTTTGTGGCGTTTGGGCGTCTTGTTGTTATGGTTATTGCTGGTGTTCACCATAGTATGGGAATAAGAAAAATTGTTGACAAACACAAATATTTTGAAACACCCCAAAGGGCTGATTCAACCTTGAAGCTTGAGCTTTTTTTTTGATGATATTTGAGTAGAGAACTGTTTGAGATATAAAAACTCATTTTGTAAAATCTTTGACTGATTTTCTGCTACAATTTTTGTTTAAAAACGTCATTAGATAACTTTTTCTTTTATCGATAAGTATGTAAATCTAATAATAAAATTTGTTTGAAAACGTTTAGTTCTTAAATAAAATCCTAATCGAGGTAGAACAATCTATTAGATGATGATGCATGGATAGGCGTTACGGCCGGTGGTTTGGTACAAAAAGTTCCCGGCAAGTTTTCTGTTTTACTGCATAACAAAAATGAGTCCTCAGTAGGCACAATAGCTATAAAAAATTTAAAAATTTTAGAGAAATCATTTAATGGCACTTTTAGCGAAAAGCTATTTCGTTAAAAACTATTTCGTTAAAGCTATTTCGTTAAATTTTTATAGTATGCTTTTGTTCCACATCTGTTTTGGAGCTCAATTTCCTGGTTTTCGGTTTTTTCGACTTCTGTCTAAGAATTATTAAAATGCAGAGGATAATCAGCCATGTCTGTTGCTAAACTAATAATTTAAAAACTAGGTTTTCTGAGAAAAGAATTTGGGGGCGGGCGCCTTTTTGGTCAACTGTGAATAGTGCCAAGGAGGGAACTTTTTGCCCAGCTCCAGCAACCAAAACGTAGTGGAAATATCGCAAAATAAGTGTTTACAAGCATTTTGAGTGCGAATAAAATTGTTGTTGTCGAGAAGCATTTTTTGTAGTCTGGCACCGCTCTCATTCGCTCAGCCTACCTTGGGGGACCAAGGCAGTTGGTCAACCTTTGATAACCAAATTTTTTCAAAACATGTCTTTTTAGTACGGAAATTGTTTGAAAGAACTTTTTTATCGTTTTCAGCGTATAAAAATTACTTAGAGACGTCTGAACACTATTCACAGTTGACCAAAAAAGGGGCCCCCCAAGTGCCAAAAAGCTCACTAATGAGACTGTTTTTTGATTAATTGAACATTTATTTAAAAAGTATAAAGCAATACGTTTTGAGTAAAATACATGGCATAACTTATCGATTTAGATTAAATTCGACAGAGAGACAATTTTTGCCTTAATTCTTAAAAATGTGACCACAAAGCCACTTAAGTGTAGAGCATATTTATTGCTAAAAATTTAATGTTATAGACTTTTAAAGAATATTTATTGGTACGAAAACTGTTTTCTAAAAGTTATTTCCTTCAAAACACTAATAATTGATGACACCCAGCTGCTTGGCTCATAGTAAATAAATTTGTTGCCGAAAAATTTCCTTGGAGGAAGTTTTTTATCTCTCTTGTTGATAAGAAAAATATGTTTTCCCAGCGAAAAAGAATAGATCTGCATTCCTTCAATCAAAACATGACGACAAATACGTCAGAAGTTTATATGAAGAAAGAAAAATAAAAACTCTGCAAACTTTGTTTGCACATAATTAAATTTGCTGGTAAGAAAAGCGGTAGTTCTTTCCCACAGCATTAAATAGTAACTTCTAAGCTTTCCATTACCTGTGGTGAATAAAAAAATTTGATTACAATACTTCCATAACAAAATTTGTAAATGACCTCAGACTTTGGCTTACTTTTTATTTTTTCCAGATGCTCAAAAGTAAATAACTTATAAGTAACCTGACAGGATTTTCAAATATCGATGGGTCACTACTAGGGTTGGCGGGTATCCGAAAATCTGAGGAACCGAATCGATCCGAAAATTTCGGGTACCCGAACCGAACCGATACCTGAAACCCGAAATTTTCGGGTACCCGAACCGAACCGATACCTGAAACCCGAAATTTTCGGGTACCCGAAACCGAACCCGATACCTGAAACCCGAAATTTTCGGGTACCTGAACCGAATCGATACCCGAAACCCGAAATTTTCGGGTACCCGAACCGATACCTGAACCCGAAATTTTCGGGTACCCGAACCGAACCGATACCTGAAACCCGAAATTTTCGGGTACCCGAACCGAATCGATACCCGAAACCCGAAATTTTCGGGTACCCGAACCGAACCGATACCTGAAACCCGAAATTTTCGGGTACCCGAACCGAACCGATACCTGAAACCCGAAATTTTCGGGTACTCCAACCGAACCGATACCCGAAATTTTCGGGTAACCGAAACGATACTCGAAAAAACCAGGGAAGGAAGCTAAAAAAAGAAAAACCATAAAAAATTAACGTATAAAAAGTGAAAATTAAATACCTTTGCTTGACCATAGTTGTTCTTGATCAGACGACGCAGGAAAGGAGACTCGGCAATTGAGAAAGGCAAATTGCTGTCAACGATGAAGTCGGTTACCTCACTTGTCAACTCCTGGCTCTGTTGTTTTGAGTATCCTGGACTGAAGAGAGTAGCAATTGATTCCATCTTGGGCTTCTTCGGAGCGGTTGAACCCACATCTTTCATATCAATCGCTGACTTGTGCCTTGCAAAACTGAGATGCTTGGAGAGCGTTGACGTTCCACCATCTTTGGGTAAGTTGAGTTCATCGCCGCAATCGCAAACTGCCTTGTCGCCGACTTTTTTGAATAGCTTCCACACTTGACTATGCCATAAAAGAGAAGACATTTTTCGGGTACCCGAACCGAACCGATACCCGAAACCCGAAATTTTCGGGTACCCGAACCGATACCCGAAACCCGAAAAAAACCGGGTTTCGGTTCCAATTACCCGAAAACGGGTACCCGAACCGCCAACCCTAGTCACTACCATATGTTTCCTTGTGAGTGCTTTATAGTGCGAAAAAAAATTTAAAGAGACGTGCTCATGCAATATGATTACATTTTGCAGGTTTGCGCCTGTAGCTTTTTGATTGATTGGTGTAAAATCAAAATTAGGACCGGTTA
>JAMRYI010000282.1:0-192806 GCA_029231635.1 Ditylenchus weischeri | reverse complement strand
TTGCTTTATTTTTCTAGCCAATCAAATTCAATTCGGGTTATCTATGTTTGACTGTATTTTAACACCTTGAAATTTTTCAGAATCATCACAATGACAACTGCAAGTTTAGCATTAGATAAGCTGAATTTAAACGATGATCTAGTGTGTGCTATTTGCACGGAGCTGTATGAAGAACCAAAAGTTCTGTCTTGTGGGCATGTGTTTTGCCATAAGTGTGTGATTGCGCTTGTTGATTCTTGCAGTGTTCCGGGATCATCCGTCTTAAAACAATTAAAGTGTCCTACTTGCAGAAGAATAATTTCGATGCATGAAAATAGTTCATTACCAACAGTTTTTTCAATCAAAGGTATTTTTTTATCAACTAAATGAATATTAAAGGGCCATGCAACTTATTAACATTTTTGAGTCCGTTATAACGTCCGCTGGGCTGATTTGCCTAAGCCTTTATGTGATAAATTACTAGAGATGATGACGGGACGGGACGGGACAATTCCGTCCCGTACCGTTAATTTTAGAGAATCGTCCCGTCCCGGAATCCCGCCCGGAAATTTTTTGGCACCTGTCCCGTCCCGCGTCCCGTCCGCGTCCCGTCCCGAAATTTTTAAATTTGAATTTTGACCCGTCCCGTCCCGAAAAGGTGAAGCCATCATCTTTATAAATTACTGAAAAATGACCCTAAAGTACCTTAAAAGACTATCTACCTCCGTAGAGTTAAAGCAGGGTTCCCAGATCGCCTTTTTAAAAAGGTTTCTCCTTTTTTGGGGGGTGCCTCTCCTTTTTAATTTTTTCTCCTTTTTTCTCCTTTTTTTCTCCAGTCTAAACAACGTTCTCTTTGTTTCGTCCTCGAAATACATCTTGCGTCGTTACAAAGGAAGAAAACAACTCACGATTAATAACCGATTTTAGGCTCTCGCAATGTCTTTCAAGCGCAAATACAAGAGTGTCTTTCTCGAGAAGTACGAGAGCGAGTCCAAGGGGATCAAGCGAAGCAAGAAGGGGGATGATTTCGCTCACTGAAGGCCATGCAACGAAAACATCAATCTGACATCGATGGGGAGGCAGACAATCGTTCAGCATCAAGCGAAGCCGAAGCACGAGGACGCCGTCAAAGCAAGCGCTGCAACTCAATCTCTGTCCAACTTCATGCCAAGCCTCTGCGCCAACAGCTGCCCGGAACGGAATCTTCTGAGTGTCGAGACAGTCAAGGCGCTTCTTCAGATCAAGGCAAATTTCGACTACAGCTGCCCGGACATGTTCGCCTACCTGATGTTCGCCTACCTCATGAAGAATCTCCTTTTTTTGTCCCCGTCTCCTTTTTTATTATGTTCCGTCTCCTATTTTATTTTCATCTGGGAATCTTGAGTTAAAGCCAAAATTTTGTGAAAAAATTTAAAACTTTTTAGTAAAAAGTGTTTAGAATTGTTTCTTTAATCTTTTAAGCAGAAAAATTAGCTTAAGGACCATGCTGGTGGTGGTCTGGTAGGTGCCGCCAATTCAAAAAATTTCTAACCATTGATCTTCTGTTCGGATTTTCTAACTTGGTTTCCAACAAAACAAGGCCTAGAATTTAATTTTAGGTGCAGTTCTGTAAGAAACCAAGTTAGAAAATCAGATCAATGATTAGAAAAAATTTTGAATTGGCGGGGACCTGAACCAACGCCAGCATGGTCCTTAACATGACTTCGGGCCATTTCTCAAACAATTGGGAAGAGAGGGGTCACTAAGCGAACAAGTACCTAACAATAACCTGGTTCTCTTTGGAGATCGATCTTTAGCTGGTTCTGACCATTTTTACTCCAGTTTTAAAACTGTTGCCCAAAATCTTATTGGCCGATCTAGTACGAAAATCTTTGACTCTACAATTTTTTTAAAAGCTAGAATTTTAAGCTTTGGTTGAAAAGGAAAAGCAGTTACAAACCAGAGCCAAACGAAACCACAAAGATACAATTCACTGTTTTTCATGCAGTAATTTATTTTCTTCCGACCAAATTTTCATTTGCCGCACATGCGAAGCAGTCAGCAACACCACAAAGAATGTTAGTTTTGTACTAAACCACAAAAAGACAAAAATGAAATTTTTAGCTAGGCTTCTGCTCAATGTGTGTGGTCAAAGAACACAACGGTCATGATGTTTTGGAACAGGGCATGCTAGCAACACCAGCTTTCCTCGACAAATCCATTGGTGCGATTAGATCTATGCAAAATGACTTGTATATATTTATGGAAACTCACCAGCCAGTTCTCCGCGAGATCATAAATGCACAGACAGAACTTCAAACGTTGTTCGAACGTGCTGAAATGGTGAGACACTAAAACAAAATATGAAGTGGCTTTAACTGAATTGCGCTCTCAAAATACGCTCTGGTCCTGTTTGGCAGGACCACACAATCTTGAAAACGGTCAAAATCAACTTTTAAGTTGTTTTTCTATGTTTTAAGGCTAGAAACGTATGAAAACGTTTTTCAGGGCTCGGACGAACATTTTCTAAAAAGTTTACCAAAAATCGAACTTCTTGCCTCCTGTACCACCTGCGCGGGCGGGCTTGGGGGCTTGGGGGCTTGGGGGCTTGGGGCTTGGGGGGGGCTTGGGGGCTTGGGGGCTTGGGGGCTTGGGGGCTTGGGGCTTGGGGGCTTGGGGGCTTGGGGGCTTGGGGGCCTGGGGGCTTGGGGTTGAGATGCACACCACATACGTAAAACAAATCGCTCGAAAGTGACTCTGGATGCCTAAAACATGTATTGTAAAATTAGCGGAATTTCTTTCTCGGCCAATCAAATTTTTTGAAGTGACGGGTTAGCGGGGGTGACGTGTTACTGGAGTGACGGGTTAGCCAGGTTCGACTGTATACAAATAACACTTTCTAACACAAAAAAACTCAACAAATATATGTATCAAACGTCGATTGAGAAAATTTTAGAAATGCGGACGGATAACCCATAAGTACCAAATATACCTTAACGTGCTAAAATATGAGCTAACATAGTTGCTCTAAATAATTTCTCTATTTTCTAATTTGATCTATAATTTTTAACTGCAGAAATATAAGGAGCAGCTGGCTACGACTGAAAGGATGTTATCAAAGCAGAGTATGTTGTATTCAAAAGCTCATGTTCAAAAACAAGTGAAGTCAGCAAGTGAAAGCACAACATTTCTTAGAACCATTCGGACAAAAACAACTAATTCTTTGCCAGATATCAAAAGACAAATCGATGATTTGACTGCTATTCTAAGACATTTTGTTGATGTTCCAAGCGCTCATCCCAAACAAGTTAGGCAAATTGAAAACAAAAGGTATTTTAAGCTTGAAAAGGTGTGACTTTCAAAGAAAAGTATATGAGCAAAAACCTTTTTTTCATAGACTACAGGGTGACACAAAGAATGGTCACATTTCTGAAAAATTTCTCAAGGTGGTTCCTTGCCTCATCGATTTCCTTAGGAAAATCGATCACAGTTGTTATGTCCTATCGGAAGGAGAGAGTATGATCACAGCTAGAGAGAGAGCACATGACTGCTTATAGCTTTATTCCACACATCAACTGATCTGAACACAGACGTTCATACCTTATATACTAACGACAACAAGTCACACGTTTGAATCGCTGCAAGACAAACGGCGATTTAAACACAGGACACAACAACAGTAATTACCGTATTTCGTCTAATGAGCGAGCATGCCCGTTTATTTTCCAATCACCTCCGAGGTGCCCGTTTATTAGAGACTGCCGACTATTGGAGATTGCCCGTTTATTAGAGACTGCGCGACTATTGGAGATTGCCCGTTTATTAGAGACTGCGCGACTATTGGAGATTGCCCGTTTATTAGAGACTGCGCGACTATTGAGATTGCCCGTTTATTAGAGACTGCCGACTATTGGAGATTGCCCGTTTATTAGAGACTGCGCGACTATTGGAGATTGCCCGTTTATTAGAGACTGCCGACTATTGGAGATTGCCCGTTTATTAGAGACTGCGCGACTATTGAGATTGCCCGTTTATTAGAGACTGCGCGACTATTGGAGATTGCCCGTTTATTAGAGACTGCGCGACTATTGGAGATTGCCCGTTTATTAGAGACTGCCGACTATTGGAGATTGCCCGTTTATTAGAGACTGCGCGACTATTGGAGATTGCCCGTTTATTAGAGACTGCGCGACTATTGGAGATTGCCCGTTTATTAGAGACTGCGCGACTATTGAGATTGCCCGTTTATTAGAGACTGCCGACTATTGGAGATTGCCCGTTTATTAGAGACTGCGCGACTATTGAGATTGCCCGTTTATTAGAGACTGCCGACTATTGGAGATTGCCCGTTTATTAGAGACTGCGCGACTATTGAGATTGCCCGTTTATTAGAGACTGCGCGACTATTGGAGATTGCCCGTTTATTAGAGACTGCGCGACTATTGAGATTGCCCGTTTATTAGAGACTGCCGACTATTGGAGATTGCCCGTTTATTAGAGACTGCGCGACTATTGGAGATTGCCCGTTTATTAGAGACTGCCGACTATTGGAGATTGCCCGTTTATTAGAGACTGCGCGACTATTGGAGATTGCCCGTTTATTAGAGACTGCGCGACTATTGGAGATTGCCCGTTTATTAGAGACTGCGCGACTATTGGAGACTGCCCGTTTATTAGAGACTGCGCGACTATTGGAGATTGCCCGTTTATTAGAGACTGCCGACTATTGGAGATTGCCCGTTTATTAGAGACTGCCCGACTATTGGAGACTGCCCGTTTATTTTTTCGATCAAAATTTATTCGAAGACAGACAACAAAAAGAGGTAAACATTCAATAACACAAACATACGAATTCTAACCATCAAATTCAAAATGAAGACTGTCATCGGTAAGGTAGCCATTTTTTTCGTCTTGATCAGCATCAAACAGCAAAACATTTGTTTTTTTCCAAAAATTTTAGCTTAAACAGTTAAGGTGTAGGTAAAATCGTCTTTTAGGGTGCCCGTTTATTATAGACTGTCCGACTATTGGAGACTGCCCGCTTATTAGAAAAAATACGGTAAGCTACCTGGGAGCTCTCTGATTCATAATTACTATAAAAAACTTGGAAATTACTCAAAAGAACCATCGACCTCTCAAATAAACAATCACTTATGAATGAGAACCCAAAAAATTCAATTCTAAAAATTTCTCAAAATAGTGACTGTTTTTTTGTCACCCTGTACACAAATTTTTTTTAATAGATCGACAATTCAGCCCTATACCTTAATGGGTACCGATTTTTGAGCTTGGTACCCCCTGTTGTTTTTTGGTTATATTTTTACACAAAATTTTTTTTATCGTGAATATTGTTCGATTTTATATTTATTTTTAAAGCAATACCTAGTTTATTGATAAATTATGTTGTATCCCTCTTCCTTCCTATCCACAAAGTGGGACCGACTACAAAGTTTTTTTGATAAAAGAAAACAAAATTAATGCCAATGCCAAATGAGAGGGTATGAAAACATCTGCACTAATTTTGCCTGCAACTCAAGTCTAAAAACTTGCTATACAAAGTCAAACCTTAGATGATTTGCAGCAAAATTATGAGAACGTGCGGCGAATTTCTGCAAATTTTTTCTAGCAATAATTTGGCAAAAAAATAACAAAGCACCAAGCTCAAACATCGGTGTATCAAAGTAGCTCCAAGGATTTTGGCTCGGGGGTATATTAAAATAGCGGCACTACTGGAGAATCCATTCCCATTTTTTGCCTTGGTCCCCCCTGTTGTTTTTTCAGCAAATACGCCTTGGTACCCCCTGTTGATTTTTTTGTAATTTTTTTAGAATACATATAGACATCACAAAATTATTTATTAGTACGTAAAATCAACAGGGGGACCAAGGCAAAAATGGGAAGGATTCTCCAGCAGTACCAAAATATCTATTTGAGGAAGGGGTGAGTGGGTTATTTCTAAGTAGCGCCGGAATTTTAGTTGATTCTGTCGCAGGCCCTAGCCAAGTCGATAGAAACTTCTAACTATTGATTGCTTGATGCTTTATGTGAAATACTTGGCTTCTTTAATTTTGCGACTGGTATTTACCTTAAATTTTGGGTGCATAGACGTTTCGCCAAAATGAAACTTTTTTCATTTTAGCGAAACGTTTCGCTAATTTGAAACTTTTCCTATATCTTCCGGTCTCAATTCACAATGGTAATATTTCGGTAGTAAATATCAACTCAGATTTGGGTTTAGTATCATTTTTCCTGGTTTTCAAGCCAGTTGCACCTTTTTGGTTAAACCCATTTTTGGTCGAATCGGCCCTAAATCATCTTTAGTGGTCTTTATTCACTTAGAAAAATACTCCTGATTTAACTTTTTATAGTCCTAGTCCATCCCAATGGTCTCGTTCCATTTTTACTAGTTCTTTTTATCTTCAATCGTAATGATTTACTTTCAGTAGTCCTTATCCACACTTAATAGCCCAGATCCGCCCTCAACACTCTAGTTTCACCTTCAGCGGTCTAAGCCATCTTTAATGGCCTAGACTACACTCAATATTCTAGATCTACGGTTGATGGCCCAGAACCTTTAGACAAAAATGTGGTGTCTCTGTAGTAATTTTTACTTAGATTTAGTTATTGGAACCGTAGCAAATACGGGAAGATTGAAAGTTGAAGCAACCTTTATTCTTGTAAGCGCAAAAACATGTAATCAGAGTGTAACAATAACAAGTGAAGACAAAAATACTTTCTATAACAATTTAGCGCTAACGATTTCACTAGCCATTCTTACGCGATATTCATTTGCTTCTTCTGGATCGAACTCCACGGGCCCACCACGAGACGCCATTTCTGCGAGCGCACATGCAAACACTTCGCAGTCATCAGAGTTTTTCTGGGTCGAAGTGCTCTAAAATAAGAGAGTGTTTTGAAAAAACTAAAAAGTGGACCTTAGCGCAACTTTTTGTCCATTTCCATTCCATCAGATCCTTGAAATTTCTTTCAAATGCAAACTCTTCTAAGAATGTTCTAAAAAATAACATCAACTTTGTAAACATACATAGCAGCTTACTCGACTAAATCAAGATGTTTCATGCCATTGCTATGAAAGGAATCATAATAAACAAGTCCTAGCTTGCTTGCCTCAACAACCTAAAATGAACAATAATATATGTTTCACATTTTTTTAATAAAATTTTACCACAAGAGAACAGTGACCAGGAGCGTGTATTTGAATAAGAAGAATGTCTTAGAAGAAGAGATGAACATTCCTCCACATCTTTTGTTGAAGTATGAGCGTTGGACCTTTTTAACTAGCTGTGGATAGAACAAAGAGTCAAAGAGTAAACCTAAAACGACACACTGACTTAAAAGATAGTAATTCACAAAACCTTTGGCATATGCAAGTTTTCAGAGCTACGTTTGGCAAATAACTGGAAATAGTGGCTTATCAATTTTCAATTAAACCACTGTCCAGGCTTTAGGCGGTCCGTGTCGCTTCTTTTCGAGTTGATTCCAAAGTTTGTAGCACGAATTTCGTCCATAGATTTCTCCGTTTCTTCTTAAGTAATCAAACGTGAAAATACACCTAAAAAAATATACACAAAAATACACCTATTAGCGAAACGTTTCGCCAAAATGAAAAAAGTTTCATTTTGGCGAAACGTCTATACCCCAAATTTTGTGACTGATTTTATTCCTCCTCTTTCACCTGGCACTTTTTTCAGCTTTTTAAGCATACCGTATTTATTTTTAAAACAACGGCGTCCTAAATTCAAAAAACGGGTCTGTGGCTTGTGCTTTTGACTAGAGATGGAGGATGGCCTATTCCGGGACGGGACGGGACAAAATTTTTAGCAAAATTTTTCGGGACGGGACACCGGGACGGGACAACCTACAAATCTGTTCCGGGACGGGAATCCGGGACGGGACAAGGGTCAAATTTTCAAATAAATGAGGGTCAGTCAAGGGTCAAATAAATATGGAAACCGAAAAATTTTCCCGGGACGGGACACCGGGACGGGACAAGGGTCAAATTTTTTTCGGTCGGGATACCGGGACGGGACAATCGCATGAAACTCCACCGGTCGGGACGGGAATGTCCCGTCCCGTCCCGTCCCGCCTCCATCTCTACTTTTGACCACTTTTTGTGGACAACTTTTGCGCGGGTTACTACCCATTTTGTAGCTTATCTCACTGGCTACAACATAATTGGTAACTTGCCCATGAGCAGTCTTTAAAAAGTAGGTCAAAAACACAGTGCTAAGAACACGATTTTGAACGCAAGAGGGTCGTTCTTTTAGGATAAATACGGTAGGTCAGGGCTTTTTAAAAAGATTTGGGACCCGAAATCTTTTTTTATTTTTGAAGTTTTGCATCAAAATCTTTTTTTTTCGATGCTCAAAAATCAATAAGCACTGGATAAAATGGCATTTTTTGACGAAAAATGACAAAATTGTACTTTTTTTGGCCAGATGTACTTGCAACCCTGCTGTAGGTACATTTGGTCACTTTTGGGAAGGATTATTTATGGGGGTTACATGGTATTTATAAATATTATTTGTGACATTTTAGAATCTTGAACAAAGCGTTTTACGAAGTAGTCAATAATAAAGGCAGTCACCGTAAGTTTTTCGTGAAAACAAGTTTAGATAAAAAGTATGTAGAATTAAAAAAGGTTCTAGGCAGAAAATTTTTACGTTTTTACGAAACCATAGATTTACAAAACTCGTTTGTACCAATTTTTAAATTTACGATTTCACAGTTTTCCGAATACCAGTTTTACGAGTCTACAAACAGCCAGGTACAAGACCCACTGAACGGATTCAATTTTTTGTAGCAGATATTTCTGAGATTCTTAGTTCTTTTTCTATAAAAGAACTAAATTTGAAAAAATTTAAAATATTTGGATTTTAGTCATTTTTTTAAGAAGGTCATATCTCAACATCCTAAATCTAAAAATCATTCTGTAAATAGGGTTTTGCCAAGCTATTTAAAGAACACCCCTACAGTCGAACCTTGATATAACGAACCCCTGAGGGACGCAAAAATTACATTGTAAAAAATAAATGATAAATACACCATTGAAAACATGCAAAATACATTTAATTTTATTTCATTGATGAATCGTCTTTTTTAGAATTATATCTAGACCAGCTGATTAGATGTAAATTTCAAGTACCTGATCTGAAGATTATGCTATCCGAGACTAACAACTTCAACAAAGTTAAAAAATATATAGAAAGTAAGAAAATATCTTTAAAAGAGTGGACTCTACAGTCAACCTTTGATTTAACGTCGAATTTCAGACAGCTGTTTGAATTAGTGTTGGCAAATTGAAAATTCGAGACCGTCGAGACGAGACTAGAGGTCGAAAAATTCGAGACCGAGACTGAGGTCATTTTGTCGAGACCGAAACGGCCGAGACTCGAGACTTTTTCCAAAAAATTTTTCTCCTGATATATGTCCAGATGTGCAATTTTCCAACTATTGATAGACAACATTGTAATGACTAGGGCCCCAAATTCTATGCAAATGCATATTTTTCTGCGGATATGCAAGCAATAGTTATGCACAAAAAACGCACTTTTAGCCCTGTTTGAGTACTTTTATGCAGCATGTTTTGCATATTTTCCATTTTTAGTGCATATTTTGCGATTTTAACGCATATTTTCTGCATATTGTAGAAAATCTCAGAAATTTTTGGTTTAAAAGATGTCGCAGCATGCCGAATCTCGTCTTTTGTGTATAAATAAGTCAATATCTTAGTTTCCAAAACCGGGATACTTTATTTTCAAGCGTGAAATAAGGAGATTTTTTTCACTAAATGACCTCTATTGAGTTAGCTAACTTTTCAGTACCGTGCGATTCATAATTTCAGTTAAAGTAGCAAAATAACAGTGCAAAGCACCGATTTGGTTTGTAAAGATATTAATTTCGAAAATTGCAAAATGCACATTGTTTATATTTGCGAGAAGATGCGAAAGAGTGGCAGGAGTACAGAACCCTAGATCTCTCGAAATTGCTTTACAAAATCTTTTTTGCAACTTAGCTAGTAAATGGCGGTCAACACTTTTCAGAAATCTTTTCGACTGAAATCCTGCGGCATCTTCATGGGAGCAGAATTTTTTTTGAAAGCTATGTTCAAATCCTAGGTCAAATGAATTAAATCCTGAAGTCAAATGGATTAAATCCTTAGGTTAAATCACCTTGCTTCAACAAAGCCATATGTCAAATTTTGGTCAACTTTTTTTGCAAAAAAATTTAGCATTATCCAAAAAGTATGTTTAAAGCAGGTATAAGCTGCCAAACCGTTTAAAAGCATGTTTTACAGCAATTTTACGACATATAATGATTCTGCACAAATTTTATGCGGTAAATTTAAAAATTTTAGTCTAAAAATTATACTGCATATTTTACGTTTTTAGCGCATATTTAAGCATTTTTAGCGCATATTTTATGCGCATATTTCGCATTTTTTAGTTCATAGAATTTGGGGCCCTAGTAATGACAGATTTTTATTGCAACCAGCAGAAGAACAAACACAACAATTTTCATATCATATTCGGCTCAATAACAGTACTCGATCGCTGGGAGACTCTTGTCGAGCGAGGAGAGTTCACCTAAGCACGTGAACATGTGTAACAAGTCAAAATTGAAAAGAGCAAGAGGAAGGTAGGAGGTACCTGTGGCCATCACTTTCACAAATTTGTCCATGGAGTTCTTCTAGGCGGCGGCTTGTTCCTCTATCTCAGCTAGCTTCACTGCGTATTCCGGATGAGTCCTGACGTGCTTGAGTAGGCCTGTTGTCCCCGAGTCTTTCATTCTTGTTGCACTTCGAGCACTCTGCCTCAGTAGCGGATAACTTCTTGAAGAGCTCAATTTTCCATACGGCGGCCATCTAAACGGCATAATGTAAGCAATTCCAAGCTACAACCGTCATGGTTGTAGCTGTATTGCACTGTATAACAACAAGACAATGCAAGCAATAGCTGATAAAGCTATACAACACAGGCAGAGCGATCAAAACAGAGGCACGTTCAAAAAGCAATGAACATCAATGTTGAAAAAAACCACAGTGTCAACAATTTTCAGGTCTAAAAGGCCATTTTATCTAGTGCAAATTGGTCTCGAATTTTCACAAATTTCGAGACCGAGACCGAGACTGGCGAAAAAAGTCGAGACCGAGACTCGAGACCACATTTTGGCCAAAATCGGCTCGAGACGAGACTCGAGACCGGTCTCGTCTCGACGCCAACACTAGTTTGAATCCTGTTAAAAATTCAAATAAGAAAGGGCAGAAAAATTGTATAGTCAACCCTCGATTTCATTTTTCAAAATAGGGTGTCGTAAAAATCGAGTACCCGCGGGTCTTTTCGGCAAAAATGTTGTTATTTACAAAAACAATCGGCAAAATCTATATCCTTGCGATATTTCAGACTAGACTGACCGAAGACAAGTGGCAAAAAGCTTTAAAAATTAGGGTAAAAAAAGTGTCGGACCCTAGGTGGGAACGAAGTTGAGGGGGGTGACGTTAAATCGAGGGTTGACTGTATATGCATTCGCATCTCTAGAAAGAAGTGTGCCTTGGTCCCCCTGTTGATTTTGTTGAATTTTCCGTGTTCATATACACTTTTTAATCATTTTCGCAAAAAATTGAAAAAGATTGTTTGCCTTGGTCCCCCAAGCTGATTTTTTCAGAAAATTTTCTTTTTTCCCCAAATTTTACAAAAAGCATTCAGATGCACTTTTTGTGAAAAATATATATATTTTTTAGTAAATATATAAAGATCCACCCTAAAATTCTACAAATTGTTGTACCCGGCCAAGGGTCGGTCGTTTCGAGGCCAACCCTTGGCCGGATTCAACAATCTGTAAAAGCTTTTCCAGAAATTCGGTAAAAAATAAAATTTAACAGCTTGCGGGACCAAAGCAAAAAAATTTAAAAATCTTTTTCAAATTTGTTTTTTTTGCAAAAATGATTAAAAAGTATAAATAAACATTTTTAAAACTTTTATAAATTTTTTTTTCAAATTAACAGAGGAACCAAGGTATGTTTTTTTTTCTAGAAATGCGAACGCATATGAAGCCAAAGAGTGCATCACAAAGCAAAAATCAAACTTTCAATTGTTTTTTTATATCAAGGAAGTTTTAATCTGCCGCAATTATTCTAATAGAAACCCCGGGGTTACTATTTTTCAATCCTCTAAAAATCTTGAAATTGTCAATCAAAAATAACCCTAACTCTGAAATCTTAGTCAAAAAATAGGGGGGGATGTTACAATTAGAGACGGGGTCCCTATTAGAATAATTACGGTATAAGGTGTTTCAAGAAATTTTAGGGTTTGAAAATGGCCGCAACCCTTTTTCTAAGTTGAATTCCCAAACTTTGTGAAAGCGAATCAATTTTTCTCGCCAACAATATTTTTTGGTACCTGATGTGAAAAACTCGATTTTCGCTTGGTCCCCCTGTGGTGTGGGCCTTGCCCATCCAGAAAGTATCCACAGACCAGACCCAAACCACAGGGGAGACCAAGCAAAAATCGTGGTTTTGACCTTATATACCAAAAAAAAATGTCATAAAAAACTGAGTCGATCTGCGTTTACAGAATTTCCCCTGTGGTGTGGGCCAGTGTTTCCATGATGTCATTTTTTTGTGTATGATATGATAGTGATATGATATGGTTGAGAAAATTTTCGTATGATATGATAATGATATGATGTGGTCGAGGAATTTTTTGCGTGATATGATAGTCATATGATGTTGTCACGAAAGTTTTCGTATGATATGATAGTGATGTGATAGCATGAAAATTTTTTCCAGGTGATATAATAGTGATATCGGTAAAAAAATTAGTGTCGAGTATTAGGCTACAAACATATGAGCAACCAATGAGACACTGCAGGTAGACAAATAAATGGGATGAGCAAACTTTATTCCAACCAAACAGAATTGAACATAATTTCGAGTAAATATAGCAAGCGATAAGAGAAGAAACAGTTTACATGAATCCAGTATCCCCAGCGAATGTTAGAAGGTGATAGAAGACTTCCGCCAGAAAGGGACTTCAACTTCTGTGTCAGCAGAATGTTTGAATCTACGAATCAACTTACTCATTGACTCCCATCCAGGCATGCTCTTCAACACTTTGCATCCAACGAACATAGCAGTAGATAGACGATGACAGAAGCATGGAATACGTCGAGGAAATTCGACTCTGAAAGTCACAAGCGATAAGTATTAAGCAAGAGCGTATTCGATAAAAATGACTTACAGCCATTGCTCGAAGTCCACAGCTTGTGCAGCCTTTTCTGTAACCTTGTCCAGTGGGATATCCTCATCAGAGAAGACTTTCGATCGGTAGGGTTAAGAGAACTGAAACGCTTGTAATAATTGAAACAACTGGCTACTAAAGCACTTACGTTGTGAGGAAGAATTCTTAACAGAGCTGATCATGTTTGAGCCATTGTCCGTCACATACTTGAAGATCGAGTCTTGAACAATTCCAAAAGAGTCTAGAAGCTTCTTCACTTCACCCTGAATAAATTTACTTTTCGTAGTTGGGTGAATAGTGAAAAGATATTATTACTCACCTTGACCAACTCGGCGCTGTGCTTTCCAACGATGTCGACGAGGCCTAGAAACAATCGCTTTATCTGTTAGCCCTCTGTGACTTGTTGGAATCTGAAAAAATATTTTCATGGAAATTTGGATGTGAAGATAGGCTAATCTACCTGATATTTCCCGCCAGAGAGCAAATCCACAAGCTTCTTCATATCGGAATTAAGGAAAACGTTGATCGAAGCGCGAGGAATTGCCAGTACTCCAGCACGATGAAAGAGAGGATGAACACACGTCTTAAATTTCACGGTCAGGTTAGACTAAATGAATGCGACGGGTGTAAATACCTCTTTCCTGAGGGATCCCACTTAGCAACAGCAGAAATTAGTGTCCCATCAGGAATTTGGTGATAGCGAAGGCTCCAGTAGAGCACTGCAGACGAGCAAAGAAAGCGCAAGACACAGGAACAAATTCTGGTTTCCGGATAGAGCTTGCGGATACCGTATTTTACATACAGGAAATACAAAAAATAAGTATAAAATTATTCGGAATTTGCCTGGTAAGCTTCATTGAAGATCCCTATCGTCTACCCAACTTTCGAAACCAATTGCACACAAAACGAATGACAAAGGCAAGAGAACACCAAATTCAGATTCCGGCGGTCCACCAAGCAAAATTCACATGTTGGCATCACTGAACAGCAAAGCAAAAAGAATGCAAGACGGGATCGCAGAGATAATTTAAAAAGGCCAGTTTTGCAAAAAACAGAGAAACGGATTGAAATTTTCGGGTGATATGATAATGATATGATATTGGCGAGATTTTTTCCGTGTGATATGATAGTGATATGATGTTGGCAGAATTTTTTCCCGCGTGATATCATAATGATATGATACTGGTTCAAAAAATTTCGCCTGATGTGATATTGATATCACTGTCATATCACTATCATATCATTATTTTATCATAAATAGTGATATCATGGAAACACTGGTGTGGGCCTTGCCCATCCAGAAGGTATCCACAGACCAGACCCAAACCACAGTGGGGACCAAGCAAAAATCGTGTGTTTGACATTGCACATAAAAAAATATTGTTGCCGAGAAAAATCGATTTGCGAAAACTTTAAAAGAATGTTATGGCCATTTTACAACCCTAAAATTCCTTGAAACATCCTGAATATTTTTTAAGATAAAATTTGTTTCACAATGGATGGCAATCAAATTGTGATCGAAGGTTTAACTGAACTCACTGCAAATATGATAAAAATGCCACAAACTAGTACAAGTATGGTTGACTACTTCAAAAAACGCCATAATTACACAATCAAATACCCGGATCTACCATGTGTCATTGAGGATTGCACATTTCACCCATTGGAAACTTTAAAAGTTCAAATATTATTTTGAGACTGTGCTTTTCAAGCAATCTTAAAAGTTTACGGGTAAAACACTTGTAAAGGTTGTTTTTCCTTTTTTTTAACCATGTTAACACGTTCTAAACTGTCCCCGCCAATTCAAAAATGTTTCCTAATCATTGAACTTTTGTACAGTCGAACTCCGATATAACGCCACCTTCGCTACAACGCCACCTACAAGAAGGACCCAAGCAATAAAATTACCCCCGCTATAACGCCACCTACAAGAAGGACCTCAGCAACAAAATTACCCCCACTATAACGCCACCTACAAGAAGGACCCAAGCAATAAAATTACCCCGCTATAACGCCACCTACAAGAAGGACCTCAGCAACAAAATTACCCCAGCTATAACGCCACCTACAAGAAGGACCCAAGCAATAAAATTACCCCCGCTATAACGCCACCTACAAGAAGGACCCAAGCAATAAAATTACCCCGCTATAACGCCACCTACAAGAAGGACCTCAGCAACAAAATTACCCCAGCTATAACGCCACCTACAAGAAGGACCCAAGCAATAAAATTACCCCGCTATAACGCCACCTACAAGAAGGACCCAAGCAATAAAATTACCCCGCTATAACGCCACCTACAAGAAGGACCTCAGCAACAAAATTACCCCAGCTATAACGCCACCTACAAGAAGGACCCAAGAAACAAAATTACCCCCGCTATAACGCCACCTACAAGAAGGACCCAAGCAATAAAATTACCCCGCTATAACGCCACCTACAAGAAGGACCTCAGCAACAAAATTACCCCAGCTATAACGCCACCTACAAGAAGGACCCAAGCAATAAAATTACCCCCAATATAACGCCACCTACAAGAAGGACCCAAGCAATAAAATTACCCCCAATATAACGCCACCTACAAGAAGGACCCAAGCAACAAAATTACCCCAGCTATAACGCCACCTACAAGAAGGACCCAAGCAATAAAATTACCCCCAATATAACGCCACCTACAAGAAGGACCAAGCAATAAAATTACCCCCGCTATAACGCCACCTACAAGAAGGACCCAAGCAAAATTACCCCGCTATAACGCCACCTACAAGAAGGACCCAAGCAATAAAATTACCCCCAATATAACGCCACCTACAAGAAGGACCCAAGCAATAAAATTACCCCGCTATAACGCCACCTACAAGAAGGACCCAAGCAATAAAATTACCCCCAATATAACGCCACCTACAAGAAGGACCCAAGCAATAAAATTACCCCCCGCTATAACGCCACCTACAAGAAGGACCCAAGCAACAAAATTACCCCCGCTATAACGCCACCTACAAGAAGGACCCAAGCAATAAAATTACCCCGCTATAACGCCACCTACAAGAAGGACCTCAGCAACAAAATTACCCCAGCTATAACGCCACCTACAAGAAGGACCCAAGCAACAAAATTACCCCGCTATAACGCCACCTACAAGAAGGACCCAAGCAATAAAATTACCCCGCTATAACGCCACCTACAAGAAGGACCCAGCAACAAAATTACCCCAGCTATAACGCCACCTACAAGAAGGACCCAAGCAATAAAATTACCCCCAATATAACGCCACCTACAAGAAGGACCCAAGCAATAAAATTACCCCCAATATAACGCCACCTACAAGAAGGACCTCAGCAACAAAATTACCCCAGCTATAACGCCACCTACAAGAAGGACCCAAGCAATAATTACCCCAATATAACGCCACCTACAAGAAGGACCTCAGCAACAAAATTACCCCAGCTATAACGCCACCTACAAGAAGGACCAAGCAATAAAATTACCCCAGCTATAACGCCACCTACAAGAAGGACCCAAGCAATAAAATTACCCCGCTATAACGCCACCTACAAGAAGGACCCAGCAACAAAATTACCCCAGCTATAACGCCACCTACAAGAAGGACCTAAGCAACAAAATTACCCCAGCTATAACGCCACCTACAAGAAGGACCCAGCAACAAAATTACCCCAGCTATAACGCCACCTACAAGAAGGACCCAAGCAATAAAATTACCCCGCTATAACGCCACCTACAAGAAGGACCTCAGCAAAATTACCCCGCTATAACGCCACCTACAAGAAGGACCTAAGCAATAAAATTACCCCCGCTATAACGCCACCTACAAGAAGGACCTCAAGCAATAAAATTACCCCAGCTATAACGCCACCTACAAGAAGGACCCAGCAACAAAATTACCCCAGCTATAACGCCACCTACAAGAAGGACCCAAGCAATAAAATTACCCCCATATAACGCCACCTACAAGAAGGACCCAGCAACAAAATTACCCCCGCTATAACGCCACCTACAAGAAGGACCTCAGCAATAAAATTACCCCAGCTATAACGCCACCTACAAGAAGGACCCAAGCAACAAAATTACCCCAGCTATAACGCCACCTACAAGAAGGACCTCAGCAACAAAATTACCCCCGCTATAACGCCACCTACAAGAAGGACCCAAGCAATAAAATTACCCCGCTATAACGCCACCTACAAGAAGGACCCAAGCAATAAAATTACCCCCGCCATAACGCCACCTACAAGAAGGACCTGAGCAATAAAATTACCCCGCTATAACGCCACCTACAAGAAGGACCCAAGCAATAAAATTACCCCAATATAACGCCACCTACAAGAAGGACCCGAGCAATAAAATTACCCCGCTATAACGCCACCTACAAGAAGGACCCGAGCAATAAAATTACCCCGCTATAACGCCACCTACAAGAAGGACCTGAGCAATAAAATTACCCCGCTATAACGCCACCTACAAGAAGGACCTGAGCAATAAAATTACCCCGCTATAACGCCACCTACAAGAAGGACCCGAGCAATAAAATTACCCTTACTATAACGCCACCTACAAGAAGGACCTGAGCAATAAAATTACCCCCGCTATAACGCCACCTACAAGAAGGACCCGAGCAATAAAATTACCCCGCTATAACGCCACCTACAAGAAGGACCGAGCAATAAAATTACCCCCCCATAACGCCACCTACAAGAAGGACCTGAGCAATAAAATTACCCCGATATAACGCCACCTACAAGAAGGACCCGAGCAATAAAATTACCCCGCTATAACGCCACCTACAAGAAGGACCGAGCAATAAAATTACCCCGCTATAACGCCACCTACAAGAAGGACCTGAGCAATAAAATTACCCCGCTATAACGCCACCTACAAGAAGGACCCGAGCAATAAAATTACCCCCGCCATAACGCCACCTACAAGAAGGACCCAGCAATAAAATTACCCCCGCTATAACGCCACCTACAAGAAGGACCTGAGCAATAAAATTACCCCCGCTATAACGCCACCTACAAGAAGGACCCGAGCAATAAAATTACCCCGCTATAACGCCACCTACAAGAAGGACCTGAGCAATAAAATTACCCCGCCATAACGCCACCTACAAGAAGGACCCGAGCAATAAAATTACCCCGCTATAACGCCACCCATACAAGAAGGACCTGAGCAATAAATTACCCCTGCCATAACGCCACCTACAAGAAGGACCTGAGCAATAAAATTACCCCCGCCATAACGCCACCTACAAGAAGGACCTGAGCAATAAAATTACCCCGCTATAACGCCACCTACAAGAAGGACCTGAGCAATAAAATTACCCCTATAACGCCACCTACAAGAAGGACCTGAGCAATAAAATTACCCCCGCTATAACGCCACCTACAAGAAGGACCTGAGCAATAAAATTACCCCCGCTATAACGCCACCTACAAGAAGGACCCGAGCAATAAAATTATCCCCGCTATAACGCCACCTACAAGAAGGACCCGAGCAATAAAATTACCCCGCTATAACGCCACCTACAAGAAGGACCCGAGCAATAAAATTACCCCCGCTATAACGCCACTGCTTCGTTTTTCAAATTTGGACACGTAGTTTTTGCAACAAGAACACCGCTCATCCATCCATTCTCGGTCACAGCGACGCTTTGGACGAATTCTTCTACAGAGAGCGCCAGAAAATCGAAAAGCAGAGTAAACGCACAGATTTCTTCCATGTTAGTTAGTTTGTTGTTTGGTAGATTGTTATTGTTTGAATAAACCTTATTTCATATCACCCCCCGATTTAACGCCACCCCCGATATAACGCCACCTAATAACGGTCCCCAGGGGTGGCGTTATACCGGAGTTCGACTGTATCGAGGTTTGTCTGTATTCTGAACTTTTCAAACCCTGGCAAAGCAATTTTTTTAAGTTTTTGAAGTGTCGATCAAAAAGGCCCTTTTCTGCTATTAAGGCTTGGCCATAATAAGGGTCGCAGGTCGGATGTCGAAGTCAGAGATAGAAAGTCGGCAGGCCGGTTCGGATTTTTAATTTTTCATGCCCAAATATCAGAAGGTTGCCTTTTGCGCGATGAACCTCGAGAAAATAAAAAATTTTCAAAAACTCGTAGAAATGCGAGGACCTCGACATCCGACTCTCAACCTCCATTGCAGTCACCGTACTATACCTTCGCAACTTCCAGCAACCTCCTAGGCATCCTGTGCAGATTTCCGGCCTCTAACCTCCTGCTCAAAGTGTCAGCTATCAGCTCTGGAACATTTGGATGAAAAACTCTAATTGCTCATTTAGAATTCACTACTCACCAAACCGTGGCACAACAGGAGGTGCTTCAATGCTGATTCGGATGGAGAACAAATCTAAACAATATAGACACAATATTTGCTGGTTTTATTAGCATGTTTAATCACTGAGGATCTCAGGTTCCAGCTGAGCATCTCTAGTCATTCCAATCACTTGGCATTTGTTGTCTTTGACTAGAGTTTGGATCAAGCTTCGGAGCATTTGCTACAATTTAGAGGTGAGTTTTATTAGGTCGTCCAGAAATTTCGTGCCTTATTTTCAAAAAAACTTTTGTGGCAATGTGTTTTTTCCATAAAAATTAGAGATGGAAAGATAGAATCAGGACGGATTTCAGGACAGGATTTTTGGGTTTAGTCAAGACCAGGATGAGGACCAAAATTTTGAAAAATAAAAACCAGGATCCTGACTAGGATCCTGGTCAAAAAAACCAGGATTTTTTTTTAAATTCCAAACTACCAGCAAAAGTTTTATTGACATTCTTTTCCTCGAGTTCCTTGAGCTTGGCAGCGTATTCCTCATGCGTTTTTGAGTGCACGAAAAGACCTTTTGTCGACCCGTTAGCCATCTTGATTGTTTTGTTGCACACTCGGCATCTTGCTTCTGTAACAGTCAACTTGTCGAAAAGACCGATGCTCCAGACAATGCTCATCTGAAAACAAAGGTCATGAACAAAATGGCAATGTTTTTCCGAGAAATGTAATGTCGAGAAACTAACACTTCAAAACCACAGATTGTGTTCCAAATGAATGAATAAAAATATCCGAATAAAAAATGCAAAGGTAATTTCGATAAAAATGTTAAAAAAGATGTTGTTTCAAAAAAAATAGCATTTATATTTACAAAATTCAACGACCAGGATTGGCCAAGATACCAGGACCAGGATTTTTAGTCTGGACCAGGATCAGGACTAGGATTTTACGTTATTGTTAAATTTTGACCAGGACGGACCAGGACAGGATCCTGTCCTGTTTCCGTCTCTAATAAAAATTTTGACCTTTTTTTTAAAGTCGACCCTTTATTTTGTAGCTAAGATTTTTGGCTACAAAATGAGAGGTCAACTTTATAAAAATTCAAAAAAATTATGGAAAAAACACAGTGCCACAAAAAAGTTTTGAAAAAGCACGAAAATTGCGGACGACCTAATACTTTAGGTCAGGCATGGACACGGGCCGAATTTCGGCGGCCCGGCCTAGGGCAGTGATAGTTTGGCCCGGACCGCATTATTTAGTCCTCAGCCCGGCCCGGCCTGGCTGAGCCCGGAAGCCTACTTCAAATACACTAATCAAATACACTAAAATTTCTACATTTCAAACAAAGAATCTTTATTTATAAAACAACAAATAAAATCAATCAAATAAAATTTTTTTGAGCGACCAACACATATGGAGGATATGGATTCACTCAACCACCAGTAAATAACTGAACCACCTTTCATTTCAGCTAGCAGGTAGGGACGAAGCAGGTGAGCTCTCCACTGCCAAACGTCGGTGTTGCATCTCTGAACTCGCCGAGATCCTTGTAAATGTTGGAAAACTTTTCATCATGTAGCGGTCCACCATCTTCGGGAGTCTCCTCCTGCAGAAACAGCGCATCAGATACCAGAAAAATACCGGTATTAATCTCGGAATTTCGAAATCGGTATTTTTGGTAAGCCTATGAAAGCTTCGGTTAGGTAGTTTTGGCGAGATTCAAAGAATTTTTACGGGCTTCAGGGCCGGGCCCGGCCCGGAACTTTTTCGGCCCGTCCCGGCCCTAAGCAGATACAGCCCGGCCCGGCCAAAAACCCGGCGGGCCGGCCCGTGTCCATCCCTGCTTTAGGTTCTAGATTGACCACCACCACCACATACTTTGAGTGTATTTTTGTGCTCCAGATCTTCATTTGCAAATAGTTCCAGGCGGTCAAATAGCACAAATGAATATTTGTCAGCATTCACTAGCTCAAATAATACACTATCAAGGCCCATAGTTGTTTGTATTTTACCTGCAAAACATTGGAATAGAATCTTTTTCTACCCATTCTGGTGGCCTTCTTTCCAATAGTTATTCTCACAGCTCCACATTTGTTGGCCACCGCAGATGCCCAGGTCTGCATTCAACGCATTTAGCAAAAATAATAAGATTTTTTAAAACCGACAAGTTTTTGAGATAATGTCAACTCTAGAGCACCCTTCCAATTTCCCACCGCTTAATCCGACTATTTTTGTTAAATTTTCGAAGTTGGTTCCAATTTTGCTTATTTTTCTTGTAAATGATAACAGTTTTTCAGTAAGGGAACCGTGCTCCCTATATAAAAGCACCTAATTATTACCTATAGCGATCAAAACTTTTACGGTTTACAAAAGCGATCGAATTTCGTGCACCAATTGACCTAGAGGTAACTCGAGTTTATGGCCAAATTGAAACAGTTTATGGCCATTTTTCAGTATTCATGGCCAATTTTAAATATTATCCTTGAAAATATTGGAAAGATTTGGAAATATAAAAAAATATTTCTTTTTCGCTCGAATCTCGCAAAAATTTCATGGGTTTTTAAATGTAAATTTTTTTCAACAAAAAGTTTTTAAAGCTACTCACAGTTTTGCCACTGCCTTAAAAGCATTTCAATGAGGTGAATTGAAAATTTAAAGTCCAAATTTACCTTCCGGACCTGCCAGCAAAATGGTGTGCCTTATGCTCTTGGGAATCCCCTGCCATCCACCAATAACATGTGGAATCACAACGGAAAAGTACAAAAAGTTGCGTAGATCAAAGACAATGGAGTGTTTCTTGGTGTGCACTTGTATTTGAGCCTGGAAAGAAGTGAGCTCATCGAAATGTGGAGTGTTTGGTTGGTTGAGCACTCGGCAGGCATTTATTGCTGTCAGTTTCTGTAGCAGATTTTCTGTTTCCTGGTCATACTTTTTGTAGCTGCCTCCCGTCTCCTCTGGCCTGCTCTCCAATTCCAGCGGATCTGCTAGAAACAGTTCTGAGCGAAATCGCTCAAGAAGTTCGTCTGTACGAAAAATATTTGTTAAATTTTATTAGATCGAAATTTTTCAGCTTTAGAAAGAATGTAAATTGTTTTTGACCAATTTTAAAAATAAGAGTCCTACAAACCTATGGGAACCGGAAATTTAAAAAAAAAGCATAAGCATTTTATTTGAAAAATTAAAAATCAAATTTGATGTCAAACGTGGTGTTTTATTTTTAAGGCGAAGATTTTTTTTCAATTTTTTTTAAATTGTGTTTTTTTAGATATAGTCGAACCTCTCTATAAGACCATCCCTGGGGACCGTCCCTAAGTGGTCATGAGTGGTCATGGTCTAAGCGGTCAAGAGGGTGGTCTTATAACGCGTGTTGTTAGACCAAGATTTTTGCAAGGTAGTCTTATATCGATAGTACCACAAAATAAAGCTTATTTCATAATATTTACAACATTCATCAACAACAGACAATCAGTAAACGAAAAAAACAATCAATCAACAATTTGGAGGAAATCGGTAAGTTTGCTTTGCTGTTCTTTGTTCTTTCGCTCCTGGTTAAAGGCTTCATCCAAGGCATCGCCGTGCTTGAAATTGTTGGGATCGGCGAAGTTCCTCTCCACGTAGCGGCGAACGAGTTCAAGGCAGACTGGGCTTCTTGACGGGTGATGACCGTCTCCTCGTTTTTCGTCCACGTTTTTTTAGCTCGGTGTCGCTGACTTCATCTCCTTGTTCTACTGCCGAGATTTCCGCCACGATTTCAGCCAGCGATAGAGCACCGTCTGCAATGGAGAGTAAAAAACGAACAAACAAAGAAGGAACAAAATCCAAATCCAACCTGTGATCACTTCGTTGTCCACAGCCAGGAAAGTGGTCTTATAACAAGGGTTCTTTTTGTGTCGAGACCAGACCAGCAGTGGTCTTATATCGAGGGTGGTCTTATATCGAGTGGTCTTATAGCGAGGGTAAACTTTGTGGGTTTTCTTTGCTGGCCAACCAAAATTTTTTAAAATGGTCTTATAGAGAGGTTCGACTGTAGTCGTTTTTATTCATTACCACTACCGTATTCTCTCTAAAAAAATCGGCACCACCTCCCATGAGCAAATGCAGGGTATTTTATAAGTTTGAAACACATTTTCATGGTGTCTTGTATAATGCCACTCTAATGTGCTAGAATGTCCAATTTAAGATAGAGTTCCAACAGTTTATAAGGTCTCTCCATGATGCACGTACAGGGTGGTACAAATAAACCTGCAAAATTTTAAAAAAGTTGTGTAGGTAGCCCCTTGCCTTTGGGTTTTAATTAATTGACACTTCAGACACATGCACTACATTTATTCTGCTTTATCCCAACAACGACTGACAATGCAACAACAAAGTATAACTGATTATTCAAAATGTCTTGCTTGAGCATCGATGCAGGCCTGAATTCGTCCTGGAAAATCATCGACGATTCGCTTGGAGATCTTGCTTTTTGATAACAGGCATTACCTAAAAAGCACGAATAACAACAATCAACGAGCAAACAACCCACAAACAAACCGGCAAAATTCGAAAAACGGTCAAAAGTGACATTTTAGAGTGACAATTGTCACTTTTAAACACTTGTCAAAATAAAATTCACGCAAGATTTGCCTAAAAGAAAAATTGCGGGTTTTTTTGGCACACCCTGTAGACAATCAACTGACCAAGAAAAGCAATCTGACAGCTGCCCGGTGAGCATTTACTCGACAAGAATTGTAAAGTTCAGGGTAACCACTCACTCAGTGGACAGTATAGACGTGATCAGATTCCCTTTTTGAAAGAGCATGTACCGGTGCAGACGGGCGCGGATTTTTTTGTATGTAACTTGAGGGAATTTCCACGGCTGGGTATATTTATTAGCCCACGAGGATTATTATTTGCGCATTCGACTCAAATGGACTGTTTCTGCATAAGACTTTACAGTTTGAATATGCGGAATACGCAAAAAAATCCGCAGAAATCTGCGAAATTTTCTGATATGACGTTGAAGTGCAAGCAATTTTTTTTTGATTTCCTGCAAAATGGAAATGTCGAAAAATAGAGCGGCACTCTCCATCTGAACAACACTCTCGATCTGATAGAGAGAATACGGTAATAAAAAATTTGAAAATTTCAATTTTTTGTAAGCTTTTTAAAATTTTGAAGCGTTTGTCAGATTCCTCAATTTCGTCTAGAAAGCTTTGGTTTAGGCTGGGGGAAATTCGGCAGAACGATATTTGTCTAGTTGATATTTGTTGCTAAACAAGGTAGCTAAACATAAGTTAGGCATGCTTTGGCAGCTTAAACGCTAAAAAAATATTTTTGGCGTTTTATAAAAAACCATTTTTGGTAGCGGTGATGACGGGATCGGGATCCCGTCGGGATCCCGTTTTTTTCCCGTTTTTCTTCTTGGTCCAAAATCCCGTCATGCATGCTACCATAAGACTTCTAATAGAACGACACCCCAAAATAAGACACTTCAAAATCGTGTTTGTGGCATTGTGATTTTGGACCATTTTTTGCAGGCCACCTTCAGGTAAGTTACCACTCAATTTGTAGCCAGTGAGATGAGCTAAAAAATATGTGGTGACTTGCCTAAGAGTGGCCTGCAAAAAGTGGCCCAAAAACACAATGCCACAAACACGTTTTTTGAATTAGGGGGCATCGTTCTATTAGAATTCTTACGGTATATGCTGAAATCAGGGGTCCGATTATATCCCTTAATTAAAGGCATTGCCCTTAATTTGAAAATTTTGCCTTTAATTTTTTTTTTTGAAAATAAAGGCACATTTTGACGAATGTTATGAAAGTTATAACTACTTTCTTGGGCAGAAAGAGTAGTTGAAAGCAGGGGCTGAACTATAGTATAAGTGATTCGGCTCTATTTAAGAAGAGGTACCATTTTTTGCCTTGGTCCCCCCTATTGATTTTTTTTTCAAGCGGCGGGCATACAAATTGTGTTTCTTGAGGTTTGTTTGTATGTGAAATGATATATCCTAAGCCTAAAGGCTAAGCCTAAGACCTAAGCCTAAAGTAAGGTTGGGGCATCGGGGTCGTGAGTCTGAAAAATGGGGTAAATGGGGTTAGTATGCCTGAAAAGTAGAAATTGTTTTGAAAAAAAACTTATTTCTACTTCAGCCATACAACACCCATCCACCCAAAAAACATTTCACATACAAACAAACCTCAAGAAACACAATTTGTATGCCCGCGGTTTGAAAAAAAAATCAATAGGGGGAACCAAGGCAAAAAATGGTACCTCTTCTTAAATAGAGCCAGTGATTCGCCCAAAATGAGGTTTTTATGAACTTATATCAACTTTTTATGGCTTTAAATGGGTAGAAAACACAAAAAAACTATTGGGAAGGCCATTTCCGAGAAAAAAAATTTTACAAAATTTTTGTAAAAACCATGATACCCACCCTATGGTTTATATTTTAAAGGTACCTGGTTATCTATGAGCCTAAGACTGAAAAATAAGGTTGAACATAGTTTTGTTAACTGGGGCCTACCGCGTAAATAAACTCTGGTATGCATACATTTTTTATGCATCCAGAGTCACTTTCGAGTGATTTGTGTCTAAGGTATGTGGGCTCAACCCCAAGCAACCCCTTCGGGGCGCAGGGGGCTTGGTTGGTTAGAGATGCGCGCAGTCACTTACCTTAGACATAATTCCGAGCAAGACTCTTGATCAAAAATGCGTATAGAGACACTTTTTGCCCAGCTCCAGTGATCAAAACGTGGTAGGATACCTTTTCATAGATAACCAGGTACCTTTAAAATATTAACCATAGGGTGGGTATCATGGTTTTTACAAAAATTTTTGTAAAAGTGTTTTTTCTCGTTTTTTCCCTTCCCAATAGTTTTTTTGTGTTTTCTACCCATTTAAAGCCATAAAAAGTTGATATAAGTTCATAAAACCCCATTTTGGGAGAATCACTTATACTATAGTTCGGCCAAAGCAGGAAAGGGGGGAGAAAAATGTGTTATTCGTCAATAAAGTTGTTTTTTGTTGATTTTTGTCGGGTTTGAAGCATAGGGACAACATGCCTTTAAGTTGCCTTTATTTTGGTGAAAATTCCTTTAAATTGCCTTTATTTTTGACACTAGATGCCTTTATTTTAGAAAGTCGCGATCGAACCCCCGGCCGAAATGTAGATTGGAATCTTGGCCACATTTCTTTATGTTATACGAAAAAGAGACGGATTCAAAAAAGTAGGTAAAAACCTCGAAGAATAAATAATAAAAATATCCGGATTTTGGGGTGAGCGTCTAATAGAGAATATACGGTATGTTAGGACTAACTCAAAGAAAAAGCTCAAATTTTGAATTATCGGCAAATGAATAAAATCGGCCAAACGTTCCCGCATCAAATTTTCATCTGCCACGCCTTCACCACTGTATTTTGTGTGAATAAAATTACTTTACTTAAAGATGTAGGAAGCTGTATTTGTGATATGGGAATGTAGAAAAAGTCCTGTTCCATGGATCCAGCAATATGAAGATTGTGAAATTGTTGTAGGTGTTTTCGGTGAGTAATCTTGGATTGGAGCAAGGACGAGACTGTGAGGCCCAACGCTCGGTGCTCCTGCTCTCGCATCTTTTTCATCTTTTTGCGAGCCAGCATTCCTGGACATATAAATCAAATATAAATATTACTAAGCTAGTTTTACTCTGGTTCGAAAACAAATTTTTCAGAAATAGAGAAGGGTTACTACATCAAAGGGGCATGCTCGCCCCGATGGGAATATTTTGAAAGACGGGTACCAGGTGAATTCAAAAAAGAATTATTTTGAAATTCAAATTTGTTGAGCACCCCTTTGTGCTAAGTATTGAAAACCATTCTCACCATCAGTGCTCGGAAGTCGTACTCGTACTACGAGTACGATACGAGTACGAGCAGTGCCGCACCGGGTGGCAGCAAAAAAGGTGCGGTGCAGGTGCCGGTGCGTAAACGGTGTGGAAAAAAAAAAGCCGGTGCCGGTGCAAGTCACTGAGTACGAGTACGAAGTACGAGAGAAAAAATAAGAGGTACGAGGTACGACTACGAGCACGAGAGCAAAAAAATTAAGGTACGAAATACGAGTACGACCAAATTCAAAAATTCCGAGCACTGCTCACCATTCCTTAGCATCTGTGTCTCAGTGGTGGAGCGGCGGTGGACTGTGAAAGTCGTAAAAGCACAAGTGCACCCCTCCCCCCCCTCGAAAAATTTTTTGTACTTTTAAATAAAAGTACCTATTTTCAGCTGAAAATTTTTATTCTGAGGCACCCCAGTAGGTGAAAATTCCTCAGCAATCCGAATTATAAAGCAGAATTTGAAAAAAATACTTAGTCGCTGAGATACGACCTTAAGTTGGAGTAAAGTTGAATGGTCATTTTTTTAAATATTGACACTCCAACTTAAGGTCATATCTCAGCGACTAAGTATTTTTTTTTCAAAGTCAGCTTTATGATTCGAATTGCTAAGGAATTTTCGCTCAATGGGGTGTCTCAGAATAAATAATTTCAGCTGAAAGTGGGTACTTTTATTTAAAAGTACAAAATTTTCGAGGAGGTGTGGGTGCACTTGGGATACTGTCTGTGAAAGTCGGTCGTCGGTGCGATTCCGACTGGGTGCATAGTTTTTCTTCGGCTTTCACAAAATCGCGTCATTTTAATTCTCGTTTGAATTTGACTGGTACCCAGTGTGACCAACTTGCCGTTATTTAGTGGCATTGCCGTTATTTCGCACAATTTTGCCGTTATTTTTTTTTGAAAATAATGACATTTTGTCTAGTTTTGGATTATTAAATTAAAAAATGCCGTTATTTTTGGATTCTTCTATTTGGAATGCCGTTATTTTGGAACATGTTGCCGTTATTTTCAAAATTTGAGTTGGTCACCCTGCTGGTAGTACCATAACTAGATGGTGATAACTAGAAGCCATCTTATATAGTACAAGGGACCACAGGCGCCTATCGGCGCCTCTATAGTATTTCGAAATTTCAATGAGGGGCTATGACTTTATTCATAACAATAGGTATATCTTTACATACTTTTTTCTCAGATAAAATACCCAGCAAAAATTACACAAATTTTTCGTTTTCCGCACCACAAAGTTTGTTGGGCGTCTCTGACCCCCAAATATCCAGGTTTGTATAGGCAACCCTATACTCAAAAAGAAAGCTGAGACGCTGTAGATGTGCACCTACTTTACATAATTAAAAATGGTTATAAAAGTAGGGTAACAAACCCTCGGAAGTTGAAAAAGTTTTGAAAAATCAAAAAATTTGGCCAATTTCAAAGTTTGTTGGTCGTCTAAGCCCCATAAATATACATGTTTGTATTGGCAACCATATACTCAAAAGAAAGAGGATACGCTGTAGTTGTGCACCTACTTTACAGAAAAACAATTGCGAGGAAAAAGTTGGGAGAAAAGTACAAAAGAAACAAAAAACGTGACGGAACCTCATAGTCCAAATACTGTATAAAGATTTGGCATGTGTGGGTGTTTGTGTGGGTAACGCTTTTTTACTTTTTTACTTCGAAGGCCAGAACGGGTCGTAGATAGCGAAATCACTTTTGTCGCTAATACCATCGTGTTCCCCAGAATGTTAGCTTTCGTTTTAAAAAAAGAACAGGCGAAAAAAATGAGTTCTAATAGGGGATATACCTAATTTTTATGAATGAAGTCATAGCCCCTCATTGAAATTTCGAAATACTATGGAGGCGCTGATAGGCGCCTGTGGTCCCTTGTAACTAGTAATTTATGCCATAACTAGTAAGTTCTAGCAATTTGTCTTCCACTAGCATTCTCAAAGCTAGGTCTTTTTTGCAAACCCTGGCTGGTACCCGCCTTTTGAAATATTCCCATCGGCGACGAGCATGCCCCTTTAAGGCCCGAATGAAATATCACCTCTGGTGCGTGACTGAATCATAACAATTGCCTTCTCAGGGTCTAGTTCTTTCTGGGAGATATGCAGATTCATTGCTTTCTTGCGCACATCTAAAGTGATTTGCAACTAATTTAAAATTGTTGTGCGCACCAAACAAATTTCGGATGGTCTAATGTCATAGCCCAGAGGTCTGATTTAAACTTGTTTTCTGTTATTTTGAACCACACCCTGTTACCTCAGATTTTTGACTTCACATTTTTTTGCCCATCGTGTAGAGAAAGTCATGCTGAGCAACTTTGAGAAGAACAGTCATATAAAAAAATCGGTCTTACATGGAGGATTACGCGTTTTGAAAAAGGAGCTGGTGGGAACTCCCAAAAAATAGGAATGTTTCTATTTCGGAGTGCTCAAAATAATTTCTTCATACTTTTTTTTGAGAATGTCATATGTCATTCGACGCAGAAATCTATTTGTAACAAAAGATGTTACTACTGAGCATACAAATTTTAAGAAATATTAATCTAAAAGGTGTGAAAAAAATTTATTCGGCATAAAGTGGGTTCTAGACAAATTTTGTGAAAAGGGTGACTCTGTGAAGTTACACGCAATTTTATTTATAAAAATCAAACTTTTTTCCCAGTCCGTTTCGCCTCCGTTTCCTCGGTATTTTTTGGCTTGAAGCAAGGCCAGCGTACATTAGTACGGACTCAAATATTTTTATCTCATACAAACAAAGAAAGACAACACATCTTTGAGTTTGTAATAATACATGCGGGACTATCCCGCGCTTGACTACAAATCTTGTTTTTTTTTAAATATTTTTTTGAATTCATCTAGTATGGTTTCAAATGCTTAGTGGCTGAGATATGACTACTGTCAGTCACGAGCAAAGTATATTTTTGGCGTAATTGAGCTTGTCTAATTTTTTTTTATTTTTGAATTGGCGCCTTTTTGAATTTCATATTTGCATATTTTTGAGTTGGCACTGTTTGGCACTGTTGACCTATCCGGGGCAATTTTTCCCTTTGGTCCCCCCTCTGGTTTTTTTTTGAAAATTTTGATGTGAAATATTTCCAAAATGTCTCCAGGGTTAGGCCTAGGCTCAATTTGTGTTCACAATGTTCACAAATTTCACATCAAAATTTTCAAAAAAAAACCAAAGGGGCGACCAAAGGGAAAAATGGCCCCGGATAGGTCAATAGGGCCGTTTTTATAATTAGCCCCCCCCCGTGATTTAAAATCGTGTTCTTGGCATCGTGTTTTTATGAACTTTTTGATCGCTTCTCTCAGGCAAGTTACCACCCATTTTGTAGCTAGAAAGATGAGCTATGAGATGATTGGTAACTTGCCTGAGAGAGGTGATCAAAAAGTGGATCGAAAACACAATGCCAAAAATACGATTTTAAATCAGGGGGTGGCTAATTAAAGGAAATGCGGTAATTCAGGTGAAGCCTCAGGTGCAGGTTAGGCCAGAAAACGTTAGGACGGGCTCAAGCGTGTGTCACAAACTGCAAAAGCTCGATTTGATTCGAAAAAACGGAAAAAAGTAGACAAATGTCTACGCGCCGTTTTTTTCGATTACTTCAAATTTTTACTAATCTCTTAACTACCAAGCATTTGTAAAATTTTTGTTAAGTAATTTGAATTCCTGAAATTTTTTGCTTACTAGATAAATGCAGCATATAAAGAAATTGTCAAAAATATATGTTTCCCATCCCTATCGAAAAATACAAAAGTTTTATAGAACTACAGTCGACTCTCGATTTAACATACGGTCGATTTAACATACACCCTCGATTTAACATACGGCTGAGGGCGATTTGGTTGGCCTGGATCAAATTAAGGTAAACAGACTCTCGATTTAACATACTGTCAATAAAATTAGAAAAAAATAAATGAGCATTTTGAATTGTAACGTTTCTTTGTTGGAAAAATAGTTTGTGTTCAGTTGTGTCATTGTTTTTTGTGGAACTCTCTTATTGGACGAGAAGTGTCGAGAAGCAAGCCAAGCATTGAGAATCTTCCAGCGCTATGTCGATACAGTCTCTGATCCTGCCACTCTCAAATTGCTTCATGAACTGGATCTATATTATTATATCTATATATCTCTATATTAAGAACGATACAAGAGTATGAAGCAGAAATCAATTCCAGGTTATTTTGCTCCTGAAGAATAATTGACTGCCAACATCATTGATATTGTCTCGTTTGCCAACATCCTCGTTATTGTTCTGCCTTCCAACATCCGTGATAAATTGTTTTTGGAAATGTTTTGGTGTTAGGAAATTTAATAAAACCTCGATTTAACATACGGCATGTGAAATTAAGGCAAACAGACTCTCGCTTTTACATACCCCCGATTTAACATGCGACTTCACTCGGTCCCCAGCCCATATGTTAAATCGAGAGTCGACTGTATCTACTCTTCGTTGGACAAAATTTGTGTAACAAATATTTTTACCCGTCAGATAAACAAATCTAGAAATGGCTTGGTACACTGAAACAAAAACAACTTGTTAAGGGTTCTATACAACAAAATTACTTCTCTCGGCACACTGAATTATGAGACAGGCATCTTCAACATCCATTAAGTTAGCTTTGAGTAACTAAAAAATTTAACCTGGTGCGATTATTGTTTTCGTGATCCTCACTTACACTCTCCTGCGTCTCCAAATCCAAGTCCGCCATAAAATCGTGCGAATCAGGCTGTTGGTGCAAAATTTCTTGGCGGAAAACTTTTTGAAGTGCGTTGGAATGTTCGGCTTCGGCCTGAATAAGCATTTGTAAAATAAATTATTTTGCGCTTTTTTTTATTTCGACCCTCCGGCTGAACATATAGAGACGATGTCCATGTGCCATATGTTGTAATTGAATGAATACAGTGCTGTCACACTGAAATCAAAAAATTGCAGTAAATAAAATGACAAATTTGTTACAATGTGATTTCAGTTACGTAGAGGTTTCAGTTAGTGCTAAGGGATTCCGGACCGGAGTTGTTAAAATTTACTGGCGAGGGATTCCTCCGGGTCAAAATACCAGGTCAGATCTCCATCCGGTCAGATCTCCAATTTGATAACGTAATTGAGCTTGTCCAATTTTTTTCTATTTTTTGAATTGGCGGCTTTTTGAATTTCATATTTGCATATTTTTGAATTTTTATAATTAGCCCCCCCCCCGTAATTCAAAATCGTGTTCTTGTCATCGTGTTTTTGATGAACTTTTTGATCGCTTCTCTCAGGCAAGTTACCACCCATTTTGTAGCTAGAAAGATGAGCTATGAGATGACTGGTAACTTGCCTGAGAGAGGTGATCAAAAAGTGGATCAAAAACACAATGCCAAAAACACGATTTTAAATCATTGGGGTGGCTAATTAAAGGAAATACGGTGATTCAGGTGAAGCCTCAGGTGCAGGTTAGGCCAGAAAACGTTAGTCAGATCTCCAGATTTGATAACGTAATTGAGCTTGTCCAATTTTTTAAAAAATCAGAATCAGTCAGATCTCCAGATTTGATAACGTAATTGAGTTTGTCCAATTTTTTTTGTATTTTTTGAATTGGCGCCTTTTAATATACGACAATTTCTACAGTTATCAGGGTTTATCAGTTATCAGTCAGTTAGGTTCTATCAAATAATTATCAAAACCGGAAATTCGGCTGGATTCTGGACCAGGTTTGTAGTGTTGGGACTCGAATCATTAGAAATTAGAGATATGCGGTAACCTAGTTTTTAGTGTGTTTAGGTGTCAAATAGCTGCAAAATGAGTGATCGATTGGAAACTAGCCACTTCGCTCGTTCTGGCAAACTAGAAAAAGCTATTAGAAGTGTTTTCATCAGAGAGAAGATGCAGAAAATGGAGCAATCTATTTCGGAGATAAAGCAATCAGTCAGGACTGCCCCAACCGGAATAAAGGACAAGCCAAACTCTTCAAGGTATTAGGTTGAAACAGGTAACCCTATTAGTGCTCGAGCTAAACTTCAATCGTTTTTTTTAGTAGAAGTAAAAAAGACTATTGAACTTTCATCTGAAGCAACTGAAATCTTTTCAATCAGAATCTCCTCTTGTGGAAATCGTTGGTGAAAAGTGGTTTGTGTTTTTGGAAAGTATAGCCTCTTTTGTCTAACCATGTTTTTCAACATGGGCCGTGGCATAAAGAGACTCTATATGCATTTTATGATCAAGAGTCTTTCTCGGAATCATGTCTAACGTAAGTGAGTGCGCGCATCCCAAACTCTCAAGCCCCCTGCGCCCTCGATTTCTATAGTCTAGCCCATATTCGAGTTTAAAGCTGGGAAAAGTATTCATTATACCTTGGCAAATCCGTACTTAGCCAAATTTGCGTCCCATTTGTTGAATGTTGCTGTGTTAAGGCGGGGGAACTTGCTTCCAGAAGAATTCTTCAAACCTTTTGAGCACAAATATAAAAGCCAACTGGTTCTTCGCCGAGCACTGCTGCTCTATATTCAGTTCCAGTGCAATTAATTTCACTAGTTTGCAGTAGGCAACGAATTGACACATTACTTGACTTTCAATGGTCTTTGCCTGAAACGCAGAAAAAGTAATACAGTCGAAGCTGGCTAACGCGTCACCCCTGGGGACCAACTTGAAGTTACGGGTTAGCCATGGTCACGGGTTACCGAGGGTGTAGGATTACAAAGAGCAAGTATCGATAAGAATCGTTTATTCGAGCAACTAACAATTCAACCACCCAAATCAGACGCTAAACAGTAGGGAAGAAGTCCTTGATCCTACTTTGCTTCTGCGACTTCCTTTGCTCTTGATAAAAGACCTCATCCAAGGCGTCGCTGTCATGAAACACAAAAGGTTAAAAAAAAAATTGGCGGAAATTTGAAAACTTTTCCGCAATATGCTAGGTGACGGCTTATCAAGGCTAATTTTCTTTGTTGATTGTGGGCGGAGGGTGACGGGTTAACAGGGGTGACGGCTTACCGAGGTGACGGGTTAATGGGGGTAAGATTAGCGGAATTTCTTTCTCGGCCAACCAACTGTTTTTGAAGTGACGGGTTAGCGGGGGTGACTCAAAAAATGTTGGGGCGCATATTGTGGAGGAGTACCACGTGTTACTGGAGTGACGGGTTAGCCAGGTTCGACTGTACACGAAAAATTGTAAGGTATAACCCAGGCCTAGCATGACGTCCGGCCATAACCTCTTTGGAAATATTTCCGACTATAACCTTTTTCGGCAATATTATTTAAAAAAATAAACAAAAATTGGATTCATTAAGTTCATCGAAAATTACAAACGATCATGATAAATTTTAAGTGACTCGGCCATCTTTTAGGGATATTGCATTCACCCAACCCTAGTATAACCTTTAAGAAACGTTATGAAATTTTACCAGATTTTTCGTTACTTCTGCGCTTTACCGAGCCACAATAAATTTTTTGAAAAGTGACTGAAAATTCCCCACTTCATTACTTTTGTCTACATAGCTGTTATGTATCCTTTCTCGGTGGAACAGCTTCTGGAGTCGCTCGGTGAACAGCCCTTCTCAATCTCGATCGACGCTACGCGAAGAATTGGAATCTGCGTCAACGGATTAAGAGTTCGGAGAAGTACTAGGCTCATTAATCATTGGTCCTTTTTTTGGCCCCGTCTCCTTTTTTTTGGGTCCGTCTCCTTTTTGGGGACCCTGGCATAACATGATAAAAGAAACATTTTTCCACACTTTCTTGACTTAAAATCTTAGAATAGGGACCTTCAGTAACTTTTAAAAAATTTGGGTTGGCTAGGTAAAGTGCAGAAATACCAATTAAAAAAAATTTCCGATTTAGCCGGTACATTTCACATAAAGTCGAGCCCTGGTATAACGCCACCCCAATATAGCGCAGCTAGGAATTTTCAAATTTGGTCGCTCAACAAATAAATACAACAAAATTTACATCCACTATAACGCTGCCGTGTGGCGGTCGCGAGAGGTGGCGTTGTAGCGGGACTTGACTGTTCAGTTAAAAGTTACCGTAAAACTGTAATATAAACCCCTCTCTAATAGTACCCCCGTTTTTACTAGGATTTCAGAGTTAAGGCCATTTTTGATTGACAATTCCAAGATTTTTAGGAGGTTGAAAAATAGTAACCCCGGGGTTTCTATTAGAGTTTTTACGGTAATTTAGGAAAGTTAATATAGACTTACCTTTTTGGAGTCTTTTTCGCGGAATGCCAAAAAAGAATTGTTGAGAAATAATTCAGTTTTAATGATTGCCTCAATGCAAAGGATCAATCTCTCCTTGTTCAGCTTCAAAGAGGTCATTGCTAGCGGCTGAACAAAAAAGCGGTCGGGAAAGCTATGAAAAGAGCAAACACCCACCCAAACACAAACACCCACAAATAGTAAAGTAACTCAACTGTAAAACATTTATTGGAAATATTGTTTTCTTTAGGAATTGCTGTTTCATTTCCTAGTCTTGAAAAAATATTGGCTTGCAATAATAAAAACACTCAGATCTTGGAATTAGGAGAACGTATTCTAACTAATCAAACTTTGACTGGCAAACCGTAAATTTATCCGGTAACGGTTCAGTTTACCCCCCACGAGACGACCTCGGGAGCCGGATATTATGTTATATTCGTGCTTATCTCGACGAATTAAGACTACCTACGGCGCACATTAGCCAGTTTTTCGAAAAAAAAAATTTTGATTTTTGCTTGGTCCCCCCTATGGTTTTTCAAAAAAATTCAAAAAAAATTTCAAAATTTTTTTTCCTTTCGAGACCGAAAATTAGAGCCTAACGTGGCCCTAAGCGTAGCCTCCTCACAAAATTATGCTGACTGCCTTCAGGCAGTACATTGTCCGGGCCAAGGGCTGACCCTTTATACACACCTGCCTGCCTTCGGCAGGCACCCTAATTCAATAGGAAGCCCCTTTGGGGGTACATGGTCCGGGCCAAGGGCTGACCCTTTGGGGGTACATGGTCCGGGCCAAGGGCTGACCCTTTGGGGGTACATTTTTTTGGGGGCGATATAACCGAGTGAGCCTAATAATGCTAAATAAGTTGATAATGCACGATTTCAACATGAAATTTCGGGTCTCGAAAGGAAAAAAAATTTTAAAACGTACGGGCATGCTTCTTCAAGTAACAAAACATTGAACTTGTAGTCAAAGAAATTTCAAAGAAATTTCAAACCAAGGGCTGAAAAAAAGGAACAAAAGAGAGATATACCGTTCAAGCAAAGTTTTTTCTAGCAGAGAGAGCAGAGTCCTGGCTGACCGATTTCGCTTCTTCAGCATACTCTATCCAGGGTTGTCGAAGTGGTCTTATTTCGAACCGGCGACTAATTGCTGGGTTTGTGAGCTCTTTTTCAACAGGCTGTAAAATCTTAATTTTTGGCGTGTCAGACATTTTTTGAACCGTTTTACGCAGAAAAGCAATATTAAAACGTTACAGTTCAAAAAATGTCTGAAATGCAAAAAATAAAGATTTTACAGCGTGTCGGAAAAGTGCTCACATATTCAGCAATTAGTAGTTGTTGCGTCTTCGACGCAAGTGATGTCTATGTCATGAAATCAGGGTCGAGAAACACGAATATGAAGTTATCTCCTCCATCTAAGCGCTGTGCGCGAGGGGGGGAGGTATTCTATACTCAAGCCAAAATTTGTATGGTGATTTTTTTTTATTAGGGTTGCTGAAATGCTCGAGCAGAATTTTTCGGAGAATATTCTCGAGAATATGCGCGCATATCTCGAAAATATTCTCGGAACACAAGCATAATTTTTTGTCTTACATGATCCAATTTTATTTAATTAATCATTACATTTTTATCAGAATCATTCATTAACACGAGAATTCTCGACGCTACTGGAATACCGTAAATGCTCTAATTATACGCCATGGCGGATAATTAGAGCCCTGCAATTTTTTTTAACTTCAAGGCAGGAGTACACTATTTGGGGTAGCTCAAAAGTGCGTTTTTTAAGGGAAAGTATGTCTCAGGCCCTAAAAACGATGGAAAAGGCGAAAAGTAAATGAAAGCAGGAATTTCAGACCACTTGAAATTATGGGTTGGCGGATAATTAGAACATTTATGGTATACACCCGCGAAATAAGACCTCCGTACATAAGTTCAATACCTTCAAATAGTCCACTTTTCACAGCGACGGGCGGTAGAGAATGGTTCAGGGTATAATTCTGAGCGATTTAGCCAATCAGACGACAATTCTGATGCGTGCAATCGCATTTTTGCAAAAAGTTCACTCCCCCGTTATTAAACTCCCAAAAAACTAACTTTCAGTGGCTTCCGGCCACTCTACGGTGGGATTCTGAGCAATCCAAGTCATTTTCAGACCGTAAAATTTGACTTTCCGCAAAATTTTGAAATCTATGAGCAAAACACGAGTATTCTACGGGCATTCAAAATCAAAACGGACAAAAAAATATTCTACGGACAAAAACAATCAAATTCCCTGCAAGACAAAACAGTTTTAAACTTAGAAAAATCTATATTTGAATGTTTTTTGTCTTGAACGGAAACAAATATTTGTCAACGACTTTTGAATTCAAAAAGCATTTTTGTAGGCAAATCGACCATGTTGAACACGAATCCGGTGTCAGAATTCAAAGTTGCAAGTCTCTTGCGTCAAACTGTTTTTAAGACACTTTTTTGGTTCTTTTCGAATTTCACTTAGCAGTCCGAAAACCTTTTTTATGTAACTCTTAAGGAACTATCAGGTGCCATTTTTCATGCTGATTCAGAATTTGTAGTCTGCTTCACGGCTAAACGGTCTCTATGCAAAAAATTTCCATGCTTTTAGTAAAATTGTGAAATTTTCAAAGTGGCCTTATTTGATTCTTTTAATTTTTTACCCAATATAATTTTTTTGAATGTAGGCAAATGACAAACCGTTAGAAAGCCCAGACAAAAGACTTTGTTATGTTGTTTGTTATGAACATAAAAGAAAATGTTGAGCTGTATGAGTTCACTGCCAACCAGCTTGAAGAAAAAACCCTCCATTTTTCAGAGAGTCGCTGTGAAAAGCGATTTATTTGAGGGCATTGCATCCAAGTTTTTACATCCAATTTGCGATACTCGAGCTTAGCAGGTCCAGTCGAGTCGTTAAAGTCGAGAGTTCTCGTGTTAACCCATTTTTGCCCGAGTAGTAGAAACAGTAGAAAGAAGAGTTATGAGTCATCCTATTAGCATATGTTTATGCTTCTTTTTTCTCTTAGTTGATATAGTTCTTTTGAAATACAGCTGGCTATTTTTAAGAAGCGAGTAAATGACGGGTAGAATCATTGGATTGCCACAACAGACTTATCTCTTCACTGCGGGGTTTGTGATGGGAGAACTAACAAAAAATGCAAAAAATGTAATGTAGGCCTGCATCCTGTACCTTGCTTCAAAGAATTCCACGTGAAAAACTAACGAAAATAGCAAAATCTCATATTTTTCATTATCAAATGCTATTTTGGACAACATTTTTATAATAAAACCGGTACTTTTACCCCTGTATATGATGTTTCCAAAGAAAAAAAATTCGAAATTTTTAGGTTAATTTTCATACCCGTGGGAAAAAAGGGGTTAAAATATCAAAATCGCTTGATTGGCTTGTCACCGTTTAACAAAAGAGCACTTGGGGGTTGTTTTAGAAGAATTACGATAAGGTGTCAATCAAAAGATCACACTTTCGGTATAATGAGCATTCTTATATTCTCTATTAGAAGCCCATGGGCGTCTTTTTTTTTAACACGAGAATTCCCGACTGTAACGTTTGACTACCTGGAGGTTTTCAGACCTCCTGAGCACGACTATCGCAAAATTGGGCCTCCTCGCTAGAGTACAATGCCCTCAATTATCCCAATTTTCACAGCGACTCTTTGAAAAATGGATGGTTTTTTCTTCAGGCTGCTGATCAGTGAACTTATTTAGCTCAGCATTTTCTATTATACTCACAAGAAAGCCCTTTTTCCGGGCTTTCCAATGGTATGTCGTTTGCCTACATACGAAAAAACTATTGTGGGTGAAAAATTAAAAGAATCAAAAAGGTTGTTTTTGAAAATTTTACAATTGTACTGAAAGTGTGGGAAATTTTTACAAAGAGGCCGTTTATCTGCTTGATGCCTGGTCAATACTTGTGGGAAAATTCAAGAGCTACAAGATAGGCAAAAAATCAGCACAAAAATTAAACGAAAGTCACTCCGAAATTACAGGAGAAGAGGCAGAACCAGCACTTTCCCTGGAGTTGAAATTTGAAGGATACCTGACCTTGACATATTCCTAGCTGACTTTCTCAAGAAAATTAAGAGTGCAATACAGTGCAATAACGTCTTATTAACGTCTCTCTCCGAACAAAGTCCCATCGAATCGGGTTTGGTTGGTTTTCGAAGACACGCTTATTACAGGCTCTCTCATTAACGACTCTTTAACTCTCCCATTAACGTCTATTCAAAGTTGTTCCTAGCCTTATAAATGACTCTCTGCATAAAAATAATAATAATAATAATCTCTTAAATTTTTTTAAACCTTTTTTCTTCTTCATATGCAATTTTTTTCGAAGATTTTAAGCATGTTACCCCACAACTTAAAGCTTAGGATGTTGGCTACACAATGATATATTAATTTTTTAATTTAATTTACAAAAATATAGTTAATAGTTTCGAGTAATTTAAATATTTTTATTAATAGTTTTATTCGGAACAATTCGAAACTATTTTTTATTATAACAGATACATTTTTGTAAACTAAATTGATGCTATCATTGTATGGCCAACATCTTAAGTTTTCAGTTCTGGGTAAAATTGTCAAAATTTCGAAAAAAAATCGCATATCAACCATAGTTGTCAAAAGGGATAAAATGGACTAAAAGGGATAAAAATTTGTGGCGTTTCGTTTTTGCTTAAAAGGATGAAATTGGTAATGTAGTTTAATCCCTCTTTTTATCAGTTTTATCCCTTTCCTTTTTCCACTTGGTTTTCACAATTTTTTGTGTTTAGGACCAGAATTTGATGGAAAGTTGTCAAAAAATATCAGAAAAGAGCGAAACAACTGTAGTATGCGCCGTAAAAAGATTTATTCTGACTTTCAGTAGTGAGTCACTCAAGAGTCTTGAGCTGCCCTATAACATGGTGATAAGAAGTTGTCGTAACGCTGAAATTTCAATAAAATATTTGATTATTTCAAATGATGAAACAGTGCAGCTCGCACTGTTGCTCTCCCCACCCGCGACTGAAGACTCTTCTTGAAATTGTGATGGGTGGTTCTGAGTCCCAGCCCATCACTAGTTGGTTAGGTCATCACTCAGCTCATCAGGCCGGTCAAGTTCTTTTTTCCAGATTTTTTTGGAAAAAAAGATTTTGGAGGCAGCACAACAGATCCAACCAGGTCGAGTGGGTCGTACAGGCTGGCTATAGTTGACAGCACACCTCTTTTGTGCAGGGCTCATCCAGTTTAGGAGCAGGAAGCTGTATTAGCGGGGTGTCGGACTTGGTGTCCCAGCCGACGCCTAGCACTTTAACGGTTCTTTCACCCACGCGGTCACAAACACTTACCGTAGACGGAATATGAGGTCCTGGAAGAGCGATGACTACATTGGCTGCACCACGAGCTCTTTCTCGCTAAAAAATTATTATCACAAAATTTGGTACGGAAAGAGAACTTTTTACCCATTCCAAGTATGCTGAAAACGCACCAAGGAAAAAAGTTCCGATTTCTTGTTTAGCATTTTCCTGCCTTGAAAACAACAGTGCAAATTTCAACTTGGAATAAATAATCGGCAGCATAATTAAGTATGCTACTGCTTGTATCATCTGATCGCAAGCAAAATCGGACGTTTCTCTGAGAAGTCAAACTTGTTGAAAATATTCTGCGCGGAAAAGTTTTTTCCAGCAAATATTTATTCTTTTATTGGTTTTTTCTTGTGAATTTGAAATGACTTCAATTGACTGAAGCGATGCGTCGTTAGATTAATTATGTGTCGACAAATGGTGTAAAACTAGACCCTTTATTGAAAAATTTCAGAATGGCTGCCAATCACAATGAATTTGTCAACATAAACATCGAGCAAAACAATGAAGATTTGGAAGCTGAAGCTGCTTGGGCTGAAGTGAGAGCACATTTTCTTTCTGATTTTTAATACTTCCATGTTTTTTTTTCAGCTTGCTGCTCTTCAAAGGGAACTTAATATGTCTCAAAGGCCAATATGTTGTTTCTCATGCACATCTATTGAGGTTGTTCTCTTATTTCTCATAGTTGCTGGATTGAATTCTTGGGTTTCAGATGCTTCTGGCCTCATTGTGTTCTATTTGGATATTGTTTTCTCTTTTCGAAGGTAATTTTTTAAATGTAAATTAAATAGAGTTAAACCTTTAATGTAGTGGCTCCTCGTTAAGTTAGACCCCCAGCTGGTTCCGGTATTTTTTACTTCAATTTTCCGAGCCTTTTTCCAGATGCGTTTGGTCAGTTACCATCTGTTGAAGTTCTTTATGTCGCATATTGCCAAAAGTGTGTTTTGACCACTTTTTAAGCTTCTCTAGCCTTTATTTGGGTAAAAAACCTGTTTTCAGGGTGCGTCCGACGGTTTTGGAAAAAAAATTTCACCACACTTTGACTTTTTGCTTTGGTCTCCCAAGTTAAACCACCCTGAACAGGTACCCCAGGAAGATGGAATAAAATGATCAAAAATGGTCGGCAAATGGCCGGAAAAAAGTGGAACAGGAACGGTGGAACGGAAAACATATTTTCTACCCGAATAAAGACGAGAGAAGCTCAAAAAAGTGATCAAAACACACTTTTGGGAGCATGCGATATAAAGAACTCCTGCCGAAAAATCGCAAAAATTCTGATTTTACCCATCATTTTTGGAAATAACCACATTTTTGGAAATAACCACATTTTTGCTATTAAGACCAGGGTGGTGTCCTCAGCCAGCCTCATTTTGATTACAAGTTTGAAGCTATTCAATCTTTTTAATCAACATATTTTATTAGAAGTGAAAACAAAATCTAAAAATGACTTTATTGAAAACATCATTGTAAAAATTTCGGTCGGCTGAGGTCATCTCAGCCGGCTGTATGGCTTCAGCCGGCTGAAATTAGGATATGGCAGCACCTAATTTTTTTTTCTAAAAAGTCCCACTATATCGGGAACCGCGGGTCTTAATAGCAAAAATATGAACGTTTCCAATCGGAGTTATCAAGGCTTTTCGGATTAGACTTACCGAAAACTTTAAGAAAAAATATTCGAAAATTGAGGTGAAATGAGTTTCGTAACCAGCTGGATGTAGAGGCGTGCAGTGGCAGTGCCACTGTACATGGGTTTAACATTACTGGAGTAATTCTCAGAGTATTTGCAGGAACTGCAGGATTCGACGTGAAGAGATATGAAGCTATCATCTCATACGTAATTTCCAATACTTTTAATGCATCACTGTATTTAAACTTTTTGATTCAGGCGATAACATTCTGCATGTTCTCTGGTCTCGTTTCGGAAAGATCCAAGTTGCTGATTGTTGGGATTGTGCTTTGTGCCATTGCATTATTCTGGTTCGCTGGCATGAAATAAAATATTTTTTGATGGTTTTTGTTTTCAGGAATCTGGTCGCAGTCCATGTGCTAACAACAATTTTCTACGAACCGGTGTCCAAAGTCAACAGTGAGCCAATTTTGTTTATGGTTGAGAAATGGCCAGAGCTTCTTGTCTTTTTCAAACAGATGGCCTTTAGTGATTTCCACGCGTGAGTTTTTTTTTTGGTCGTTATATTTGAAATGGTTTCTGGCCTCGTTACGCTTTCGCCATTTAGGTTCTTTGCTCTCTACCTCATCAAAATTGGGTTTATCTCTGCTGTCTTGGTGAGCTGTTTTACCCGCTTGCCAAAACCACCTTATGTATTACTTTCAAATTACAGGTCACGGCAGTGCAATTAAACAATGTGAAGAAGATCGAACGCAAGCTGAATGTATGGTCTTCAAACTTATTTATTGGCATAGCAAGCCCTGTTTTTAGAAAAAGAGGCAAAGGCTTGGGGAAATGTAGGTTTTACTTATTAGCTACTAAGGCTGTGGGTGGTCGGTTAACCGAACCAAAAATGCGTTTTTTTAGCATAATAACGGTTTAAAAATTTCAAAGGTTTTTTCAACAATTATTTTAATTTTAACATGTAGTAAAAATTACCGCTAAAATCTAGCATACATTTTGGTGATATGAATTCTTTTGGTTCATTAATGAATTTTTGAGAAATCAACATAGGTAAGTCGCGTAACAGCGTGTTACGTGACTCAACTTGCGTTACACGCTGTTACGCGACTTACTTTTGTTAATTTCTCAATAATTGGAATATGAACCACAGGAGTTCATATCACCAAAATATATGCTAGATTCTAGCGGTCATTTTGAGTATAAGATGGCTAAAGGTTAGAATTAAAATAGTTGTTGAAAAAAACCTTAGCATAATACCGGTTTATTTGCGACAAAAATAAGCCGAAACCGGGTACAGGCAAGTTCAGCGACTGAAAACTTTTGAAAAAATCACAACTAACTGAAAAACTGGCTATTGGTAAATTAGTTTTTTTTAACCGATCTAAAACAGACTGCCAACTATTTTATAAGTTACCCTATTCTTCAACGAATCTCATTCTATTGCAGAAAAAACATTTTTTAGGCTCAATGCTCGCATGCACAGGGAGAGCTTGGTAAGGAATCAATTACTTTACAGTAACCAGCCTGCTCCACGTTCTACGCATACTGCTGTGTCTCTATCAGCTGCAACTTCCGAAAGCACCGTTTCTCTTCCTCGTGGTCTCTTCAATGTATGCATTCTGTTTTTGCTTATCAAGATCCGTTTTATGTATTTGTAATTTTAGACGGATTCCACTCTCTCTCTACTGCTGTTGAAGAAGAAGCTCATGGTCATTCGTCATTGTCGTGCACCACTGCGCTCTGAATTCTACAAACAGAACATAAAAAGAAGGTTTAATGAAAATAAATTGGTCATTATCTGAATTCTCTGTTGTCTTGCACATAGTTCTAATCGAGCATAAAGAAATTTTGGTGTTTTATGTTCCTGTTCTGTATTGGAGCTGGGCTATGTAGTGGGCAGACCACCATGTCAAGGAAGAGGGTTTTCGTTTTTTTTAAACCATGCCTTTTTTAGATGGTATGGGGTAAAGGGGCGTAAAGGCGCGGCGAAATAGCTGTCGGACGAAGCAGTTTAAGAAGCCATCCTTTGCTTCGTTTTAAACCATCAGTATGCACTTACTATTCTTGGCACTTCTGTAGCCTGGACTATGTATAGTTAGTGAACAAAATTTTATTAGCCAGAAAGTTATTAGATGGTAGACTATCGTTTACTTTAAAGAAATTATTCTGTTTTACATTTCGCGTATTCCACTATGATGGCAGTACATCATCACATTCCAATTGAACAAGCATGTAACCTGAAATATTATCCATCAGTACAAAAAAGTTTGACACGATGGTGAGAGTTCTCTTCTTACATCTTCTTTTGTTATTTTTCCTAGGGAAATACCTATAAAACATCAACAATTATAGTCAACAATATTACTGTTTTTCTATTGCATACCCGATGGATCACACATCCGGAGGCATCGAGAACCAACCTTTATTAGTGGTTGAGTGTAATAAATGAAGTATTCGTGATGAATCACTTACCATCAATTGACTAGCATTCAAGTCTAGGTCTTGGCAGCATTGGCGGTTATCACTAAATGGGGGGGGGGGTGTGTAATTGCAAGGTACTATTGACTTTTTTAACTTACCGGTTTTGAGAAGCTAAACGTACAAATTACATTTCTGATTTCATGTTTTGTAATTAAATATTGAACTCTACCACAATAAAGTATGGAGGATAAGTACTGAAAATATACCTAGTTAGTTTTTCAATTGATGATACCCAACATCTGATACCTTGAAACTGCAATTGGATCGGCTCATTGCAGTCAGCTGCAAATTGTTATGTCTTATATCTTTTTCGAGTCTCGTTGGAATAGATTCTCACATAAGACTCATATTGTTTTGATTAATTGGCATAGAGGCGTTTGGTGGTTTTTTGGACTTTTTTTTTCAAATTTGCGCGTATTTTGGCGTTCTGTCTTTGGCGTGTCCCAGCAAAAAAGGAAAGTTCAAAGAAGGCGCGAATTCAAAAAATGTCCCAAAAACCGCTAAAAGTTCACGCATCTAATTAATTCGAGCTCAAATCTGAAACACCCTCCAAAATTATTAAATCTCCCGTCAAATTTATTTTTCATCCCGTCGAATTCAAAAATTTCCTTGTTATGTTTACTTTTACCCCACGGCCCCTCAAAAACTGCATTCCTTTACAATTAAAAATAAACAAAACGCCAAGATTTTTGAAAAACATTTTCATACATTTACTTTTAAAATGCTACTAAGCTAACAATCTTCCAATCATATTTATTTCACTACAACTTCCATAATTACATCAAAATCTAACAAACACAAAATAGTCTTCAAGGATTTTTTGAGACGGCGGTATGCAGTTTGAAGGTTCAATCGGCAACAATTGCATCCTCGTAACAGAGCGGCAATCTCTACGAAGCTCAGTAACTTGAGAGGAAGTTAACGCATAATTATCCTGGGTGTAGAAGGTGATGAATAATAACTGCTTAAAATTATACTTAAGGCCATCACGTACCTCAGAAACCCTTGCTCTAATGAATAAATCGATTTTCGCGGACAACTCTGCCACGCTATATGCAGTTGCAACGCGCATCGTACGAAAGAAAAATTTCGCCTTTTCAGGGAACCTAAAATCACAAATAAAAATTTTTTAAAATAACATACCAAGGCTGAAAAATAAAGCTTAAGCCAACCGATGCGAGCACCCCACGATTGCTGGACATCCTCGACAGGGCTCCGCAGATTTTCTGTGACATTTACCTGAAAAAGCAAGAAAGTAAGTCATCAAATGTGTGTACATTGACTGAAAAACGAGTTCAAATAAGCCGCATAGTGAAGTTAGCTCAGTCTACAAAATACAGCCTCAATCACTGAGATAAAAGTACGCATTGGTGTAGAGACCATGAGAACCTGAGACTTTGACATAGAAAAGACAAGGTTGTACAAGAAATTTGCGTATTTTTCATAAAATATGAACTTGACGGGGCAAAAGCAAATATAACACTGCAAAATTTGAATTTGATGGGAGATTTACATATTTTGACGGGTGATTTCGCCTACAGCCATTAATTTGGTTGTTATTTAATTTTTGTGTTAGTTTTCGAGTTTGTTTTTGCTTATTTCAGTTTTGATAGGCAGGGGTAAAACTGAATAGGAACCCCACATAAATAAAAACCTACAAGCGCCTTGGCCTTGGTCTGATCCGTTTCGTAAGTACACATAAACTGACCTACAAAAAATAATATAAAGGGCCATTGCGGTCTATAACAGTTAACTGCAGATAACCGTACAGTTAACTCTACAGTTAACTGCACAGTTAACTGTATGCTACCACCTGTTCAATCCCTTGTCATTTCTGTCCGATTTCCCACCGCAACAACAAAAGAAATAAAACAATACAGTTGAATTCTTTTATGAATTTGATGTATTTATGGCTGACTTTAATTGAATTGTTATGTTTTTTGCTTGAATAAAGGAACTAGATGGATTGCGCATTTTTGTCCAAATTTGTCCATTTCTGTAACTCGCCTAATAATGGTCTGCGAAAAGCGGGCCCAAAACTAAAAAGTCGAAAATCTCAAAAAAAAAATCAAATTCCGGCAAAAATAGGATATGGGAAAGTTTCTGTCAGTTCATCATCTTTTCGGAACATGCAATTGACAGGAAAGCATTTCTTAACACTCGGAGTACCGAGCACACGGTAAGCTTTAAGGACCATGGTCGCGTGTTCTAAATTGTCCCCCGCCAATTCAAAATTCTTTCCTAATCATTGAACTTCTGTACGGGTTTTTCTACTTGGTTTCTAACAAAACCACACCTAAAATTAAATTCTAGGCCTCGTTTTGTTAGAAACCAAGTTGAAAAATCCGTACAGAAGTTCAATGATTAGGAAAGAATTTTGAATTGGCGGGGGTTGATGAGGTGTGGCAATTTAAAACAGATGGCCATGGTCCTTTACAGGGGCATACCAGCGCGTTACACTGCAATTAAGGCGGGAACCAGCAATTTATTTCTCTCATGACTGTTTTCTATAAACGTTCTACCTAATCCGACGAAAGTTTTCTGCCTACTTTTAAAAAGTAGGATAAGGTCATAAATATCAGATTTGACATGAAACGAGTGAAAACAAGGACGATTTTTGAATAATTGCAGGTCCCCGCCTTAATTTGCAGTCTAACGCGCTGGTATGCCCCTTTAAAGTAGAGATGATGACGGGACGGGACAATTCCGTCCCGCCCCGTTAATTTTAGAGAATCGTCCCGTCCCGGAATCCCGCCCGGAAATTTTTTGGCACCTGTCCCGTCCCGGTGTCCCGTCCCGAAATTTTTAAATTTGAATTCTGACCCGTCCCGTCCCGAAAAGGTCAAGCCATCATCTCTACTTTAAAGGGGCATGCTCGTCGCTGATGGGAACATTTTGAAAGGCGGGTACCAGTGAAATTCGAACTAAAATCGAAATGTAGTATTTTGGTGAAAGCCGAGGAAAAACATTGCTTTTAATCGCAATTGAACCGACGACCAACTTAAACAGACCAACCTAAACACTGAGCCACCGATGCTATTAAACAGCGGCAGTAGTTTTCATTACTTACCACAAGCATAGTGACCGCGCTTCTTAAAATTTGGACGGCGTCCCGTCCCCGTCTTAGACGTTTTTCACCGGTCGTCCAACCGGCCGTCCGATTAAAATTTTCTAACGGCCGGCCGGCTCAAATAGCGAAAAAAAGTTCTGTGACAAATTTTTTACTTAAAAATTGATCTTTATTGAAATAATTAAGCAACTTAAGAAATATATATCGAGTTATATGTCAGAAGTGTTCGAGACTTTAAGAGTTCTTCGTTGATACCCACTCTTCTTCCTTCCGCATGCATTGTCATTATGGAAAAGATCCTTTCAGCAGCACCAGACGAAGCAGGAATTATCAAAAGATCGATTGCTAACTTTTTGGAATAGATGTTGTTGTGAACAAAGGAATTGATTACTTTGACGGAGATTCTTCAGAAGAAACACAACAGCTACTTGAAAAATATCTCAATGAGAAACAAACTTCGAGATCGTAAACGTTTGAATAAAAAGCTTGAGCAAGAAAATTAGTACAATTAAATGATTAGTTATTATACATGTTGAATGAAATAAGCATAGGTTTTCAACATGAAAAAACGAAAAAAATTATTTTTTCAAAATTTGTTCGGTATAATGAAGGACGGTCTCAGACCGGCCGTCGGCCGTCCCGTCCGAGTTTGTCGTTGCCGGCCGTTTGCCGTCTTGGACGTTTTTAGTCGGCCGTCCGCCGGCCGCTCGGAAGGCCGGCTTGGCCTGCCGTCCGACCGTCCGGTTTTTTGGCGCCGTCCGGACGGGGACGGGACGGGCCCGGCCGGACGGGCGGTCACTATGACCACAAGAGGGTACTCAACAAATTTGAATTTCAAAATAATTCTCGTTGGAATTGACCTGGTACCCGCCTTTCAGAATATATCCATTGGCGGCGAGCATGCCCTTTAAAGCGATGTTTTTCGTCGTTAAATTATAAATTCACCTACATTCTGCGGGCACATACAATTCGCAGCAGGATGAGAATAGTTTGTTGGCTACTGACTTGCTAAAGTAAATCATTATATATATTTTTTGACTGAGCACAATACCTGGTACAGGGATGGTAATTCATCTTAGAAAAATATCAAAGTCACTTTTTTTTAAATCGTAACGTATACAGTCGACTTCCGATAATGGGATACCCCTCAAATCCAACAACCCCACCTGGGTCCGACACTCTTTTCATCAATTTTTAAAGCCTTTCACCAAGTCCGATCCATTAGTCTAGTCCGAAAATTTGCAAGGATTTAAATTTACCGGTCGTTTTTGCATAAATGTGCTATTTTTCCATTAGGAACTGCGCTGCTCGATAAACGGGCACCGAATTTTCGAAAATAGTTAATTTTTCGAACTTGACTGACGAATCGGGCTTCGGCAAAAGGTTTTAAAAATTGAGGTCAAAAAAGTGTAGGACCCTAAGCCGGGACAAACTTAAAGGGTATCCATTTATAGAGAGTCGCCTGTACTAGAAAATACCTCAGCTGTGCCACACTTGGGCTAAAAAATAGTGAAACTTTTTAAAATTGTTACAGATTGAGTAAAACGAGTAGCACCTCTTCCGTCTTCGGAGGTGACCGCCTCAAATCTTTGGAAAAAGTGCTTGGAGGCAGCAGAAAGTGAGCTAAACTCTCTCTTTCGGGACAATTTTTCAGAATGTGTGTGTAACACTGAGTTTGAGGACATTCTGCAAATAGTTTTGGTCAATGACCCGTTGTTGACTGACAATAGGTACTGTATTTCCGGCTCTAGGTCAATTCGTCGACATTTTCGTCAAACCTAGTATTGCTAGACCAATTGAGTAAATCTCTATACACCAGATTAAAAATGGCCAGCCATTTGCTTAATCCAAAAATAAACCCTACCATTAGTAATGATCATGCTTGCGCGTTCCCCGAAAAAAAAGCGCCACCGCCTCCGCCAGGAGTTTTCGAAAATGAGCGCCGCCGGCATTTTCAAAATTTCGCGGCCGCCGGCGGCCGCGCAAGTATGGTAATGATACAGTCTAGTCTCGTTTATCCGACACCCCCTCAAGTTGGTTCCCACCTAGGGTCCGACACTTTTTTAAGCCAATTTTTAGAATGTTTTTCTAGTTGTCTTTGCTTGCTTTAGTCCGAAATATCGCGCTAAAGTTCGTTATACCGCCCCCTCGCCCCCTAATTACGACCTGATAAGTTCAAAAAAGTGGTCAAAAAGCACTTTTGCGAGGGGGCGGTATAACGAACTCCGGCCAAATATCGCAAGGATTCTGATTTTGCCAATCGTTTTTCCCAAATCCTTTTACGTTGCCATAAAGACCCGCGTCTCTGGTTTATCCGACACCTCTTTTTAAAAATCATAAACGATAAACCGGATAAACGAGATCAGTGGGTCTTTATGGCAACGTAAAAGATTTGGGAAAACGATCGGCAAAATCAGAATGCAGGATATTTCGGGCAGGGGCCAAGCACACTAATTGAAAATTTGAAAATTTTTATGAAAATATGAAAATGAAAATTTGAAAATGAAAATTTTCAAGCACACTAATGAAAATTTGAAAATGAAAAGTGAAAAATGAAAAATGCAAAATTTTCACTTTTCAAGCACAGTAAACATTTTTCAATTTTTCAGTTTTCACTGAAAATTTTCAATTTTTCATTGTGCTCGTTTTCCTTGTAAGTGAAAATTTTGCATTTTCATTTTTTGTGCTCGTTTTCCAAAATGCGTGGACGAATAGCAACCCCTTCATCATTGGAACGTTCAATGTCGCTGTCGCTATTGCTCGTAGACATCTCCTAAACAGAAAGCACATAAAGCAGTTTACTACACTTTGCATCATGAAAACACGAAGTCTGAGCATAAAATCGTACTCAACGCATGAAAATAACCCTAGAATGAGGCTGTGAAAAATTTTGAAAATTTGAAGACAGGAAGACCGGTCTTCAAATTTTCATGAAAAAAATGAAAATATTTTCACTTTTCAATTTTCAAGTTTTCAATAGTGTGCTTCAAAATGAAAATTTTTTCAGATTTTCATTTTCAATTTTCATTTTCATTTTTTCAAATGTTAGTGTGCTTCAAAATTTTCAATTTTCAAATTTTCATTTTCAAATTTTCATTTTCAATTTTCAATTAGTGTGCTTGGCCCCAGGAGTAGTGTGGGCCAAATCACTTTGGGACAATTCAATTTGGGCCAAGATCATTTGCTCCTATTCGGCAAATATTTACCGAATATTGCAATTTTATTTTGGCCAAAATTGAATTGCCGCAGAGTGATTTGGCCCAAATTCATTTTGGCCCAAATTTAATTGTCCCAAAGTGATTTGGCCCACACTACTACTGCCCGATATTTCGGACTAAAACAACCAAAGACAACTGGAAAAACATTTTAAAAATTGGCTTAAAAAAGTGTCGGACCCTAGGTGGGAACGAACTTGAGGGGGTGTCGGATAAACGAGACTAGACTGTAACCAGCTTTATTTATCCTAACTCGCACAAGGGCTTAAATTTCCCTACATCAAAACCTTATTTGGTTTTGCAAACGTTTTTAAGCAACATTTTTCTGTTAGAAAAACTTTGGTCTTATGGGATAGACAATGTAAGCCTAAGCCACAAACAAGTCATAAAAAACATGTTTGAGCCCTTCCTAACATACGCTGGCCTATACTAAGCTAAAAAAACAACAGCAGGATAATAATTTAGAATATGAGAGTACGGACTAGTGCGAGTTGAAATATGCAAATTGGGAGTTGTGCGAGGTACGGTATTCGAGTCGCGGATTTTACCGAAAATGTTGACGAATTGACCGCTGCCCGTATTTCCTCTCATAAAGCCACCGGTGGCTTTATTTTTTGGATGCCCGAGAATCTAAAAAATTTTGGGTCGATCCCTAAATTTTCGGGTGAAAATCCAAAATCAAAAAAGCGGAATCGGTAGAACTTGTGGTACTTATACGGTTCCCCCCCCCCACACCCGGATATCGGAATTTTTTCAAAAACAGGTTTTAACCATTTCTAAGCAATTCTTACACGCTAAAACCGATAAAAACGTTGTTTCCGACCACTTTCCATCAAAAATTTTGACTTTTTTAGATTTTCTACCTGCCTACCTTCGGCAGGCAACCTACTTCAATAGGAAGCCCCTTTGGGGGTACATGGTCCGGGCCAAGGGCTGACCCTTTATATATCTTCAAAATATATATCTATATCTCTTGAAAAAAGAGCTGCCTGCTTGCAATGGAGAAGGGGTATAAAAATGATTAAAATTAACATTGCAAGGCTGGGGAAAATACTACATTGCTGCTACTATTGTCAAATTTTGTTCTTTTGTTAGGGCTTGGAATAATATGCAAATAATTTAACTGAACTTTTTAAAAGCATTTTTACATTTTGTACATTTATATTTTCAGTGGTTTTTTATTGGTTAAATTTCCTTGATATATTTCTTGATATATGAAGGGTCAGCCCTTGGCCCGGACCATGTACCCCCAAAGGGGCTTCCTATTGAAGTAGGTTGCCTGCCGTAGGCAGGCAGGTAGAAAATCTAAAAAAGTCAAAATTTTTGATGGAAAGTGGTCGGAAACAACGTTTTTATCGGTTTTAGCGTGTAAGAATTGCTTAGAAATGGTTAAAACCTGTTTTTGAAAAAATTCCGATATCCGGGTGTGGGGGGGGGAGGTTTGGAAACGTATAAGTACTTGTGGAAGTTTGTGGAAGTTTAAAAAATTCAACAAACAGCTTTGCAAAATATTTTCTTTTTCCCGAGATACAGATCCTTGAATTTGAGGGAGTGGGTTCACTTCAGAAAACGGACCTATAAGAGGAAATACGGTATATGATTAAGTTTAATTTTTTAACAATTTCTACTTATCAAAACCCAAAAAGGTAAAAAAATACAAATAATTTTCCTGAATCGAAAGCTATAATTTTCATACTGAAACAACTAGGAACTCATGCTTTTAGGACTCAGTTCAAATTTTTTAGCCCTCATCAGACTCCCGCGAGATAAAAGTCGCGAAACAAACTTCAACCGGTTCGTAAACATATTTTTTTATTTCACGTTTTCAGATATTTTCACTCAAACTGATCAGCAAAATATAGCATACATTTTGGCATTAAAAGTTTTTTAAAAGTACTTGAAAAAAGCTTGTTATTGAAACTTGTCTCGCGGGAGTCTGATGAGGGCTTTTAAATTTTGTGCAAAATAAATTGTGGCAAAAAGTAGCCGTAAATGTATCACTCTTTAGTTTTTTTTCCTTTCATTATTATAACTTCTACCTTTTCTACAAAAAATATCCGCAAATAAATGGCTAAACTGATAGGATAGGACCTTGGATGCTCATTTATTTTTGATAAGCAAGTCATTTTTCAGCTTTAAAAAAATAAGACAAAATCTCTATATAGTATTTGGCATGTGTCCGTCCTACTTTTTAATGGACATTTTGACCACATTCAGGCCATTTTTGCTTATTTTTCCGATTATTTTCGGCAATGTCTCGACGGAACCCCAAACTTCAGACAATTCAGCGTCTTTTTATGCCGAGACCCAGGAAAATGTCTTCGAAAAAGAAAAACTTTTGTGGTCCCTCAAAATTGGAGTTGGAGGATTTTGGGGTAGGCCTGGAGGATGGTTTTTCTGCTTCCAACGATGGCCATTTTTGCGATGTCTCGAAAAGAACGTAGACGTAGATAGACGCGTAGTTTTTCACGATGAATGCACTATCGAAATTTCGAAATACTATAGAGGCGCCGATAGGCGCCTGTGGTCCCTTTGTAAATAAAATAATGTTTTTCTGTGATAATAAAAATATTTTAGTTTTTGAAAAGCAAAAGTCTACCTTTGCTCCAGGTCTGCTTGCAACATTCTGAAATTGGAATATTTACGCATGCAGCTGATGCTGTTGACAGCAAAGCAGACAAAACAGCAGCAACCAGTGGAAAAGGCAAATGATAGAAAAACATTTGGTAAAAAGTAAGCAAGTAATGTGTGCGGTCAACTAGATGCTAATACTGCAAACAAAGAATGTAGGAGGTTTTTGATTGACCTGCCGCTCATGTAAGGAAAATTAGAACAACCTTATTTGTTCACCCTCGTCGTCATATTTTAAGGAGAAGAAGGAGTTTTTCATATGAAGAAGGGAAAGTAAAGGATTTCTTTCATCTATCCTAAAAGAGGGTGACGCCATAAATCTCGAAGTGAACTATGGTTTTAAAAATAATTATTTTGTGAAAAAAAAAACTAGACAGGTTTTGTAATTGCGGGCAGTCAAAGATTGGGCCATTTCAAATTGGGCCACCGTAAATTGGGCCACCGTAAATTGGGCCACGATTTTGACCGTGTTTGCTTTTGAACAGTGTCCAAAAATTGCAACAATTTTATTAACAATTTTATTGGCCCAATTCAAATTGGCCCAATTTGAATTTGGCCCAATTTACGGTGGCCCAATTTAAATTGGCCCGATTCAAATTGGCCCAATTTACGGTGGCCCAATTTGAAATGGCCCAATCTTTGACTGCCCGTAATTGCTTACTATCTTTACGTAAAATGACCAAGAGTGATCGGTTTAAATTAAATACTTGACTGTAATCAGTAACACTTGAATAAAGGTTTGAATTTCCGTGGGGACAGTGAATTTAGGAATTTTTCAGGGAATTACCTAAAATCCCTAGCAAAACGTGGAATAGGAATCATGAATTTAGGATTTACAACATCCAATTTTATTGTCCAATACCGTATATTCTCTATTAAAGGCCCGGGGACTTAATTTTTTAACCCTAAAAAAAATTTGGGTCGATTTTGAGATTTTCGGGTGCTCAACCAAAATGTGAAAAGTGGAATTAGGTAACCTTGTACTAACTAAGAAAACGTAAAGACAGATTTGCAAAATTATTTTTCTGGGCTGAGATATAGGTCATTGACGAGGGGCCTTTATTTGAGATATTTTTTGAATTCGCGTCTTCTTTGAACTTTTCTTTTTTGTCAATCAATCAGTTAGTTGATGGTAAGTGATTCATCACGAACTACATTTATTACACTCAACCACTAATAAAGGTTGGTTCTCGATGCCTCCGGATGCGTGGAAAAATAACAAAAGAAGGTGTAAGAAAAAACACTCCCCAACGTGTCAAACTTTTTTGTGCTGATGGATAATCTTTCAGGTTATAAGCTCGTTCAATTGGAATGTGATGATGTACTGCCATCATAGTGATATACGCAAAATGTAAAACAGAAGAATTTTTTGAAGTAAACGATAGTCTACCATCCAATGACTTTCTGGTTAATAAAATTTTGTTCAATAACTATCCATAGTCTAGGCTACAGAAGTGTCAAGAATCATAAGTGCATACTGATGGTTTAGAAACCGAAAAGAACAAAAGCACGGCGTCCGAAACTGCTTCGTCCGACAGCTATTTCGTCGCGTCTTAGTCCCCATGCCATCTGGAACGAACGACCCTCTGCCTTGACATGGTGTTCTGCCCACTACATAACCCAGTTCCAATACAGAAAAAGAAAATTTCTTTATGCTCGATTAGAACTATGTGCAAGACAACAGAGAATTCAGATAATGACCAATTTATTTTCATTAAACCTTCTTTTTATGTTCTGTTTGTAGAATTCAGAGCGCAGTGGTGCACGACAATGACGAATGACCATGAGCTTCTTCTTCAACAGCAGTAGAGAGAGTGGAATCCGTCTAAAATTACAAATACATAAAACGGATTTTGATAAGCAAAAACAGAATGCATACATTGAAGAGACCACGAGGAAGAGAAACGGTGCTTCCGGAAGTTACAGCTGATAGAGACCCAGCAGTGTGCGTAGAACGTGGAGCAGGCTGGTTACCGTAAAGTAATTGATTCCTTACCAAGCTCTCCCTGTGCATGCGAGCATTGAGCCTAAAAAATGTTTTTTTCTACAATAGAATAAGAGATTTGTTGAAGAATAGTAACTAATTGGCAGTCTGTTTTAGATTGGTTTTAAAAAACTAGTTTATCAAAATCCGGTTTTTAGTTGTGATTTTTTCAAAAGTTTTCGGTCGCTGAACTTGCCTATACTTTTCGGCTTATTTTCAAAAGTTTCGGCTTATTTTTGTCACAAATAAACCGGTATTATGCTAAGGTTTTTTCAACAACTATTTTAACTCTAACCTGTAGCCATCTTATACTCAAAACGACCGCTAGAATCTAGCATATATTTTGGTGATATGAACTCATGTGGTTCATATTCCAATTATTGAGAAATTAACAAAAGTAAGTCGCGTAACAGCGTGTAACGCAAGTCGAGTCCCGTAACACGCTGTTACGCGACTTACCTTTGTTGATTTCTCAAAAATTCATTAATGAACCACAGGAGTTCATATCACCAAAATGTATGCTAGATTTTAGCGGTCATTTTTACTACATGTTAAAATTAAAATAGTTGTTGAAAAAACCTTTGAAATTTTTAAACCGTTATTATGATATTAAAAACGCATTTTTAGTTCGGTTAACCGACCACCCACAGCCTTAGTAGCTAATAAGTAAAACCTACATTTCTCCAAGCCTTTGCCTCTTTTTCTAAAAACAGGGCTTGCTATGCCAATAAATAAGTTTGAAGACCATACATTCAGCCTGCGTTCGATCTTCTTCACATTGTTTAATTGCACTGCCGTGACCTGTAATTTGAAAGTAATACATAAGGTGGTTTTGGCAAGCGGGTAAAACAGCTCACCAAGACAGCAGAGATAAACCCAATTTTGATGAGGTAGAGAGCGAATAACCTAAATGGCGAAAGCGTAACGAGGCCAAAAACCATTTCAAATTTAACGACCAAAAAAAAACTCACGCGTGGAAATCACCAAAGGCCATCTGTTTGAAAAAGACAAGAAGCTCTGGCCATTTCTCAACCATAAACATAATTGGCTCACTGTTGACTTTGGACACCGGTTCGTAGAAAATTGTTGTTAGCACATGGACTGCGACCAGATTCCTGAAAACAAAACCATCAAAAAATTTTTTTGTTGACGCCAGCAAACCAGAATAATGCAATGGCGCAAGCACAATGCCAACAATCAGCAACTTGGATTTTTCCGAAATGAGACCAGAGAACATGCAGAATGTTATCGCCTGAATCAAAAAGTTTACATACAATGATGCATTAAAAGTATTGAAAATTACGTATGAGATGATAGCTTCATATCTCTTTACGTCGAATCCTGCAGTCCCTGCAAATACTCTGAGAATTACTCCAGTAATTTTAAACCTATGTACAGTGGCACTGCCTCAAGTTCTACGTCCAGCTGGGTTCGAAACTTATTTCACTTCAATCTCTATATAGTATTTGGGACGGGTGGGTGGGTGTATGGGTAACGCATTTGAGTACATGTTTGGTCACAAAGGAAAACTTTTTTAATGTAATAATTTTATTTGCATGTTTATACTCATTCGAAAGCTCTTTCAATGGCGCAGGAACTTTCGCACTCAGATTTGAAGATTGCTGTGAAAAAATTGAGATTTTGCCCTTTAAAGTGAAAAGTGGATTTATATTTGAATTTCGAAATGCGACAACAGTTTCTCTGACTCTAATGCAAGCTTATACCAAGGATGTTTGTGTAAATATTTTCTTTGTGTTTTGATAAATAAAATGTGTGTGAAAAATATTTTGAGTTGTGAATTCCCACTACTAAAAACACATCTTGCAACGCAAAAAGAGATGAATGACTTTTTGCTTAAAGTGAAAAGTGGTGGTTTTCAGGGTTAATCTTATGAGTGCCCATTTGGTCACAAGGAAAACCTTTTTTTAGTGTAATAATTTTATTTGCATGTTTATACTCATTCGAAAGCTCTTTTAATGGCGGAGGACCTTTCGCAATTAGATTCGAAAATTGTTGTGAAAAAAATTGAGATTTTGCCCTTTAAAGTGAAAAGTGGATTTATATTTGAATTTAGAAATGCAATATAGGCGCCGATGGGCGCCTGCTGTCCCTTGTTTTCGAATATTTTATCTTAAAGTTTTCGGTGCGTCTAATCCGAAAAATCTTGAAAATTTTGATTTCTGGAAACGTCCTTTCTATGTATTTTAGAACGTATTTTCGCTATTAAGACCCGCGGTTCCCGGTATAGTGGGACTTTTTAGAAGAAAAAAAAATAGGTGCCACCATATCCTAATCTCAGCCAGAAGGGTACGTGAATATGGTTAGTTTTATGGTATTCTACTACGTTTTGGTCACTGGAGCTTGGCAAAAAGGGTCTCTATATGCATTTTTTTGATCAAGAGACTTGCTCGGAATCATGTCTAAGGCAAGTGAGTGCGCACATCTCTGACTCTCAAGCCCCCTGCGCACCCGAAGGGGGTTTGAAAAAGGAAAAACGCGAAAGGAGATTCTTCATGCGGTAGGTCCCAGTTAACAAAACTATGTTCATATTCCATCTTTCTGAAGTATATGGGTACCTGTTCAGGTTGGTTAACCTTGGGAAACCAAAACAAAAAGTCAAAGTGTGGTCAAAAATTTTTTTTAAATGGTCGGCCGCGCCATGAAAACATGTTTTTTACCCATATAAAGACCAGAGAAGCTCAAAAAAGTGGTCAAAACACACTTTTGGGAACATGCGACATAAAGAACTTCAGCAAGTGGAGCGGTAATGATTGCTTCGGATGACTACTAACTCGGACTGACGCAGATCTTTGTAATACATGGGCTTGTAAGATTTTCTTGACTTTTACTTTTAGATGTATGTTAATTTCTCTTTTTAGTTCATGGAAGAGTGGACAGCAGTGACTACATGCCTTATGGAGAATATGGAGGCCAGCTGCTTTCATCATATGCAATCGAAATGAGCTGCATTGAAAATGAAGCCAATATCCGAAAAATTCCACTGTGACTATGAAAAAGTAGAGATAGGAGCAGCGATTAAAGTGAAGTCCAGCTAGTTGAAAGAATGAGGTTTTGAAGATTTTCTGCTGCTTATAAAATTGCAAGTTTTTCTTGATGATGGCTAGGAGTACTACTGTTTCAGTTGAGGACTCATTTGGAGCCAGGTCCAGCTTCTATCATCCGCTGCCACTTTGATGTTGTGAGCCGAACAAAGAAAGAATGAGAAACCCGAAGTTTAGAATTATTTGTCGTCTAACCCATCGTTGAGAATTGTTATTGGCTTTAAGTAAAATAAAGTTCAGCGTATTTTTTACTTTGGAAATATTTTTATATTTCAGAGTGATTAGGGCGTATTGACACTTTTGCTCAAAGAACAGAATATCGTTCAACATTTTGGACATGGAGATGGTGATCCACTTTCAGCAGACTATTGACTTTTGCGACTGACACGTGAATAGAGAACCTTATAATGAGTTAAAATAGATAACAAAATCAAATCCTTTTCATATTATACTCTAAAAATGTCACAAGTCTCATGTATATGAAAAAATCACCAAAAGACTTGAAAAGAGACTTAGGGGAACAAACTGAAAGAGCAGGAACAGTAGCATCTTTTTAATAAAGAGGTATTTCTATGCAGGGGTTTTACGTCGAATAATGTTAAATTATGTCGATAGTACTCTAAGAATGCCATAAAGCTTCACAAAATGGTAAAATTCAACGAAAAAACTAAAAAAAGTCGAGGAAAAAATTGAGAGGTCAAAAATAATGACAAAAACAACCGACTGCCCAAAAAATAAGAATGAATTTAAAAATTTAATAAGCTTGGCGTTTTGTTAAGACGTTTGGTAGTTTTTGGTACATTTGTCCCGCCAAGTTGGCGGCACCAACCACCAAACGTCTACGCACCAAAATTACACTGTAGACCGGCTTAAGGTGATATGATGATTAAAGTGGCTCGATAATTTTTCAAAAAAAAATTTTTTTGATCGAAAATTGACTTTTTGACAAACACAGTTATGAATAAATGAAAATTTTGGTCAAAAAGTCAATTTTCGGTCAAAATTTTTTATTTTGAAAAATTATCGAGAAAAAAAAACTCTGTTTTACACTTTAATCATGCTAAAACGATTGAAAAAGTGGTCGAAACACGTTTTTGGGCACAACACAGATTCCGAATTCCTGCCGTATCTTTTATTGGATTAGCTTTGAAAATGTCAAACAAAGGAATAGTATGAAGCGAGACAAAACAATATTTTGGTTGATACTTTCACACTGGACTAACAAGGCACACTCTCGAGCTGTTTTTCAGACTTGTATTAGTGAGCGAGAAACGGTTTTTAACAAGTTGCACAGGACCTTATGACTAGTGCGAATGAGCCGAAAAATTGGCTGGATATGAGTAAAAATTTTCGCACATGTTATGCAAATTTGTTAAGTCAACTGCCTCAGTTCCGGCCAACTTTGAACTGTTTAAGGCTATATCTCCAAAAAAATTTATAAGTGAATTTTTTTTTAAATTTTACACTTTGTAGAAGACATTCAGCTTCACAAAATGAGTATAAACATGCTTGGTAAAAAGTTTGTTTTAAAAGCAGTCAAAAATAGTGGCCAGAGGTGAAAAACACCCAGAAACATCCTATTGCTTTGTAGCTTCGGATCGGGTGGGTCTTTTTCAGGTCTTTCATTTATTCATAACTAATTTATTCATAATTTTGGTTAAAGTCAATTTTCGGTCAAAATTTTTTTTTTTGAAAAATTATCGAGCCCCACCTAAAAACTCTTTTTCTACACTTTAATCATGCTAAAACGACTGAAAAAGTGGTCAAAACACGTTTTTGGGCGCAACACAGATTCCGAACTCTAGCCAAAAATGTTTTTTTCTGTGGCTAATTTTTTTGTAGCAAATTTGGTATCCGCCTTAGCACATTTACTTAAGGTAATATGCTTTTTTAATTCTAAAAACTTGAGAAATATGCATAGAACTGTAGATCCGCTTAATCCGCATACCGTTTTTGGCCTTTTTGGACCAAAAACTGTTTCTTTTTAAACCGATAATATCGGTTTTCGGTTTTGTCCAGCTAACTTTGGTCCAACCATAATTTGCCACAAAAAAATTAGCTACAAAAAAATTGGCCACAGAAAAAAATGATTAACCGTTTTTGTATTATCCTTCTACCAAAACAATCACTCTAGTCATACACAACACTTTATCGTTCAAAATAGCATAAACATCAAAAAATAAATTGATCCTCAGCCCCAAAAGCAAAATAAAATAGAACACATCAGATACAGCGCACAAATTACGAAAAAATAATATTTCTATTGGCGCCCCGCCTGAGCGTACCAATCATATTTCCCATCCATAGCAGCAGCAGAATTCGCCCAGCTAGCATCCATTGTTCGCAGACCAGCAACTGGAGGAGGCACGCCGACCACCTCATGATGACTGGATCGCTCTCTTGTAGCTCCACCACTGCCAGCAGTTTCTTTGAAGATAGTCACCAGATCCTCATATCGGTCTCTTTCTCTGCGCAGATCCCGGCGCAAAGCCTCCACCTCAGCCATCAGCTCAATATTCTTGCGCTCCAGGTCCATCACATATCGGCTGGGAGGGGCTGGCTCAACTGGTGGCATTCCATATGCAGATCGCTTGGCTGGTCCGCCCATGTAGTCGTCATATTCATAGGGATCTGCCCGGCGGCGCAGACTGCCTCGACCAGGTGGTGAGGCACCCCGGCCATACCTATCAGCAGACCTGCCTCCTCGGCCAGCGCCGCGGATGGTGGCTATAGAAAGTGCCCTGCGTCGCTCTTTTTCTTCGTCCACATTGATGTGCCAGTGGCGACAGCCAGCCGGGCCGCGAGAACAGCCGCCGCCCATCTGGAACTCTTTGCAGATGGGGATGCCGTTGATAGTGTCGGAGCGCGTCATTGCTGCCTGTAAATGAGGATAATTTTCAGTACGCAGTTTGTGCTAGTGAATATTGCAATAAAAGCGCTTACAATGGATCTAGCCAGACTTAAGGTGACGTCTCCAGTTTTTTTGTAGCGCTCGACGTCGTCCTGGTGAGCGTGGATAAAGCGACAGTTTTCGCGATAGCAGCCTTGGTTCTAAAAGTTAGCATGTTTGATTTTTGAGGTCTATTCGGTTTGGGAGGTAGCCTAGGGATTTAGAGCAGCGCACTAGAGCGCAATATTAGCATGGCACGGCAAGTGCGAATATTTTAGCAAAATGTAGCAAATGTTATAGAGTATCTTGAGCTTTTGGTCTTTTCAATAGTCACAGGTTGAGGTGAGTTCTCACGTTTTTTTGGTATTTTTTTTTAATATACTATATTAAATACAGTCGACCCACGATCTAACGACCCCCACCTCAAGCTCGTTCCTGCCTAATATTCGACACCTTTTCACCCCCAACTTTTAAAATTCCCTGCCGATTGTGAATCACCGGTCTGCTGCGAAAAATCGCAAGGATTCCGATCTTGCCAATCATTTCTGTAAATAACAGTAGTTTGGCAAAAAGATCCGCGGGTACTCGATTTAACGACGCCCTAATTTTAAAAATAGGGGGGTGTTAAATCGGAGTTACGGCGTTGGCCCCTTTTTGGACATTTGTCCCAAAAGGGACCAAACGTCTGCGCACCGTTAAATCGAGAGTCGCGGGTGTTTTTTTTTAGCAAAATTCTTCTTTATATGAAAAACGATGGGTAAAATAGGAATCATTGCGATTTTGCGCGCCAGACTGGCGAATCAAAACTAGAAAAGGCCTTCAAATATCAAGGTAAAAAAGTGTCGGACGCTAGGCGGCAATGAACTTGAGACTGGTCGCTAAGTCACAGGTTGACTATTTTAATTTTTTCGCAGTTGACTCTCGGCACATAGCCAACTGTAAAAGTTTGTTTCCTATTTAGAAATAATCGTTAAGTTAGATTCAACAAGGTTTTTAAAGTCGACGTAAAAATGTTGAAACCTTGACGTGGACCAAATTTTCGGAGTTATTTTATTCTCAGATACGAAAGTAATAATAAAAGCTTATTTTAGAATTAGCGATCATTCAAAATGAAAACAAAATTGCTGTTGCAGATTGAGCTGCCCCAGAAAATTGCTTATTTTTTTATCAATTTTGGGTTCGACTCACCATTAACAACAACAATCAAAAGTTCTAAAAATACTAAAGTACAACAAAGGTAAACCCAAGCTCTGACTTTGAAAAAAAGACAAGTCATATTAATAAGCCACAATTACGTACCTGGAAGTCTATGCAGAAATTGTAAGGGTCCTCTCCATTTGCCATAGCCGGCTTCTCGACTTCAGGGTGGAAGAATTTGCATCGGCTGCCTCTGCAAATTCAATTACATAAATTAGAGTTAAAGGGGCATGCTCGCCGTCGATATTTGAAAAGGCGGGTACCAATGAAATTCAAACGAGAAGGTGAAAGGTCGCATTTCAGTAAAATTCAAGGAAAAACAGTTGAAAAACAACAAAAGTAATGGTCATTACAAAAAAAATATAATTTCTTGAAGCACCCTGTACTCTTCACCGGAATGTAAGTGTGCCCAATCATAACAACTTTTTGCGTAAAAACTTCGAGCCGACCATCAACTGTTTGGTTTGAAAACCATATGCATGAGTACAAAAAAAAACATCAACCTGTTGCAAATATTGTTCAAGAAGTCGCGGCACACCGATTTTCCATCAACAGTCTTGCCATTGTCCTTTCCATTTGCTTCATCAGACATTTCTACTTGAATAGTAAGAGACTTGGAGCTGAAAATTGATGAGGTGAACTGTTGGCTGTTGTCTAAGTACGAATGAGACAGACACGCACAAAATCGACGGCTACACTCAGATCTATCTAATCAGATAAGATTTTTGCCGTATCGATTAGATAGCTGTAAACAAAACGCTTTTGCCATAAACAAAATATTTTTGCGGGAAAAATAGTGGATTTGAAAATTAATTTACGGGAAATGCACTGAAATAATTTTGGGCAATTGAAGAAAATGGAGGGAATAAGGCACGAAAATGTTTATTGATGACATGCCTTCAGTACTTTGATGTTTGCATTTTGTCCACAGAAACAAATCAACTCGCTGCTTCCACACACAAGTTTGTTGAAAAAAAAAAGATTTCCCGTAGTTTTTTTTATTTGTTTATGTTTAGTTACCTCATTCCTGTTGGATAAATTGATTGGTATTTTTGCTTGGAGACTTTGGAATTTGTATTGTAAACCATGACAATATGCAATATCAATAGCATCCACCACGTCACATTCTACGTCTCCAATGCTCTACAGGTTTATTATTTGATGATGAAGGGAATTCCGGCCCTATATGACAATCGGTCCCATTTTTTGCCTCGGTCCCCCCTGTTGATTTTTTGTGCATTTTTTGCCAATTTTTTAATTTCTTTATTTTCCACAATGCATGAGTGTTTTGCTTTCGCAGAATGATTCGCAAAGTTGCTGTCCATCTCGAATATGTTGATTTGGAAAGCATTCGTTTACGAAACTTCTTCAAACTATCTACTGATGAAACGATCACTTTACTGGCAAATCTGAATTGTTTGAGAAAAATAGTTGATCAGCTCGTGAAAATTTATGACTGCCAGCTTTTTGGGTTAGAATTGTTGAACAAACTCCGACAAAGAAATTAAAAAATTGGCAAAAAATGCACAAAAAGTCAACAGGGGGGACCAAGGCAAAAAGTGGGACCGATTGTCATACAGGGCCGGAATTTTTGTCTTAGGCTTAGATAGACCGTTCATAGATTGACAAAAGATGACAGTTTAGCTCGAGAATGGCTCAGATTCAGATGGATTTTCAATGCTTATTTTTTAAAAAATTATCAAACAGAATCTAAAAAATTTTATAACAATTTTTTTGAAAAGTTACTTCTAGACTGCGAGTCCTACTACTATAAGTTGACAAAAAAATTTGGGTTTAGACCTCAACTTAAATTTTTTTTCTCGCTCCACTTATAGTCGTCTCTTTTTGCCGTATTTCTTTGGAAGTATTGGGTTGGCCGGAAAGTAACGTCGTTTTTTTTCTGACGCTTACCATGCTGTGGTTTTTTTTTATCATAATAGAGCATTATGTACGAAAATGAAGCACTGTTTTTCTGCTTTTAATATGTTTTTACAACTTTCTTACACGTACAAATTTTAACATGGTTTTAGGCTCTTCAAATGAACTGTCAAGTTGATGAAAAAACGCATTTTCGACACATCCTCCTTTTTGCATTCAACCAAGGTCAAAAAGCGACTGAAGCGGCTCGGGAAATCTTCCACTTTTCCCATTGAGTGAAGATGTTTCTTAACTGTTGTCTTGCCGCAATCCTTTTTTTTCAGCCAATTCCGGTGTTGTTTGACGACAATCTTCCTTTAAAAGAGCTTCAAGACGATCTTCATCACACTCAGATGGTCGACCGGAACAAGGAGCATTCTGAACTTTGCAAACCAACGCTAAGCTGCCCTTATGTCCATCGAGCCCTCTCCGTACACTTGACAGATTTCCCGAGCCGCTTCAGTCGCTTTTTGACCTTGGTTGAATGCAAAAAGGAGGATGTGTCGAAAATGCGTTTTTTCATCAACTTGACAGTTCATTTGAAGAGCCTAAAACCATGTTAAAATCTTTACGTGTAAAAAAGTTGTAAAAACATATTAGAAGCAGAAAAACAGTGCTTCATTTTCGTATATAATGCTCTATTATGATAAAAAAACAACCACAGCATGGTAGCGTTAGAAAAAAAACGACGTTACTTTCCGGCCAACCCAATACCTTAATTTACGACTAAATTTGTTGTGCAAGGCATTTAAAAAGAAATGAAACAAGCCAGCTCAAAATATTGAGAAAAAAAACAAAAGTGCGACTAATCAGAAATACCGGTTTTAGCATATAACACGCCTCATATAAATTTTTTTTCGACGGTGCGAGAATAGGCATCCAAAGATAGGGTCATGAAAAGGCAAAATAAGGCAGAAGCGTGACTCATATTTTTGCCCCGGCAAAAAAAGTGACCCGCGTTTCTGCCCCATTCTGGCTTAGAGAATACATACTCTTCGGTCATTTTGGGGCAGAAACGCGAGTGGCTTTTTTGCCCCGGGAAAAAGGTGTTATGCCTCGTTTTACTTTTTTCTCTTGGACCCCACTATTCTCGCAGTGTCGAAAAAAACTTTTATTTCGAGGCGTGTTGTATGACTAATTTACGTCAGTATTTACTGTGAACTTATTTTAGAGTTCGTTTTGGTACTGTTGCAATTTTGGGTTTGAAAGGTTCGCCATTAGAAAGAGCAAAGATTTCTCTGAAATAGCTGTGAGAAATGGATCTGTACGTTTTATCTGAAGAAATCTTTTTAGAAAAGTTTGATTATTTTACAGATAATTTTGGTATTCAAATGTGCCTTGCTTCCTAATGACCTTGAAATCGGGAAGGAACTACTTATCCACGGTGATTTTATCAAAGATGTAGGCTCTTACTAAACATATAAAAAAGCTTCTAGCTGAATTCCAGTACGACAATTATATCTATGCATTTATCCCGGGCATGAAATTTCACCAAGAAATTTTCGAGATTAGGATATTTTCCCATCTGGATCCAAAATTAAATTTTCTAGATTTTTTAAAAAGATGTACTTAAATTGTTGCCTCAAAAGTCGGAGCAACTGTGCAATGTACGCCCCAACGAGTTCGAGTTCTTGTGTCTCAAGTATTTGTACCTGTCAATGGATTGTTGTCCGTATGGAGGTAAGTGATGATTGGGACGATGACGAGATTTTATGTGATTGCTTATGGCCTTAGGTAAATTCAGCGCCACAAATTCAGCGCCACAAATTCAGCGCCACAAATTCAGCGCCACCGATTCAGCGCCACAAATTCAGCGCCAGAAATTCAGCGCCGACAAATTCAGCGCCAGATTGAATTTCGCACCTTTTTTTGTAGTTCTTTGTGTTTTTCAATTGGAAAGTCGTTTCTAAATAATTTCTCGTCTTTTTGGCTTCTAGTTGCATACTTCTTCATTTATATTTTTGCGTGCTTCTTTATCGAGATCGAGGCTTATTATCAAGTGGAAAGTCAGTGGAAAGTTGTGCCTTCGCCTAATGCAAAGCCTAGGCCAACCTCTTCATCCGGAAGTCACCGCAGAGTGCACCAAGCGGATCCAAAATATCTACGAGCAATTACAGAGGGGAGGGGTCAGAGACCTTATAGCCCCCCACTTTTTCCACATTGAACTCACCAAGGAGCTGTAGGAACCCCTAAAGCTCGTCTTAAGAATAGCCACATACAATCTATTATCCATGCATACTTTTCGTAAACCATTTTCAACCCACTTTTAGAAGATTCTTTTATTCATCAAATGAAACAAATGGTTAATACATTAAGGATTGAGATAACATAAAGAATTGAGGTAACATAACTTATTGAGATAACATTGTTTTAATCAAGATAAAGATCCATATTCCCAAATCCTTCAACTTCTTCAAATTCATAGTGCCAGCCTTCCATAGCGTTGTTTGTCCTGGAGCACGGTTCACTACGGCAAGATGACAGTTCCATTTGGCAATCTGATAAAGCGGCTCGCATTGGATTCCATTGGCATCAAATCGACGGATATACGTTTTCTCGATGTAGTCAATGTAGACTAGAAGCACAAACAACTTACTTTGAAAATCTTGACTTAAAAATCACAAACAACTTACTTCTCAAGGTAGCAGCTTTTTCAGGCATTATCGTTTCATTCGTAATCTTTCCAGATTTTCCAGGCTCAGCCGTGCGCGAATCAAAGAAGAGAAATTGTTCACCTTTGCTCGTTTTCTTGTATTCGTCCGAGAGCTTCATTGAAGCCAGTTCTTTGTCCACATCAGCTGCTCCCTTAGGTTTGCGCGCGTTTGTGACCTTTCGTTTGATATTGAAGTCAGGCGGAAGAGATTGGATGACAGCAGCTTCAGCTCCGGCTATGGCATTGGTGATAATTTGCTGGGCGCTTGTTGTCAGACTTTCCAGAGCAGCCCTACTCACTTGCGTCAATCGTGTGCGCGTCTAAATGAAGCTTTTTTTTTTTTGGTAAAAAGTACTAAATAAAAAAATACCTGAATGGAAACAGGACTTGGTCCGTGCATATCGTGTTCTCGCGTTTCTTGAAGCACCAGCGACCCAAACGGAGATTTTGCTCGTCCATGACATCCCTCCATCGTGCAACGCCAGAATTGTCTGAGACCATATCGGCTGTGCTTGTCCATCCGCATCGGATAACCACCAGAAACACCTAACTGCTTTCTTTTTTCGGACTCCATTACTAAAAAAGTTCCGTAATTTATCCAAATTAAACTAAATAAAAAAAATATATAAATGAAAAAGTGTGCAACTAGAAGCCAAAAAGACGAGAAATTATTTAGAAACCACTTCATAATTGAAAAAACACAAAGAACTACAAACAATAGGTGCAAAATTCAATCTGGCGCTGAATTTGTCGGCGCTGAATTTGTCGTCGCTGAATTTGTGGCGCTGAATTTGTCGGCGCTGAATTTGTCGGCGCTGAATTTGCGGCGCTGAATTTACCTAAGGCCATTGCTTATTGATATGTTGCTAGCAATTTCTGAATGCATTAAGAACGCATTAATATTTTGAGGCGTACATTGCACAATTGCTCCCTAAAGTCTGAATTCTCGTCCCTTTTTAATTATTTCTTGCCCCTTTTTCAAATTTTAAATAAAAAACTGAAATTTTGCCCATTTTTAAGGGGGGGGGGTTGGAGTTGCGAATATTTTGGACTTTCGGGTTCGATTCCCAGTGGGTGCACACCTTTTTTTGATCTCTTTTTATTCCCAAGTTTGGTGTCAAAATGATCCTCACACTCTTGGCTTTCCAACAAAATCATCAGAGTATAATTTCACAACATCTGGAGCCGATTCACAGGCTAAGGTCTTAAAATTGAGGCAGTAAGTGACAGTAAATCAGTGCTGGAAATGATTGCAATCGATTGCTCGATAGTTTTCGGCCCTAGAAGTCAGTAAACTTACTAAAATGTAGAGTAAAAAAATAAGTGGCTATAGTGAGGAATAGGGTTCCAAAAATCAGCTTGGTCCCCCCTGTTGTTTTTCGTAAAAACAGCTTGGTCCCCCTGTTGTTTTTCGTAAAAACAGCTTGGTCCCCCCTGTTGTTTTTTCGTAAAAAACAGCTTGGTCCCCCCTGTTGTTTTTTTCGTAAAAAACAGCTTGGTCCCCCCTGTTGTTTTTACAAATAAAACAACAGGGGGACCAAGCTGATTTTTGGAACCCTATTCTTCACTAGCGCCAAATAATTTATGCGTCCACTTGGAATCGAACCTGAGCGTTCAAAATACCGTATTTCCTCTAATAGCTGCCCATGACCTATTAACTGCCCATGCTCTAATAAGTGCCCACCTTAGAGGGAGGTTGAAATATAAGTGCTCATGTTCTAATAAGTGCCCATCCTAAAATCTTATTATAAATCTCATAAAATCGAGCTGGAAGTGGCGCGTTCTGCAATTCGACAAGTAGCTGTGGAAGAAGTGGATGCTGAGCAGGACGAAGAAAATGGATACTTGAGCGACGAATCCTTGCACTTTGAGAATGATTTTAGGAATGATATTAACCCGGAGTTCCATATTGTTTTAATGTTTGTTCATCTTATGTTGTTATGAAACTTTGAATAAAATTTGTTGGGAAGAAGTGGAAAAATAAGAGCCCATGTCCTAATAAGAGCATATGTCCTAATAAGTGCCCACCCTAGAGGGAGATTGAAAAATAAGAGCCCTGGGCAGCTATTAGAGGAAATACGGTATTCGCTATTGGATTTGAACACCCCCTTTTTAAATCAAAATCGGTCAAATACTTCCGATTTGGCGCCTTCGATGAAAAATCGGCTGACATCAGACTTAGCCTCTCAAATTCATTTTGTTGACAACTCAGCGTTTTGCCAATTTGTCGAATCGAAATTCAAACTTTTGCAATTTGTCTTAAGACGATTCATTCGAATCATCATTCAACTGGACAGCCTCAACCAGAATGAATGAATCCTGGTTCGAATGAGCTAACAAAAATTTGAAGGATGATTGCGAAAGTTTGAATTTCGATATGACAAATTGTCAAAAGGCTGAGTTCTCAACAAAATAAATTTTGAAAGGCTAAGTCTGATGTCAGCCTGAAAAATTGGAGCAATTCAGCCGATTTTGATTAAAAAAGTGCAAGATTTCAGTTTTTTATTTGAAATTTGAAAAAGGGGCAAGAAATAATTAACTGGTGGGAAAAAAGTTCCCGGTGGGTTTTTAGGCTAATGTTTAATAACAAATTTTATTTCAAAAAAATATTCCAAACATATGGTTTTGTAGCTCTTTCCTTCCTCTACCGAATGATATATAAAGTGTTTATTTTACTCAATAAAATGGCCTCCCTGCGCCTCAATGCATTTCCGGAGTCTTTTCGGGAAAGCGTCAATGGCATTTTGGATCATTTCTTGGGGAACCGCGTCCCACTCTCTGACCAATGATGCCTTCAGTGCCGGGATGGATTTGTGGGGCCTAGAGCAGGCCTTTGACTGGAGGTAAGGCCAGGCAGAGTAGTCCATGACACTGAGGTCGGGAGAATCGGGCGGCCATTCACCTTTTGGGTTGTGCTAATCAGGGTCAACAGTGATGGCATCAGGGAAATGCTCGGCAATCCATGCCTTCTTTCTTTATCCAATTTTTCCATCAAACTTCCATCACAAATAAAAACTTTATATATCATTCGGTAGAGGAAGGAAAGAGCTACAAAACCATATGTTTGTTTTTTTTAAATAAAATTTGTTATGAAACATCAGCCTAAAAACCCACCGGGAACTTTTTTACACCAGTTAAAAAGGGGCAAGAATTCAATTTGATCCTTTTTAAAAATTGTCCAAAAACTGACATATCATTTTGAATTTCAACAAATCATAATTTTTGTGAAAAATACAGTTTTTATGACAAAATTTTTATCTAATTGGCGCCCCCTCCCACATCATTTCCGCAAATCTAATCGGCAATCTGGCCGAGCCAGGAGTCTATTATTACATGTAACAGTCGATGGTTTTTTTTCTCAGGTGTCATTTGCGGTAGATGACATCGATGCCGTGCTTGAGGTGCTGTTCCTTTTATACAATCCTGAAGAAATTTTTTCAATTCAGGCAGTCAGCAAACATGACCATCAAATTCTGAGCAGTCCAAAACTTTTAAAAGTAGCTTAAAAATTTTTCGTCAATAATTTATTTATCTTTGCAATGTTGCAGGATGAGTGCGGCTCACTTAGGTTGGCCACAATACAAGGATCTGCTGGAGGAATTGTCCATACCCTTGTTCAGAACATTGACTATACAGGTAGCTGTAATGTTTGCAATCTGTTTTTAAAAATTTAATTTTCAGGCCTCTTCCTGCCTAATTTTGTTCCCATTAAAAATTTCGGGCTTTGTAGATCATTGTGAGTTCCTACTTGAGGGTGTCCCAAGAATTTTGGAGAATTTCTTTTTTCTGTAAATTTTTTGTAGCATATTTTTTGAAAATTTGAATTTTTTAGATCTACTCAGCCTGTGATGATAAATTCTTCGGCATACAGTGTAACCTGGATATAACGGCACTACTGGAGACCATCTGGAGGTGCTGTTATATCAGGGGTAAGCTCTGTTGATTTTTTTTGTCGGCTAATTAAATCAGGTAAAAAAGGTGGGCTTGAGTATAGAATCCCCCCCACGGGGAGTGATCAGATGGAGGAGATAACATCATATTCGTGTTTCTCGACCCCGATTTCATGAGAAAGCCGGCTGTTTTTTTAATTTTGAGAGAAAAAAAATTTCGAACCACAGGGAGGTATCATGCGTTTTTTAGTCAAAATTTGAAATATTTAAATTGGCGCCTTTTGAATTTTATTTTGGAAAATTTGTAGCTTTAGATATTTTATGCAAATTAATGTCTAAATTTTCGTCTTTTTACCGTGTTTTTCAACTGGGCCGTAGCAAAAAAGAGACTCTATACGCATTTTTGATCTAGAGTACTTCTCCGAATCATGTCTAAGGCAAGTGAGTGCACGCATCTCTAACTCTCAAGCCCCCTGCGCAGGGGGCTTGGAAGGGCTTGATGGGGCTTGATCCGAGCACTCTGCGTGGGGGGGATTCTATACTGCAACCAAAAGGTGCCATGATATCCAGGTTGGATTGTATAATGTTAAAATCACAATTTTCCTCGCACCTCCCTTCCCATCCTATGGTTTGAGCCTTTGCCCACCTGCAGGTCCACATGACTTTGACCTGAATCGCAGTGGGAACAAGGATAACCGTGTTTTTGACGTTGTATACCATAAAAATTTTGACCGCAAGCTGAGTAGACCTGGCACGCTGGAATTTTTTTTTAAATACAGGCTACAAAAAATTTATGAGCAAAAGAAAGTTTACAAAAGTCTTAAAAGATCCTACATTTTCACCAACAAGTATAACCAGAAAATATAGAGAGACCATCTCTTTGTCAGAACTAGGTAGCTTTTTGTAAAGCTTAGAAATTGTTTCTAAAAAATTGGTATCTTATTTCAGACCACGTGGTTGAGGGACACCCTGAAGACACACTCGAGCATGTGGTCGACTGGTACAATAAGATATTAAAGGTGAGCTGCTGGTGCATTTTTAGATGTTTAGGACCAGAATTAATTTATTAGTCGTTTTAAGATGAGTAGGTTCTGGTCCATAGACGACAAGCAGATCCACACCGAGTATAGTGCACTTAGGGCAGCTTTGGTGGGTAATGCCCACAGGAATGTCAAGGTATGTGATGTTGGCTTTTGAAATAAAATTTTTTTGTTAAATGATTCTGCAGATGACACTGGTTGAACCTGTGACCATGAAAGATGGCAAAGGTCGACGAGGACAAGTCCAGGTTAGTCGTTAACTGTGATAGTAGAAATGGATTTTTATAGATAAGTTTCAGGAATTCATTGATCACCATGGTGGACCTGGCATTCAGCACATTGCTTTTAAAGTTGATGGTGAGTGAATTTGGTTTTTACAAATGGTTACGTATGCACGATTTCGACTCACTTATGATGTGCTGAACAAGCACTAGAGTTTACAGTCGGCAAATTCAGTTCGCAAAACACTGCCGTAATTTTTGAACATCGGCCAAAATTACCTTCCACAATTAAGAACAGGAATGTATCCCGCTGGATGGAACATACCAGTATGTCCCATAACTCTTCGCGTTTTTTTCAAAATTTGTTAAAAACGTGCGTTATTGCGATTTTCTTAGAGGCAATGCTCTAAGTTCAATTTTTACGTCTGCCCCCATTCTTGAACTTCGTAAACCTAAATGAAAAGCAAGATATCAAAACACGCTGAATCAGATTCAAAAGCAAACCAATATTGACAGGCTTTTTTCTTCAAGGTCTCGTGGCCGTAAACATTGTTGATCTCTTCTGTTGCTTTCACTGTATTCAGTCCTTTATCATAGAGAAAGAGCATAGTATGGCGAACATGATTGCTGATTTCAGGCTTGATTCCTTGTCCTCGAAGCATCTAAGCACACAAAAAATTGCAACAATCCATTTTAGCAAAATTTTGCGAAAATTGAAAAAAAACGCGAAGAGTTATGGGACATACTGGTAGTTCCGGGTGCACTCTCGAGATTATGTGCTTGGGTTAAAAAAAATATCAAAACGTATTACAAATAGACGATTATTAATTAATTATTTAAATAATAATAGACCGAGATCTATTATTAGAGGTTTTACGGTAACGGAGTGCAAAAAAACCAATATTCTAAAAAATGACAAAATCTCGAAATTTTTTATTATCCTAACCCTCTTTTGACCACATTTTCATAATAAAACCAACCATTTTACCCCTGAAAATGACCATTCCATCGCGAAGAAAAATTTTCGATTTTCCAAAAATTAATTTGGCAGAAATGGGTTGAAATTTCATGATGAAATCTTAATTTTGTTAAGTCCTCGCTTTTGAGTCACAGGGTGAAATCGGCTCGACAACAACGCCGACAACCGTACCCGTAAACAATGGCAACTAGAATTGAATCCAGAATTTTATTTGATACATTTAATGGCAGTGTCAATATTATCCACTTTAACTGAACCCACATTTCAGATATCACCACAGTTGTACATAAAATGCGTGATAGGGGCGTGGAATTCTTAGGTATGTTTAAGTACAGGTGGTTTCACTACAATTCCTTAATAATTTCAGATATCCCTGAGAGTTACTACAACCAGTTGGAGCTAAGACTTGCAGAGTCCAAAATCGAAGTACTAGAGAATCTACAAAAAGTTGGTATGCAAGTGAAACTTGATTAAGACCGATGAAATTGCAGATAAGAAAGTTAAAAATTCTCATAGACTTTGACGACAACGGATACCTGCTGCAGATATTCACGAAGCCCATACAGGACAGACCCACTTTGTTTGTTGAAGTCATCCAAAGGCATAATTATGACGGATTTGGAGCAGGAAATTTCAAGGCTCTCTTTGCTGCAGTGGAATTGGAGCAGAAGAAAAGAGACGGACTATATTCTTGACCTGGAGCACGACCCACCTCACATATTTTCTTGTTGAATAAAATGTTTTTTATTTCCGAATATGGTCACACAGGATAGATCACAATGGCAGTCTGAGATAAATTTAACACTAAACAACTCACCCCGTATCAATCAAATAAGAATGGCATCAAGAGAGGGTTCAAAGATCAGATCCGAACATCGCTTTTTGATTTATACTAGGGTTTGGTGGTGGCCGTATGGCTGGGCTATTTAAAAATGGCCGGTCATTTGACTAACCCTGATAAATTATCGAGCGAAATTGTCAGGTTTTCCAACTGTGGAAATTTACGGAGGAAAACAAAAACAATCGGATTCTGGCATTATGCCTAGCCACTTGGCCAATTTCAAAATGGCCGGCCATTTGCCCAACCCGAGTTATAACAGCTCTCTACTCGTTGGCCAACAGCAAAACAGCCACTCACAAATTTGCTGACATATGAATTCATCAAACGATAATTTGCAAGAGTGAAACCTACCAAGCAATACAAAAATAACCGTTCGACAAGTTGCCGGTTGATGAATTCACCGGCAACATGTTGAAGAATATGTAGTGAGCCTTTCAGCCACGTTTCATCGGCCCTCGCTTCATTGGAACATCAGACACTCGTCAAAATTCCAAAAGACAGTGATACACGACCAAATAACTTTACTTGTTGCATTAAAATGAGAACAAAGTCAAATGGAGTCTTCAGTTTCTTCTGTTTCACTTTCATCTGAAATGACTTCATCCTTGCGCTTCTCAGAAATCTTCCCTAATCGCATGTTCTCGATGGTCAACTTGGCATGCTGCAAACAACAGAATTAGAATTACTAATCAAATACCAGCTACCTGAGTTCTTAGCTCTGCCAGGAAAGATTTGAGCGCTCTCTCTTCCTTCTGAAGTATCACATGCAAAAGGAAAAGAGCAAATTTTCTAGAGAAAAGACAAACCTGCAACATTACCAGCTTATTAGCTAAGATTCGACGTTTTTCTGTATCCCCACTAGACGTTGAGAATGGCACTGAATCCGTTGACTTCTCCGAGCGTGAAATTTTAGCAACATTCTTGATCGACATGTTGAATTCGGAACCTGCCATGGCGGATATATTCTTAATATAGAATCAATTAAAAACAGGACCAAAAAACAAACAAAAGACATGATTTCAAGAAAACAAATCGGGCAGTACGGCTTTTCTCGGGGACGCTTTTCGTCAGACGTTTTTTTCAACCCCCTTGACACCTGCCGCTCTATTAGAGACTGCAGCTCTATTTTTGGACTTTGGATGTTTGTAGCCCAATACCAGTAAAATAGATCCTTCTTAAAATAGCAAAATTTTAAGCAAGGAATTTTTTTTACCAAAAATTTGTTTGACAAGACTTTACTCTCAATTGAAAAGTTCACTCCTTTTTTTTCTAAATCGGTTTTTTGGGCTTCTCAGTATACACACACCCATAAATTTTTAAATAAAGTACGAACAAGAGCCTTGATATAGTCAGTGGCGTACGCAGGAGTTTCTAACGAGTGGGGCACCAAAATTTTTTGGTCATTTTATCCAGCGCTTTTTCACTTTTAAGACCATTTTTTAATTTTACGGCGGCGCCGGCAGCCGATAAATAAACTTTGGTGACAGTGGGAAGGACGGAGAATACCTAAGATGCACCTAAAGAGAATTAGTAAAATATACAGAAACTGTTCTTTCACTAAAAACATTTATATCAGCAAAAATAAAAAAAAACGCATTTGAAATTAAAAAGAAATAAAAGAAAGTTGTTCAAAAGCGCGTATTCAAAATTTAGTTTGTATAATAGTTTCTGTGCCCGTATGCACCAATGAGTTAGCATAAGCTTTTAGCATTAGCACTAGCATTAGCATCAGCCGTATGCACCAATAATGTCTAGCTTTAGCATTATCATTAGCTTATAGCATTAGCATTAGCCGTATGCACCAATAATGTCGAGCTTTAGCATTAGCTTTTAGCATTAGCATTAGCACTAGCATTAGCATTAGTCGTATGCACCTAAGTTGATGCTAATGCTAGAGCTAATGCTAAGACTAAAAATTAAAAGGGTGGAGCATGGCAAAAAGTTAGCATGGGTGCTAACTTGCTAACTTTTTTAGCATCATCTCGATTTTGAATTTTTTTGTATTAAAATGTATTTCTAAGGTGTATTAGAGTCGTTGAGCTCGATTTTGACGCTTATTTTTGCTTGTTACGCGTTGCTTTCTGTGTTTTATCGTCCTGTGCGTTGCGCATTATAAGATTGCAAATTTTAGCGAAATCATGGTCTTCGACAAAGATATGTGTGCTCGGCTCATCGAACTGGTGAAAGAGAAGCGGGAGAAGCTCTTTCCGAACTCTCGCCAAGCGGATGCTGCCGCCGTTCAAGCCAGTGCCTGGGAGCAGGTCGCTTCAGCTCTAATCACCGAGTTCTCGGATAAGGACAGTCACTCCGTCGAGCAGGTCAAGAAGAAATATGCCAATCTGAAAAAGGACGCGAAGCAAGATCTGCAGGAACAGAGGAAGTTTGTCTTTTGGTTACCATATTTTACTTTCAACTTGGCTGATTTGTTTCCTTCTGTTTAGAAGTGCTCAGAAAACCGGGGGCTGTAAAGCCAAGGCCAAGAATACTTTGCTCGAAGGAATTCAAGGAATCTACGAAGGTAGTCCGTCTTTTGAAGGGTTGAAAAACGGTTTGGAGACTTTGGTGTGTGAGGTAATTGCTTTATGCAGCTTGATTATTAGCAATTTTAACAAAATCTGATTGCAGAATGTCGGCACCAAGCGTCATCCTCTCTATTCCACCTCAACACCGGTGGTGAAAAGAGTGAAGCGTGAGTCTGGTTCGGATATGGAGGATCTTCAGCGCGATGTTCTTCGCAGCCAAATGGAAGTCAACGAAAAGTCACTTCAGGTAATCCATGGCGCAATGTTTATACATTAAACATTGATTCAATTTGAGGTGATTGGACAGTTCTCTAGCGTCTTAACTCAAATCTCTACGTTGCTGGCGCAGAACTTTGGTGTATCTGCTGAGGAAGAAGTGGTGCAGGAAACGAAAAGTGGAACAAGTATGAGAAATTCAATTGTCAGTCGTTACTTCTCTCATTGAATTGTTTGTTGTTCGTTCGGGTATGAATAAATCGAGGCTTGATTTTTATGACGATGCTAGTGCTAAGACTAGTGCTAATGCTAAAAACTAGAGCTAGTGCTAGAGCTAGAGCTAAGACTAATCCTAATGATAGTGCTAAAAGCTAATGCCAATGCTAGAGCTAAGACTAAAAAGCTAATGCTAAAATTGGTGCATACGGGCCCTGAATTACTCAAATTCTTATACCGTATTCTCTCTTTCGGAAAAAATGTATTACGCGTCATTTATTTTTAATTTTTTGAAAAATACAAGTCAATCACAAACATTTAATTAACGCTGTGGGTGAAAACACTCCTAAAATTGTGTGAATCCCTCCTCAAGTTTTTAAAACTTGTTGCTTTAGCGATTTTCTCAACCATTGAAAATGTAAAACTAGCGTGTAGCCTTGCGATTCTAGTTTCTATCGAGGCGTTAACTGGCTCGATGCAGGGATGAGCATTTTGCCTTTTTGTAAATTAAAATGTAGAAAATGCTTTTTTGTTTTCCTGTCCATTCCTTAAGTTTGCAAATTTGCTAAAGGGAATTAGCCTTTTTGGGCAAATCGCCTAAAAAGATATGCCCGAAAGATATGCCTTAAAAAATGCCCGAAAAAGGCAACTTGCTGGGCTACAGGCTTGTTTAAGAAATGGGAGCGAGAAGGGCGGTTTCCGATTTTTTGTTGCAGTTTTCTTGGTTGGTTCGAAAAAAAAGTTGGTTCAAAATGCCGATTTTTTAAATAAACACATGTTTTAGCCAAAATTTATCACAGATTGTAGAGTTCTTGTGCTTGTTAGAAAAAACTAATTCTGCATTAAATAAAAATTCAAAACGACCACATTTGACCACGTTTCAATGTTTTTCGCTTGAATTGATTTGCAAACGCTTTCCCATATTCAGGGCATTTAAAAAAGCCATCACTATCCCCGCAAATATGCAAATTTTTGAGATTTCAATCAAGTTTTTAAAAAATATAATTTTTAGAAAGAATAAAATATGTTCCTGCTCCAAAAAAGTACTGTTTCGTCAAAATATGCATATCCTAGTCAATAATTACTGAGAATTTTAGAAAATATAGAAAAAAATTTCGAAATTCTTTGTGTTTTCTTTAATTAAAATCAAACGTAAATTTTATTTTTTGAGAGGCAGCAACGACGATAGAGCCAGAAGTAGGCGACCAGCTACAGCCACCACCACCTTCCCATCGAGCCTATGAAACCCAGGCCTGGATTGCCCAAAACTTTCCTGATGCCATCACCGTAGACCCCCACTAAACCAATCCGAGTGGTGAATGGCCGCCCAACTCTCTGGAGCTGAATGCTATGGACTACTTCGGCTGGCCTTACCTTTAGTCGAAGGCCCGCTCTAGGTCCTACAACTCCATTGCGGCACTGAAAGCATCTCTTGTTCGGGAATGGTACGCAATTCCCCAGCAATACACCCAGAATGCTATCGACGACTTTCCAAAATGACTGCGCAAGCGTATTGCCGCTAATGGAAGTCATTTCTTTGAGTATAGTAAAAAGCAAACCCCCTATCTGATTGAGGAAAAAAAATTCTAAATTGGAGTGTGATATTTTGTTTGAGTGATATGTCGAATAAAGTATTTGTGAAAAAATGTTTGTATGACTTTGTTGATTGTATTCTCCAGTATACTTAAGCCGGGCCTAACCGGGCCAGCCCGGCACGGGCGGGCCCGGACCGAAAAATTTGTTTTCAATGCTGGCCGGGCCGAGAAAAAAAATTTCCGGGCGGGCCGGGCCCGCAAAATCACGGCCCGTGCACATGCCTGTTTCACGTTCCTAACTGTTTATTTACAACCGCCACTACCCCCATTTTGTGGAGCCTATCACCAAAATTGTTTGATTGCAAATTGTTGTAGAGCATTCATGACTTCCTAGCAAAATCATGCTCTGAAGAAGTTATTTTCACAAAATGTGAAACAAAAATTACATCAAAGTTGTTGATTACCGATGATACGGATACCATCATGGATTTTGTTGAAACTTTTTATTCAATTTCTTTTGTTCACAAAATTTTATTTTTAAGTTATATATGCGAATGATACTCAAAAGGACCGTTAAAATCTTGCAAACATTTTGATACCAAAAAATCTAAAAGTTAAGAAAAAATTATAAATAAGCAAAATCAAATCACATGACAGCATTTTGCGTGACTTCTGACACGCATTAACGTGACTTGATTTTGTTTATCTTATATAGTATTTGGCATGTGTGGGTGGGTGGGTGGTTAACGCTTTTTTACTTCGAAGGCCAGAACGGGTCGTAGATAGCGAAATCACTTTTGTCGCTAATACCACCGTGTTCCCCAGAATGTCAGCTTCCGTTTAAAAAAAAGAACAGGCGAAAAAAATGAGTTCTAATAGGGGATATACCTATCTTTATGAATGAAGTCATAGCCCCTCATTGAAATTTCGAAATACTATAGAGGCGCCTATCGGCGCCTTTGGTCCCTTGTTTATAATATTTTTATTATGTTTTAGATTTTTCGATATCAAAATTTTTGCTAGATTCTAACGGTCATTTGGAGTACAGTCGAACTTGGATTCCGATTTGTTGGCGGGGGTGGCGGTTTATTGGGGGCGCCATTTTACTGGACTTCAATCAGTGCAGTCAACAGACAATATAACGTCTCTTGATTTGAGCAAAATATAACATTGAATACAATGTACCGTATTTCCTCTAAAATAGCCCCCGGGGCCGATGATACGGGTGCCTAAAATAGCCCCCGGGGCTATTTTATTCAAACCTCCAATTTTCAGAAAAATTTGAATTCGATTTCAATATTTTTGGATGGAAATCCAAAATCTAAAACGTGGAATCGGTAGAGCTCGTGGGAGTTAAGAGAATGCAAAAAACAGATTTGCAAAATATTTACTCTAGCTCAAGATATAGGTCTTCCAAGTAGGGGGCGGCTATTTTGGAAGGAGGGCTATTTTAGAGGAAATACGGTAATCGGCTAAACAATTTGGAAGAATTCTGTGAGTTTTATCCGCTTTTCGGTATCCCTTCATTTCATTTTTGGAAATTGTACTTAATTGGTTATAGTTTACGTTAGGAGCCCTTCGGGTTCCAACTGTTCCCAGAAACCTAAATTTCAACATCTGCAAAGCTATGGAGAGCCTTAAGAAAGCGTTTCCAATTTGAAAATGAATGCATCTGGTTGATTGGTGCTAGCAGCTACAAAGGGGACGCTGAGGATCTAAAGCAGCTCTGGGAAGAATTGGAAGGAGCAAAGCGTTCAGGAAACACAGGGTTTGTCTACACCGATTGGACTCGATACAAGATGTTGTGAATGAAGTCATCCTGCTTTTCTGGCTACATATCTTGCACTTGCCCGAATGGAATCAAGGATGAAGTCTGCAAGCACTCTCGGATGCTGATGGAATTCGAAAATCTTATCGATCCTTTGCCGCAGCCACTGGAGGACGGCAAAAAAGAGGGCGAAAGCGAAAACTTGGAAGTGCACTGGAAAGAACATGATTTATTTTTGTTGTTATCACATCTGCTGCTGTTTTTCGCTGTTATTTGCTTTTGTTATCGCTAGGCAAAATAAAATGAAGGATTAAGACCTCTGAAATTAGATTAAGATTTAGAATTGACAGACGGGTCTGGGTATACACCGGCATAGAGCTGGGTCGCTACCTCAGCTAGGCTGGCCCATAAGCTTCGCGTAATGCTTTTTCGTTTAATATGGACTGCCCTAAAATTTGGCTTGTACTTAGCGCTGTTGGCAGCGTGATTCTGTTTCAACAATTTTCCATAAAATTGCATCTGGAATTGATTGGCTGATAAAATTTAAAAGTGTACTTGCTAAATTTAGAAATTTGTTAGTAAAATTAAGTGATTTACAAAAAATTTTGGCGCTACCGGAGTATACCCCCCCCCCAAATGAAATTTTTTTTGAACTTTTTCAAAACACCATTTTAACCATTTTTAAGCATTTCCTACACGCTGAACACGATAAAAAAAGGTGTTTTCATCTACTTTTTTCTATAAAAAGTCGATTTTTTTTAAATCTTGAATTTTGGTATTTTTAGTTTATTTCTGTTAATTAGTAATAAATTAGTGAATCAGATGTTGAGGGCACCGTGATCCCAAAAAGATGGAATTTGAACATAGTTTTGTTAGCTGGGGCCTACCGCATAAAGAAACTCTGGTATGCATGCTTTTTTTATGCATCCAGAGTCACTTTCGAGTGATTTGTGTCTAAGGTATGTGGGTGTGTGCATCTCAACTCCAAACCCCCTTCATGCATCCAGAGTCACTTTCGAGTGATTTGCGTCTAAGGTATGTGGGTGTGCGCTTCTCAACCCCAAGCAACCAAGCGCAGGGGGCTTGGTCGGTTAGAGATGCGCGCACTCACTTACCTTAGACATAATTCCGAGCTAGACTCTTGATCAAAAATGCATTTAGAGGCTCTTTTTGCCCAGCTCCAGTGACCAAAACATGGTAAAACAGGCAAATGGTCGAAATTTCAAAATGCCCAAACCTCAATTTTTTATTGACCAGAACACAAAAATAATGTCTTTTTTGAACTTCTGAGGTGATTTTAGGTTGATATAGGGTGTTTGGAAACACTTTTAAAAAAATCTCATTTGGGGTTATACTCGGTAGGGTCAAAAATTTGATTTGCCGGCGAAATTCAAAAATTTGTAAGTGAAATTCAGTATTTTGATCGAAATGTGAATTTGCAGGTGAAATTCAGACTTTTGCAGGTGCATTTCAGTTACAGCCTTATTTATTGTTAGTTAAAGGTGTAATTTTTGGAACTATTGTTCAGTCAAAACTGTGGCCAGGTTTACCTTATTTTCAGGTCGAAACCCTACAGGTCGCAATCTGTCCCTGGTCTTTATGTTTGTGCCTTATTTGTCTGGGAGAAAACATTTTTTGTTTTCGAAAAACTATGATGCAAATATTTTTATTGTTTGGCTGCGTTAAGGTAAACACGTGGTTTATTTTTTAGTCTTGGACAGCGTTTTTGGACTTCTTGGAATGCGACTTCTTGTGGTTGCTTCCCTAGTACCCGCATCTGGAGACTCTTTTCTCTGATGTTGCCTATTACTCCTATAGGACTTATCCGCGTTTTGAGAAGCAGGTGGTTTAGGTTGGGGTTTCTGTTTGTCAGTAGCACTTTGACCAGCAGTATCAGCTGCCGGCCTTCTGTTCTGAGTGTCTTTAGTTGCGCGTTTAGATGTCGATTGAGCTGTTTGGTCAGGTGTAGCAGATGTATTTGGTGGGCCGTCACAACTGCTTCTACTAGATGTAGTCTGAAACTTATTTGGATTAAGTTTAACACGTTTTAAGAGGATTTTCGATCAAATATTTCTCACCGACTTACTACCCTATAATTTACACCCATAAATTTGAAAAAAGAAAAAAGCTAAAAAGGCTGGAATGCATAATTGTGAACAGCTCGAAAAAGGGGTTTTGACCACTTTTTCGTGCTTCTCGGAACCCTAAAGCCCCTAGAAAACGTGTTTCCAGGTGGGGGACGGCTATTTGTGGGAAAAAAATTTTGTCCATTTTTGGCCAAAACCATGATACCCTATTTTGCTGTTTTTCCTGTTATACCATGTTTTTCAACACAGGACTTGGCAAAAAGAGCCTCTAGATACATTTTTGATCGAGAGTCTAGCTCGGAATTATGTCTAAGGTAAGTGAATGCGCGCATCTCTAACCAACCAAGCCCCTGCGCCGCCTTCGGGGGCTTGGTTGCTTGGGGTTGAGATGCGCACACCCACATACCTTAGACACAAATCACTCTAAAGGGACTCTGGATGCATGAAAAATGTATGCATACCAGAGTTTCTTTATGCGGTAGGCCCCAGTATTCAAAACTATGCTCAAATTCAATTCAGATTTATTAGAACAAGAGTGTTCGCCAAAAATTTACACTTTTTTCGACTACACGGGGGGGGGGCGGTTTTCATGGTTTTGGCCAAAAATGGTCAAAATTTTTTTCCCAAAAATTGCCGTCCCTCACCTGGAAACACGTTTTCTAGGGGTTTTAGGGGTAGGAGGCACGAAAAAGTGGTCAAAACCCCTTTTCCGAGCTGCACACAATTGTGCAGTCTAGCCGCTAAAAAAATCACACAGCCGACCTTCACTAATTCGGCACCCGTGCGCACCATCTCAAGTTCGTTTCAATCGATGGCCTGACAACTTTTTTATTCCAACTTTGAAATGATCTGCTGAATTTGATAAGCCGATATAATTGTAAACAATTTCAAAGATTCTTATTTCACCAGTCGTTTCTCCCCAAAAAATAATTCTGCCATTAAGACGCGTGCCCTCTATAATTCAGCACCCTTTTTGAAAATAAGGTGCCGCCATTAAGGGTCGCAAGTCTTTTTCGCAAAAATCACGGGCAAAGTCAGGACTTTTTGGGGACTAGATTAGCAGATCACATTCTGTTATTAAATTAAATACGGTGTTTTACTCACATTTTGCAGAGGTCTGGTTACCGCCTGTTGATTTGCAACATTGTCCAACACAGCAGGATTCTTAGGCATCGGCCGAACAACTGACTGCGGCTTAGTTTGCTTGATTGCAACTAAAGTGGGTTCATTGGACACTATGGGAACACCTGTTGCCAGTGGATTGATGCCAGTCTCTTTATGTTGTTTTGCGGTCATTACAGTGTGTGTGTTCTGCCGTTGCAGAGAATTCTGAATTCGCAAAATATTTAAAGGAGAAATTTGAAGGGGAGTAGGCATGTTTTGGTCCCGTTAACTATATTTGGTCATTCTGACTCCGAATGACCACCCACTTTTTCCAACTCCAAATAAAACAGATGAGATGACTGTAGAATTTCTAGTATATAATACGAGAAATTCTACAGTTATCTCATCCGTCTCATTCTGAGTCAGAATGATCAAATATAGTCAACGGGATCAAAAAATATTTCAACCTTGTTAGTTCCGAAATACACGGTGGTCCAAGAAATTTGAACACGTTTAAACCGTCATAACTTTTTTTTCTAGGTCGAATTTCAAAATTTTGTAAACGCAGATCGATTCTGCACACGATTACAATTCGTTTGGTGCATCACGCTCGAAAAAATTTTTTTTTTCAAAATTTTCGAAATTTGCCTTGGTCCCCCCTATGGTGCGAAAAATACCAAAAGTTTGGAAACTCAGTTTTGCACGTTTTTTATCGAAAGCTACACGTTTATTGACAAAAACACGTGATTACGACAACAAGGCAACAATAAAATTCAATTTCTAACATCAGCAAAACTTTGTTCGACATTGCGGCCCTCAACTTCAATGCACCTCTCCATAGGGGCCATACCATACCATAGGGGGGACCAAGGCAAATTTCGAAAATTTTGAAAAAAAAAATCGAGCGTGATGCACCAAACGAATTGTAATCGTGTGCAGAATCGATCTGCGTTTACAAAATTTTGAAATTCGACCTAGAAAAAAAGTTATGACGGTTTAAAAGTGTTCAAATATCTTGGACCACCCTGTAATACTAAAAAATTCTGGGGCTAATTTGATGTGGACCCTTTGAACCAGGTGTGGAATTTACCTCGTCGTCAACCATCACTTTCACAGGCGATTTGTGTCTAACAACTGTGGGTGTAGCACCGCCGCCCACACTTTTGCGGTGAGTCTTGACATGCTGAAGACTAGAATTTTGTTTTTGTTTGGGTGTTGGAGAGACTGTGGAATCTCTGGCGGCGAAATTTTCGCATGTTTCTGCCTTCGTCTGTTCAGAAAGGCTTGAAGAAGCAGAAAGGGGTAATGGAGCGGGTATTTTGGTTGGATGGTCACTTCTTTCCAAGCTGGTCTCTCTCTGCGAATAAAGGTAAGTAAATAATTGGCTAGAATTTTGATGTCGTACCTGCCCCCTCTCCACCTCCATGACTTCTTCCATTGGCTCTGGAGCTTCTAAGAGTCTTGAAAATGTGGCAACTGGCCGACTTCTTTCCACGGATCTGTCCTTTCTTCGATCAATACCTTCGGTCGACTGAGCTCCAGCGCTTGAAGATCGTTTGTAGGTCCTGTTGAAACTAGAGAATTTGGGAGGTGGGGCTCTTGGAGTCTTCATCTCAATGAAAATACCCACTGAAAAAGTAAATTGTCGGAAAAGTTAGGGAAAGAGCCAAGCGATCTAATAACTTTCCGATGGGTTTACGATTCAAACAAACATTATAATGAAGAGATGCACATTTACACACCCCCAGCACTCACTTGTGTTAGACCCCCAGCAAATAATTTAGCTTGTGGGACCGAGGCAATTTTTTTTAATAAAATTTTACCATAAACTTTCAATATGGCTAGGGGAATTTTGCCAAAAACGAAATGTCTCAACGTTTTGTCAAAACGAAACTTCTCAAAAATTTACCTTGCTCCTCCCTTTTCGAAAGTCTCCAAAAGTCTCAAAAATAATTTATTTGAACTTTTTAACAATTTTTCAGCATAATTTTTTTTCTAATTTCTTGCATTTGGAGTATTTTTCTACAAGGGACCACAGGCGCCTATCGGCGCCTCTATAGTAAAGTACAGTACAGTTATTTGTATAGTACAGTTATTTCGAAATTTCAATGAGGGGCTATGACTTCATTCATAAAGATAGGTATATCCCCTATTAGAACTCTTTTTTTTCGCCTGTTCTTTTTTTTAAACGGAAGCTGACATTCTGGGGAACACGATGGTATTAGCGACAAAAGTGATTTCGCTATCTACGACCCGTTCTTTCCTTCGAAGTAAAAAAGCGTTAACCAACGACCCACCCACCCACACATGCCAAATACTATATAAGATATACAGGGTGGTGCAAGAAATTCGCCTGATTTCAAACCGTCATAACTTTCTGTCCTGACGCGATTCCGAAATTCTGTTCTCGCAGAACATCCTAGAATTACTGGCGCTGTCACTTGGCATCAAAACCGGAGAAAAAATTTTTTCGACAATCAATTTGACTTTTTTGCATTGGTCCCCCCTTTGGTCCAAAATTAGATTTTTGATATTTTTCTGTTTTAGGCAGAATGGTGTTCACGCCGGAGCGTGGACGTAGCGTCGAGAAGAATTTTGCAAATTGGGTGTTTTCGATCTTTTTGTTGTTGATTCATTGCTGTCAGTTGAATAAAGAGTTAGGATTTTTCTTATGCTTTGGAGCATTTCACTGCTGCAAAATTCTGCCTAAAACAGGAAAATGTCAAAAATCTAATTTTGGACCAAAGGGGAGACCAAGGCAAAAAAGTCAAATTGATTGTCGAAAAAAGTGACAGCGCCCGTTAATTCTAAGATGTTCTGCGAGAACAGAATTTCGGAATCGCGTCAGGACAGAAAGCTATGACGGTTTGAAATCAGGCGAATTTCTTGCGTCACCCTGTACTTTTTCATTGTTTTTATGTTTTTAACTTTTTTTGCCAAAATTTGAATTTTCGCCTTCAGATGTCAAGGTAAATGACTGTTTTTAGGGCGTCATCCACCTGCATACTACCCAAACCACCCAAACGGATACTATCCCGACCTGTGTCTAAACCACCTAGATGTTCAATTAACTTTCATTTTTAAATTATGTGGTAGTGTACAAATAGTGGTACCCAAGTAGTTTGCGGCCAAGAAAATCAAATTTTATTAAAAAAATGTCTTTTTAGACGACCAACAGCCGTTTTTTTAAACTTTTTTCACAGAAATGTTTCCTATAGTCTGGAGGTTTAAAGATTAAAGCAGGATACATGAGATATGAAGCATGATCACTAAACTAGTTGCTTCCCCAAAGCCACTCTCAAGTCCAACCGCATATTCACCACTCCCCACACATTTCCATATGTGGGTACTTATCACGTTTAGCGCCCCCACTACCAATTTTTTGAAAAGTGACCTAAAAACACATCCTAAGCTACTTTTTGTGTTTAACATGATAAAAGAAGCATCTGTTAACAGTTTCTGATATAAAAATCAAAACTTTTCCCCGCAGACTTCAACTCATGAAGTCAACATGGTCTTTTTAGGGAAATTTTAGGTTATTTTTGACTGAATTTTAGTCAAATATAAGAAACCGGAGTATAAACCAACCCCGCCCCCATGAAATTTTTTTTGAACTCCTTCAAAACACCATTTTAAGAATTTCTAAGCATTTTTTACACGTTAAACACGATAAAAATGGTGTTTTCGCTTACTTCTCATAATAAAATGTCAATTTTCAGAAACAAAATTATGGTAAATGACAATTTTTAAGGTATTCTACCCTGTTTTGGTCACTGGATCGAGGCAAAAAAGAGCCTCTTTGTGCATTTTATAATCAAGAGTCTTGCTCGGAATCGTGTCTAAGGTAAGTGAGTGCGTAAGCGAGTAAGGTAAGTGAGTAAACCGAATAAGTACCCATATATTTACACAGCCAAATTACCTTCATTGATCCTGCTTTGATCTTGCACGCTCAATATGTCCCAAGCCTCAGATTTAGTCACAGCGGCGGCATAGTGAAGCAGATGCTTGTCAACTAGTTCAAAAAGTCGGCGACACAGGTTTAGAAAACGCTGAAACAAAAAAATCAGTCATAAAAAATCAAAGCAGTAAAAACCCTACCGGGTTCCAATCCTCAATCGGAGTGCCATTCTCATCATACCTGTGCGGGCTCTGGATTTGAACAAGAAGATTTTTGAGATTGATAAACGCTTTGATAGCAGTATCAGCTGAGAGGCTGTGGACTAGGGTTGGGAATATGTCTTCCAGAAGAGATAGATTTAGAGCAAATCCCTATAAAGAATTGGGTTCAGGCGAAAAAACTTAAAAGCAAAACCAACCTTTCCATGATTGGTCAGCGACTTAGAGCTTACCACCAGATCAAAAGAGTTGGTTAGAAATTCCATGCAATATTCTACCACATTGACCACCAATTGTTGTACCACTTGAGCTGCTTGCTGAGATTTCACTCTTGGCAGACCCACCTGAAATGGATAAGAATTGATCTCGCGAAATGGTACTGGGTAAAAAGAGGACCGGTAAAGCGATAGGCATACAGTTAACTGTACTTATCTTTGCTGAAAGCAACTTCTTGTGCTGTTTTTATTGTCCTGAATTAGAAATCCTGATAGACTCTTGACTCTTTTACCCTCAACCCTCTAAATTACTTCTTTTGCGAAACCTAGCGCGTTGCTTCAAAATATTCTATTATTTTTAAACCGTCTCAATCCTTCAGTGAGCTGTTGCTCGAAAACCTTTTCTACAGATGCACTAAGATTGATCTAACGATTTAATTGGTCTAAATGTCAAAAGAATTTTAAAAAGCGATTTTTGCTTGGTTCTCCTTTGGCTTGGGTCTCACTCATCCAAAGTGCCATCCAAAGACCAAAGTCTAAAATTCAGAAAAATTAACTAAAAATCATGTTTTCAACACTATATGCCAAAAAAATCGTTAGAGCAACTGAGTCGATCTATAAAAACAAATTTCGATAAGAAATTTTTTCAGCTGATATATAACGAAATTCTCTAATGAAGCCCACTTTTGTGTTTTAAATTGCCCCTTCAAAACTAAGTTTTACGATGGACTGCAGAAAAATTATGGAAGCCAGCACCTACCTGCAATTTCTCACATCCTAGTAGCACATCGATCACATTTTCTTCGGTGATTTCCTGGAGTAGAGCGTTGAAACACTCCTTTTGCCATTGCTCACTTAAGTGGAAAAACACTCTTCCCTTCCAGATTCTTGTGAAGTGACGTGCTTGCCAAACGAGTGCCTGAAAATAAAAACTGTTTTGGCTGGCCAATAAATACAAAAAACTACCTCGTTGTACAGCCTTCGAAGACAACTGATTGAGTGGAACTGTGGCAAAGCATCGAAAATGGCAGAAACACAAGTTGCACAAGGCTGAAATGAATTAAGGGATAAGGAATTAAGGGTGAATAATAAAAAGCAGACCCGGTGAAAGAAATGGCATTTGTGAGTTTTCAAGTGCAAAATGGCCACCTGAAAAATTAAAAAACTATGTTGCCTGAATTGAAAATGAAAAAAAATACTTACATCAACCAATTCTTCAATTTCGAGGTAAATTGCCAGTGAGATAACTTCCCAAACATCCACATCTTCAGTGATGCAAGTCAAACCTCCGTACAAAAATGTCAACAAGAAGTGAATAAGTTGCTTTGAGTAGCTGAAGTTTAATTTAGTTTGTGTAGAGAGAAAAAAGAGACTGAAATCGCAATTACCCTTTCATTATCAGTTTGGTCGGCGTTTTTTGAAGTTGTTTTCGAAAGATTGAGCAACTTGGTAGTAAAATACATCTGAAATTTAAAAATTGAGGTTTAGTTTGAATTATCGACTACAAAAGAATTAGTGTACTTCCAAATTAGTGTACTTAGTGTACTTCTACCGAGTTCTCCCCAAAATTCAGATACGCGACTCGACAGTTTCGAGTACTTGAAAAGTGTTTCCGAAAATAACACTTAACACTGCATTTAACACTTAACACATACCTTTTTTCATACACCGTATTATCTCTAATAAGCGCCCCCTCTCTAATAAGCGCCCCCCTCTACTTTGAGGGTCTGTATCTCGGGGCAGAGCAAATATTTTGCAAAGCTGTTTTTTGCATTTTCTTAACTCCCACGAGCTCTACCGATTCCACTTTTTAGATTTTGGTTGTGCACCCAAAAATCTCGAGATCGACCCAAATTTTTTCCAATTTTCGGAGGGTTGAAAAATAAGCGCCCCGGGGCGCTTATTAGAGATTTTCTTATATCAGATGCTTTTACAGGAAGGAGTAAGTTGTGCCATTTCAGTTTGTGCCCTTTTATTGGCATTTTATCAGTTTGAAATTGCTCATAGAGGGGCACAAACTGAAATGGCACTACTTACTCCTTCCCTTTTTTACATCGTTTTGTAGCTGAGATATTTCTCTATCATTAGAGTGGTCAAACGCGTTTGTTAAAAAAAATTTTTGAAAAAACACACAAAAACACATAAAAAAACGGTCAAGGACAAGAATTTGCCCGCGCCAAAATTTGTCCGGACCGAAATTTGCCCGCGCTTTAAAATACTAGAAACTAGAATTTTTTGAGTTTTTGTAAAATTTCCCAAAGGACTCTAGAGGCTGAAACAACTGTACTATTCAACCCAAAATCGTGTGCTGAAAACGGTTTTGTTAAGACCAAAATATTGTTTCTCATTACTTTCGCAGAATCTTAATACTCTGGCCAGATACTCACTCTGAGGTGGACGACTTAAAATTTAAGCGAATTTTTCTGAATGAGTAAATAATCATTTCTATCTTGACTGAAACGATGTCCTGAATACATTAGTGAATATTAAAAGGTTTTTCTGTCGCCAAATTTTCAGGTTGTAGTCAATTGTCCAGCTGGACGTGGAGGGACCTCCGAATTTTTGAGGTTACAAGCTCGAATCCTGGTGTTAGCAGAAATTATATTTTCTTGAAGAACAGTACCCACTCCGAAGTGGGCGACCCCAAATCATAAGTCGAAGGTCGACCAGTAAGCTTCAGGGTGGATGGAAAAACCACCTGGTACCTCCTATATATGAGTCCACCTCCAGAATCCGAAATTTTGGATTTAGCTGTAAGAAAATCAATGTGACTTGTCCGAAATTGTGTCCTGAAAATGGTTTTATAATGCTAAAACAACGATTTGAGTTGCAAGAACCCCAGTTTTATAGTAGTTTTATGCTCCTTAGCGCGTCCAGGTGGGGATCAGGTTGTTGTACCAGGTTGTTGTAGAGGTATTAAGGTGCTAGACCGTGTACGAATTGACTGTGGACGGATTGACCTGCGAATGAATTGACTGTGGACGAATTGACCGCACGCCCAAATTTTTAGTTCCGGGCAAATTTTGACCGCTTTCAAGGCTCGGGCAAATTTTGGCCGGACAAATTTTGTCACGTACCGAAAAAAAAAAGTGCACTTACACTTGGTGTTTTTTTTAAACACTTGGTGTGATTTTGTCAAAAATTATTTTTAACGAAAACGTTTGACCACTCAATTGATAGAGAAACGTCTCAGCTACAAAACAGTGTAAAAACATCTGAGATAAGAAAACAAAATATATGAAAAAATGATGTGTTAAGTGTTAAATGCAAAGTGTTATTTTCGGAAACACTGTACTCGAAAATCCTGCGAATTTGTCTGATTCAGAGAAAATTTTTCGCTAAAAAATTTTAAAATACATACAGTCAAAGCTCTATATAACGTTCACCCTGGGGACCGGCTTCAGGTGAACGTTATTTAGAGCTGAACGTTATGAGGGGTGATCGTTATATAGAGCGTCAACTCTCGAAGAAGCCTTGGCTGAACGTTATAAAGAGAGTTTTCAATAGATTTTGTGCAAACATCTAAATTATTACGAGAACATTTCAACATCAATTTCTCTTTAGCGACATCTTATATAGTATTTGGCATGTGTGGGTGGGTGGGTAACGCTTTTTTACTTCGAAGGCCAGAACGGGTCGTAGATAGCGAAATCACTTTTGTCGCTAATACCATCGTGTTCCCCAGAATGTCAGCTTTCGTTTTAAAAAAAGAACAGGCGAAAAAAAATGAGTTTTAATAGGGGATATACCTATTGTTATGAATGAAGTCATAGCCCCTCATTGAAATTTCGAAATACTATAGAGGCGCCGATAGGCGCCTGTGGTCCCTTGTAATGAATATAATAATCGGTAAGTGGTTTCTGTTTTATTTTTAGCAATTGTTCTTCGGCCAGAAAGTCATCCTATTTGTCAAACAGATGAACCATTTTCGAATCAGTAGCCTTCTGCCAGACAAAGCTTCAGAAGATATTTGGAGTCCGTCAAGTGAACGACGGCAAAGGCTCTTATTTAATTTCCATGACATCAATTGGTTTTCATTGGCCTCTTTCGCTTCAGTTCCCAAAATATTCGCTGCAATTTCAGACGAAATCAATGTTTTACCAGTTGCCAGTTGCTTGTCCACAGCCAGACAGCCTGCAAACTTGCCTTACGCATTGTTGCTTGTTCAAAGTTTCGCCCAGAGTCGGTCTATTTGGCAAACATCTATTAAAGGACCCTGTCTCTTACTTATCATGGCAATGTCAGAGATTTGAATGCGCGCGGGACCACATAAATTTTGGCAATAATGTTTTTTGTTTGTATTTTAAATTCGATATAAGTAACGTTTTGAGTTGTGGGAGCAGTGAATTTCGGGTAACTTGTCCGATCTGGCAGTGTCGAACAACTTTGTGATCGACTAGTAAATAGTTCTAATTTTTGAACAAATTTATAAATTTATTTTCTAAACAATAAATGCAAACAAAAACAATTCGAAAATAGTATTGACAACATTTGTGTGGTACCGCACGCATTCAAAACTTTCGAAATGCAATGATTAGGAAGAGACAGGATCCTTTAAAAAAACTATTTAGAACTACTGTCAACTTTAACTTTGTTTTGTGCACAACAAATTCGTCTTTATACAAACTAAAATTTAAAAAGAGTTACAAATTGATGGTGAACGTTATGTGGAGTGTCTTTTTGACTAACGGGACCGGCCTCCGGTGAACGTTATATAGAGCTGAACGTTATGAAGAGTGAACGTTATGTGGGATGTCCTTTTGTTCTTATTTCAATCAGACCAACCAAAACATTTTTTGGTGAAGTAGAGCTGAACGTTATTAGGGGTGATCGAAGTGTTTGCGTGAGCTCACTCAAAGTGAGAATTTCAGTGAGTGAGAGTCAGAATGAGCTCACTCACTCTCACACTTAATTTTCGATTTTTATTCTCACTCACTCTAATATTTTCATTCTCACTATCACTCTCACTTGCTTATTTTTTAATTTTAGTTCCGGCCTAACACTGATAGAATTCAACCAACTGGCGATCAACCTCTATCCGGAATAATGAGTCAGCTCATGCAATTGCAGCAACGGCAACCTTCTGCTGCATCAAAAACAAAGAAGGAGTGGATCAAGGATTGTATAGGACACATTTTGAAAGAGGATTCTTCCATGGCAAATCCGACAAATGCAGCTAAATTTTGGCAGGGCTTGATTACATCCGTACATTTTTTCGAATTTGTTCGACTTATTGATTGCTCACAAGCACAAGTTACAGGGCTGGAAACAAATTTCTAAATTGCTATTAGAGATATTGGCAGTCCCAGCCATTAGCAGCCCTATCGAACGCTGCTTTTTACAATGTGGATTGGTAACTGCCAGGCATAGGAGCAGGACAAAATTTGATCTGTTAAACGCAAAAACATTTGTCTACATTAATTCTAAAAACATTTACTATTTAACAATGAAAATTCCAATGGCTTTAGTTAATAAAATTTAAAAATTTTTTTGATTCTAGTTATTCTCACTCGCAGTGAGCTCACTCACTCTCTTTTTTCCACTCTCACTCTCATTCTCACTGCCCCAAAATATTTTAATTCTCACTCTCACTCACTGCCTAAAAATTAGAGTGAGTGCAAACGCTGGGTGATCGTTATGTAGAGCTTTGACTGTAATCTGTAAGAATGGAGCACCCTATCGAGAGGCCTGGCCATGTCAGAATTTTTTTCTCGTTTTTAATCTATCTTGTAGCAAATTTAAATCTTTCGTTTCTATAAGAAAAATCTTCGAGAACTATTTATTTCAAGTAAGTGAGTTTTTAGGCACTTTATTTTTTGACTTGTTAACTTCAAATAGCTCTAGCTCACCTTTTCTTCAATCAATCCGATCAGATAATAGTTCATTTCGCTCCTCAGAAAGAGTTCTTTATCATGAAGGCAGTCGTTTCCGGTTGATCATCAAAATATTTGACAACTGAGCAAACGTCTGAAAAATTTACACAAAAAATTTTCAATTTGGTCAAAAATGCTATTTTTCTCCACTTTTTCGTAAGCTCAAGCACAAAATAAAGCCCATATTCTTGTTCAGCTCAATTCGCTGAACAAGACTAGTGTAAAAAAATAGTAGAGTGCCACGTATTTGAGAAAAACAGCTTTTTAGAATAAAAGTTGCCAAAATTCGAAGTGATAATTTCCGCAAAACTTCTTGTTTTGTATCTTTTTGAATCGTATCTCTTTGATTCGTGTTCGGTCGATTTGCTTATAAAAGTGCTCTTATCCTTCAAACTCATTGTCATATTTCGAATTCCTTTCAAGACAACAAAGATTTAAATAATTTTTTTTAATCTTTCAAATCTTTGTTGTCTTGAGAGGAATTTAAAATATGACTGTGAGTTCAGAGGGTGAGAAAACTTTCACAAGTAAATAGACCATGCTGAACACGAATCCGTGAAGAAAAACTGTCAAAAAGATGCAAAAAAAAGTTTTGCGAAATTATCACTTCGAATTTTGGCAACGTTTATTCAAAAAAGATGTTTTTATCAAATACCGTATTTCTTCTAATTGCCGCACATGTGCGCTTATTTTTCAATCACCCGAAAATCTGAAATTTTCAAATTCGATCTAGAGATTTTCGGGTGCTTAATCAAGATCTAAAAAGCGGAATCGGTAAAGCTCGTGGAAGTTAAGAAAATGCATCAAACAGCTTAGCAAAATATTCACTCTACTCCGAGATATAAGTCTTTAAAGTTAGGGGTGTGCGGTAATTAGAGACTGTGCGGCAATTAGAAGAAATACGGTACGTGGCACTCTATTATTTTTTTACACTAGTCTTGTTCAGCGGATTGAGCTGAACAAGAATATGGGCTTTATTTTGTGCTTGAGCTTACGAAAAAGTTGAGAAAAATAGCATTTTTGACCGAATTGAAAATTTTTTGTGTAAATTTCTCAGACTTTTGCTCAGTTAATGGTCAGCCGGAAACGGCTGCCCTCATTTGAAAGAACTCTTTCTGGGGAGCAAAATGAACTATCATGTGAGTGCGGTTCATTAAAAATAAATAAACTAGAGTCATTTGAAGTTAATGAGCCAAAAAATGGACTACCTAAAAATTGACTTTCTTTAAATGCATGGTTCTCGAAGATTATCTTATCAGAACAAAAGATCTTAACGGTTTTGGACTCCCATTAAATTTGCTACAAGATCGATAAAAATAGAAAAATTGTTTGGCATGGATTATGCCTTTTAATTTTTTGCACCCAAAAACTGATTTTGAGATTTTGCGTCTGGCCGCTCTGCTGGTGTATGCTCTTCTAATCCTTTATCACGAAGCAACCGTCTACTGTGATGGCGGAGTCCACCCAGTGGAGTAAGAGTATTTTACAATTCTTCAGTACTCTGCAGTAAGTCCTCTTGCAGCAGTGAGATCAAGTGGTATGAATAATAAATGAAAACAAATTCTTTGAAACGTCAAATTATCACCTCAAGACTTCGTTCTTGTGTCACAATTTTTTAGAGCATAGACGTCTACAGACATTTTCTAATATATTTGAGTCTCGCATTGGGGACGGACGGTCAGTTACTGATCCAGTTCTGTACTAATTCGAGGTGTATAGTGCAGTGTCTTCGAGAAACAACTCCCCCAATTTTTTTAAATTTATTGTGCAAAGTTTTTATTAAATGATCTCGCTTTTCATGAGCGATAGTATTTGTGTAGGCACCAGCTTAAATAATTTTCGCACTTAAGAAAATGGCAGCAGAAGACGAATCGGAATTCTATAGGCTTTGGTCAGTTATTCTTCCCTTTTTTAAACTTGGTTGACTTTTAATGTTTAGGCGTGTTCGCAAGACAATTATGGAGGTTTTCATTTCTTCTAACTCTTTCATTCCTTAACTTCAGTCCTTTCTCTTAGATGTGCCACGACCGAGGCTATTTGGTGTCGCCTGATGAAATTAATTGCACGCTTGGCAGTTTCAAAGAACACTTCGGGCAGAAGCTTCCCATGAGAAGTGACCTGCAGACAATTGTTTCTCACAGCAGCGATCCGACAAGTTAGTTTTCATTTTTTTAGTTTTCTTAGCATTTGAATAGTTGAGCTTTGCCATTTTCAGGAGAATTGATGGTTTTTTTCCCAGAAGATCCAAAAATCGGGCTGGCAACGTTGCGAAGCATCTACAAAGAACTGGAAAAGGCTAGTTGTCTGAATTGCATCGTGGTTCTGAAGACTGGGCTCACACCTTCTGCCAAATCGGTATGTTGTTTCATTTCAACTATTTTCCGTCTGTAAATAAGAATCAATACCATTTTTGCCTCGGTCACTTTGTTGGGTCCAAGAATGGGTCCGATTTTCATGAAGGTGCACATGCAGGGATCATATGGGGCATCAACTATTTCCTGTGCATTCAACTTTTTCAGCTTGTTGAGATGATGAAAAGCAAAGACTACATGGTAGAAACTTTTCTTGAAACCGAGGTACATTTACCTGTTTTGCAAATAATAATCATAAATTTTCGTTCGTTCAGCTTATGGTAAACATCACTGTGAGTATATTTTTGTTAACCGTTGATGGCTTTCCAGCTTTTTGTATTTCCTTCACATTTATTGTATTACTTTCAGCAACACGAGCTGGTGCCGGAGCACATCGTCCTTACAAACGAAGAGAAACTTGAACTGTTGGCAAAATAGTGAGTTTTTTTGCTATTCAGATATTTCAAGTATTTCCTCCAATTTTCAGCAAGTTGAAGGAATCTCAGTTGCCACGAATTCAGACCCAAGATCCCGTGTCTCGATATTTCGGGTGTGCTATTTCTCTCGCCATTATTGAGAGGTGAAGGACATGAAGTATTTTTAGGATGAGAAAGGGTCAAGTCTTCAAAATCATTCGAGCTTCCGAAACGGCTGGTCGCTACATCACCTATCGCTGCGTGACGTGAATTTGCAAGAAACAAAGTGTGTTGAAAATTTTCCCAAATATCCTTTGTCGGTCTTCAGTTGTTAAGTTTGTTTTGTCCGAATAGAAGTGTTTTTCCGAGTTATTGCATGGTCTGATACGTCTGATACCGCAAAATCTTACTCGTTGCGCTCGCGCCCACGCTACTCAGAAGGTCAAAATACTTTTTTTGCCTTGGTCTCTCGTGTAATATGCGAATTTTAGGCTTAGGCAAGGGTTAGCATGTATATGACATACGTTAGATTTATGTTTGAGTCCGTCGGTATGTTGATTAACTCTAAGCCTAAAAATCACAAAAAACAGAAGTGGACCAAGGCAAAAAACTTTCCTCCTCTTGTGTAGGGCCTCCCATGCCATGTATAGTTCTTTTTTTTAAATATTTTTGGCCCATGTTGTGTTAACTTTCCTAATTTCCTGATTCGGGTTAACCAACTGTCCTCCACTCCGTCAAGTACGGCGTCTTTCGGTTGATACAGTGACGGTCCGTATCTGCCCTAACGACATGGTCCCTCGGTTATCGCGTAGTTATTTGATCGCATAACGGCTTCTTACCAATTGTCTTAATGTTTATGAAACAATGTGAAGCTAAATGAAATTCCGATTACCTGTGCGCGAATAATTCTCCATCATCCGTAATGACCACCACATCAATATCTTCTTGATTGGCATACATTTGCAGCAAATCAGCGGCTAACCTACAAGCTGGGTTTTGATCGGCCGTTGGCAATGGTCCTTCAAATTATTACCAATTAAATCAACATATAAAAAATATAAACAACCTTCTAGTGTTGGGGTCATGTCCATAGATCCAATTGAAGATAAAGAGCTTAGTGAAGTGACCGACAACTTTCGCACATTCATTGCTCTGCTCCTAATGCAGTTGGAGCCAGCCGATGAAGTAAGTGATGACACACCCGTGCCTGCTCCCGAGTCAAAACCGTAGTGGTTAGTTGAACCTGTCAAGGGGAAGCTCTGCGACATCTCGGATACTTCATTGACTTCGAACGAGGATTTAGAGCAGGGCTCTCCACCTAATCCTATAAATGGGATTGTCTCATAGTTAACTCGATTTTTTGACTTTATTTATTTGTTTTTTGCTTTTTTTGAGCATGTTATACCACGATAGAAAGTCTAGGATATTGGCTACACAATGGTAGATAAACTTTTTTAGTTCACAAAAAGAGATCTGTTTTACTGCAAACAGCTTCGATAATTTTTGGCGAATTAAGAGGGTTTCGCCTCGATTTTTACTGAAAAATCCTCGAAGCTGTTTGCATCGAAATAGATTTATTTTTGTGAGCCAAACTAAAAAGTTTATATACCATTGTGCAGCCAATGTTCTAAGATTTCAATCATAGGGTAACGTGCCTAAAATTTTTTCAATAATTGTATAAAAACAAAAAAAAAGGTATTTTTTGAAAAATCGAGTTAACTATGCGACAACCATACCTATAAACATGGGAAAAATTGACTTAGACTGCTGGTTGGTTTGCCTGGGAGTGCAGGATGTAGAGCTAGATATCGAGCCGACATCTGAGTCCATCAGCCTCAACACCTTGCGTTTTTTCTCCTCCTCTTCTGGCTCACTGAGTTGACTGATATCGGAATAGCCGGAAGCACACAATTGAGACTCCGAAGAGGCCAACTCTCGGAATGAGGTCATTAGAGGAGTTGTGTTGCAGAGATTAGAGGAAGAGGAAGTGTGGAGTTGGGTGGGAGAGGGATATGAAGCAGTCATTTGGTTGGGAAACACTTCGGAATGTCTGCATAAGGTATTGAGTTGAGTAGTTGAGGCGGTCTGAAAAAAATGCTTTTGTTGATAGGCTAAAAACAGTATGATCTATGGAAAATAGCGTTATTAAATTTTCAATAAAATGGTACAAGGGACCACAGGCGCCTATCGGCGCATCTATAGTAAAGTACAGTACAGTTATTTGTATAGTACAGTTATTTCGAAATTTCAATGAGGGGCTATAACTTCATTCATAAAAATAGGTATATCCCCTATTAGAACTCTTTTTTTTCGCCTGTTCTTTTTTTTAAACGAAAGCTGACATTCTGGGGAACACGATGGTATTAGCGACAAAAGTGATTTCGCTATCTACGACCCGTTCTGGCCTTCGAAGTGAAAAAGCGTTACCCACCCGCCCACCCACACATGCCAGATACTATATAAGATATACTAAAATCGGAATGTGTTCGGAGGTTTTTGAATAGCCGAATATTTTATATATTTTTGTAGGTTGATATGAACTGTAGTAACAAATTTGTGCAACGGAGCACTGTTTCATTTTTCCAACAACTTTGAAAAATGTTAGTTAAAGAGAACGACCTGTAACTTGTGATATCCAGCACCTAATGTCTTTTTTTTTCAATGACGTCAAAAACATAAGCTTATCGATTTTTCATCAACATCCTAAGAATTAAATTAAATTAATTTGTTGTTTTACACACGAAACAGAACGAAAAACGGTAAAACATAAAGTTAACTACTGGATTAAACTGATAGTTTAGGTTTGCTACAAGATTTGCTACATGAACTGGAAAAAAACAAATTATTTGCTGGGTTGCAGTAATTTTGTGCTGCAATCAAATTGATCCATTATCGGAAGTATTACAGCAAATATGATGGTCATAGTAGACCCATATGCGCTAATGTTGTATTCATGCGCATGAACACTTCTTAAAACCAGTTTTCTGCTTGAATTTTCAAGCGGTAAAACACACACAAACTTTTCGTATATTAGAAGAGCCTACAAGAGTCAATTTCCGCCTAACGATTTCACTTATCCTGAGTCCTGTGGTCTGCAACTCTGGCTCAGGAAAATATTTTGAGTTTTTCACTGAATTAATTAATTTAATTTCACTAGTAAATTACGCAAAATGTGCATGAAATAGGAAAATTTATTTTCCAACTAAAATACGACAAACCTAAGGTCAAATTTCTCTGAACGACTCTGATGTCCTCCGAAAAATGCATAAAAGTTTCATACAGAAGTTCATAAATTTAGCGGGTTTCCAATTGTTCCTCCACTTTTTAATTTACGCTTATACAGGGTGGCGCATCCTAACCGCCGACTCGCTTTAGTCCATAACTTTTTAGTTTCTTAAACCAATGTTGCCAATATTTTATTTAAATGCTCGCAAGAAAATAGGCTATCGAATGGTATCAAACAAGTCAGATGATGAAATATGAATAAGCACTTACGAGCAATTTTTAAAAATGTTAAAATTTTCTGATCATAAGGAAAAATTCTAAAAGTTAAAAAGTCCACCATCAAAAATCAACTCGAAATTGCGATAAATAAAAATTTTCCTAGTTTTAGATTATACCGTGTCACGACAAGATTTGAAGATGAAGCGATAAAAAATTTCTAATTTATCCTCACGATCAAAAAATTTTAACATTTTATAAAACCTGCTCACGAGTGCTAATTTGAATTTCCATATGTACCATTGGATTGCCTATTTTCTTGCGAGCATTAAAAAAGGGGATTAACCAAATAGGTTAAAGAAACTAAAAAGTTATGGACTAAAACAACTCGGTGGTTAGAATGCACCACCCTGTATATTCTACTAGAATTTGGGGATGCCGCGATGCGGCACCATCGCTGGCGCCGGGGACATGCATGGGGAACAGACGCTACAAAAATGATGCATGCTACCACCAGGATTTGAACCTGTACCCATGCCTTGGTCCTGAAAGGAAACTAAAAATTCACTCCAACTGTGGTTCACTCCCCCTTGTGGTTTTTGACCAAACTTTCAAGTGACGATAACTTTTTTTTGGCTCGAACACACCCAACTTTTGAGAGTTTTTCACTCAAGTAAGTCGACCACGCGGAGTCGAATGGTGTAATCAGATTTTTGATCTGATTGACGGAACACCCCTAATATTTTTTGTGACATACAGACAGACAGAATCTGCGCTAGGGGGATTTTTTAAAGAAATTTGATGGGTTTTTAATTTCTTACTCTGGAACCTTCTAAAGAGTCTGAAGCAGAGTGGTTGGTTGTACCGCCATGATCCCGCCTGTTTTCCTTTTGCTCATTGCATTCCTCGCTCTCATTGAACTGCTGCTGACTGTCTGAAAATACTTAAAAAGTTTAGAATTAAAAATAATCTATGAAAACTAACCAGAAGGGTTGCTACCATTACTATGTCCACCTGCAGCTGCACCACCCTCATTCATGGACTGGGACATGAGACCTTCTTCATCAGGCAAATTAGCCACTTCCTCCTCGGTATAGACCGAGCGAATAAAAAAGGCTAATCCGGAGGAGTCCACATCACCTACTGCCACCTCTAGAATTGGTTGCTTGGAAGTATGATCGCGAGGAGTGGCATCAAAAGTGGGTTGGATGTAGCGGTGGAAGAAAACCGGAGCTCGTTGCCTCAGGATGCACAAGTGAGCAGCCAATTTTCGGCCGTCAGCAGCTACCAACAAGAGATCAGCTGACTCAGGATTGCCTATCTGAATTTAATTGTAGTTTTTGATTTAGTTTGTGAAGACAATATTTTTTTTTGAAAACCAAAAATTGTATCTGGCTACCGGAAAAGTCCCGTACATACTTTTTTCGGGACAGAAATACTTTTTTTTGAAGCAGACGGGCTTGGGGCAGATATACTTTTTTTGGGGACAAATATATTTTTTGGGACAAATTTACTTTTTATCGGGGACAAGCTTTTGTTTTATTTGGGAAAAATCTGTAAAGTTAAATTTGTCCTCAATAAAATGAAAGTATGTCCCATAAAAAGGTAAAGTTGCCCCAAAAAGTAAATCTGCCTCAAAAGAGTATATTTGCCTCTCAAAGAAAGATAACCCAATTTTTATGGATAACTTTTTTTGCAACCCATCAGTAGTTACTTCTGGTTGGTTGAAAAACTTTTGGCCGGGCACTGATCCGTGGGCAATATTCCAACAGGGCCTTGTTCAATTGTCTGCATTGAAATTAACTGTTTGACTAACTTTGACAATTTTACGATAAATTTCGAGTTTTTTTCCTAGAAAGGATGCAAATAAGACGTCAGCCCATAAAAGACCGTCGCTGCACATAGCCATGATAATTTTGTGATAATTTTTTTATGAACAGAGGAATTTGTGAACAGTCTCTTTGTGCGAGCCTGGCTTTGATAACCTGGGGCCCACGGCACTATTTGAAAATTGAAAATGAAAAACTGAAAAGTGAAAATTTCGAACGGCACTAACATTTGAAAAATCGAAAATTTGAAAATGAAAAGTGAAAATAAAAAATTGAAAAATTTTCAAATAGTGTCGTTGGCCCCTGGCTGACAGCTCAACCAGATCGAGGTTGTCCATGTTAATTTAATTGCAGTTTTAGATGGAGTTGATTAGCGACTAGAGTCTGAAATACCGTATTTCCTCTAATAGAGCCCCGGGGGCTTTATTTTTTGGATGCCCGAAAATCGGAAAATTTGGAATTCGATCTCGAGATTTTTGGGTGCTCAACTAAAATCTGAAAAGTGCAATCGGTAGAGCTCGTGGGAGTTAAGAAAACGCGTAAAAGAGCTTTGCAAAAAATTGACTCTGGGCTGAGATATAGGTCATCAAAGTTAGGGGGGGGGGCTCTATTAGAATACGGTACTTGTTACCTCAGTTTTTGAGATTTTGAGATGTGTCATGGAATGTCTTGAGCATCTTTGAGTGGAAATTTGACAAGTGAGAAAATAATGGGTTTCATGTGGTTTCATATGTGCCGTAATTTCTCTATTATAGACCCTTCCCTAAATTCAAAATCGTGTTCTTGGCATTGTGTTTTTGACCTACTTTTGAAGATCACGCTCAGGCAAATTACCACCCATTTCATAGCCCATCTCACTGGCTACAAAATGGGTGGGGATTTGCATAAGAGCAGTCTTCAAAAAGTGGGTCAAAAATACAATGCCAAGAACACGATTTTGAATTTAGGAGGTGGGGGGGATTGATTCGCTAGTATTAGAAGAATTACGGTACATATGAAACCACATGAAAAGTAGGGTTGACCAATGGTCGGGAAACGGTGAATTCATCGACATTTTGGCGTTTTGTTCTTTCGAGCTGTTCTTTTCTTGAATTGTCTTCTTTCGAGTTGTTCGTAATGTTCTTTTAAGATTCGGCCTTTGAAATTCTCATTATTTATTGTTTCCGAAAATTCAGTGGTTGACGCTCTCATTCTTTTATTATTTAATTATCAATTTTTTCTGTATAGTCTTTTCTTCGTCAGGACGTCTCAAGTAGAGTGGTAAAAAAGCAAGCCGCTCAACCTTCAAGGTGGTCGTTTTTCAGTGCTCTTTCGCTTTCACTAAGTATCAGTGATTCAGATCAAATACTCATGAAAGAACTTAAAAACAATGCCATTTTCGAAGTTCTGAGGTGACTTTATGTGGTTTTTGGTAACTATTTTCAAAAAAGTTGAATGAAAACACGAAAAAAGGCTATATATAACAGAACGCCAAAATTTCGATGAATTCACCTAATGCTCCAATGGTCATATGACCGATCATTTAATACAAAATGACCGGTCGTGTAGATTTCGGTCATTTTCCTCGCTCATTTTTATCACTCGAAAGTGTCTATCCGGCACCCCTGGGGACTTGCCTCAAGGTGCCGGATAAACGAGGTGCCGTCAAACTGTAGTGTCAGTTGACAGAGAATAAGCCAATCTCAACTAAATGAAGTATATTTAAGGTGCCGGATAACTGGAGTGCCGGATAACCGAGGCTTGACTGTATGTTCAACATATTCTTGTTAGTGAGCTGTCTGTAATTAGTGGTCTCTTTTATTCCCTTCCCATCCCTAACAGCCCTCATTCCCTTTAAAAATTCAAAAGGTGCCAATAAAAAAAATCTGAATTTTTCTAAAATTTTTCTTTTAGCCGGACGAATTTGAGTTTTTAATGCAGGTTAAAAGTGTTTATTTGGTGTCAATAAATCTATTGAATGTACAGGGTGGCCCAAGAAATTCCCCTGATTTAAGAAGCTCATATCTTTTTGTAGGAGCCACATTTTATAATTCTGTTTTTACAGATAGTCTTAGAATCCTGTAGGATTCATTATTCTACTAAATTCACGAAATTTTTTTGACCAAACTTGCCTTGGTCCCCCCTGTTGTCCAGAAAATAGTCCGAAAAGTGTAAAAATCGGTATTTTCTGGACAACAGGGGGAGGACCAAGGCAAAATCTTCATTTTTGGCATTTCAGAAATTTGTTTTCAGCTGTTTTGTAGATTTTGCCGTTCTGCATATAATAGTTCAAAAAAAAATTTTGAAATGCCAAAAATGAAGGTTTCACAACCTCTTAAAAAGGTGGTCACAAACCCAGCAACTAGTCGGCAAGTCGTTTTAAGACTACCCTTGCCAACCCTAATTTTTATGTACAGTCTCTCTTTGCGGTTCACGATCACCTGACGAATATGGCAAGGGGACTTTGTTTCTAGTGTTTATTTATCCCGCGGCATCTTACAAACGACTAAGGTGTGATTGTGTGAATCGGTTAAACTTCAGCAGATCTGTAAAATTCAGCATTGCTTAAAATTTCGTCAAGATGAAACTTAGAGTCAATTGCGGGGTTAATCCCACTTCATGCATAGCTTCAATCGGAGCAGCACTACCATAAAAAGATCGTACCGTATCTCCTCTAATAAAGCACCATGTTCTAATAAGGCCCCACCCTCGACTTTGAGGACCTATATCTCAGCCCAGAGTCTTTTCTTAACTCCCACGAGCTCTACCGATTCCGCCTTTTCGATTTTGGTTGAGCGTCCAAAAACCTCGAGATCGACCACAAATTTGTTGTGCTCGACCTCGGTATATTCAAATTTTTCTTGGATGAGGTATTGGTTAATTTTTTCTTCTATCTATATTATTTTCAGTCCAACTCTTACAATAACAACCAAACCCACCAAAGAATGCATATTTTCTTTGATACGTCGAGTAAGTCGAACTTGGAGTTGCTCTCGTTCTGTGTTGAAGCACTCCCACAACTGCTGATGGCGCATGGAGGAGAAACAACTTCAAGGGAATATAGCAACACGATAGCTCCTCTGCTTGTCTCCTTCATTCCAGGTCAATCATCACCTCCAGCAGCTACTGAAAAGAAAAGATGGAGGTAGTCTTATTTCGTACCGACGAGTAGTTGCTGGGTTTGTAAGAACATCTCAGGAGGTTGTAATATCGGCAGGAATTCGTTATCTGTGTTGTGCCCAAAAACGTGTTTTGACCACTTTTCAGTCGTTTTAGCTTGATTAAAGTGTAGAAAAAAAGTTTTTAGGTGGGGCTCTATAATTTTTCTTAAAATTTTTTGACCGAAAATTGACTTTTTGACCAAAATTTAATATAATATCTTAATATAATATCTTCTAATTTAATATCTTCATTTTTAGCAATTCAGGAATTCCGTTTGAACAGTTTTGTAGATTTTTCTTTTCCGTACAAAACTGTTCAAACGGAATGTCTAAAATGCTGAAAATGAAAAGCAACTAGTCGCCGGTTCGAAATAAGACTACCCCCGACAACCCTACTGCCAACATCATCAAATTCAATAAAGCCCGAATTCCAATACAACTAAGACAAATGCAAAGAAGGGAAGCGATGAAGGGGAAGAAGACAAAGCCTGGATGAGTGCTCCCTTTGCCATTCTCGCATGCCAATCGATGATGCCAATAATTACTTGTTTGGAGTCCCTTTCTCTTGGTCCACAAATAATTACCAACACTATTTACTTTTCTATTAATTTTTGACTTAGTTTTGAGAGCAGCGAAAAAGTTGAACTCTGCCAAAAAAAGACATTGCAGGAATAGGTGGGCGGATGCATTGGAGTGTGCTATTTGGAATGTGAACGGCTGAGCGTAAGGGAGGGAATAGGTTCACGTAGTCACAAGGGTTTGATCGTATTAGGTTTTGCAAACCCACTTTTTGAAGAAAAAAAACATTTTTGACCACAATTTGACATTCTCCCTTGAGAGAGCAAAAAAATTTGGATACTTAAATATCAGGCTGCAGGATAATTTAAACGCCGACACCGAAATAAGATACGCTTTCCGATGGGTTGGAAAATTTTTATGTCAATGAAAATTTGAAATTTTTTACAGGTCTCACACATTAAATTTTTCCCAAAAAAATGAATTGTGAAACCCTTGAAAAAAATTTTCGATTTTTAATAAGTACACAATTTTGCAACCCATTTGAAAGCGCTGTCGTCGACGTGGTCTCTAAAATTATCACACAACCTGATAGATACTGCTATTACGTTGGTCCATAAGTTCGTGGGTGGTTATACGTATTTCTGTATTTACATTTCTGTATGGGTTGCAAAATTTTTTATAAATCAGAATTGGCACTCAATTAGTTGCTGGGTTTGAAAATCGAAATTTTGACTGCACAATTTACGATTTGAAACCCAGCGGTTAATTAATAAATGATTATTTCGATTATTATTCAATTTTCAAACCCGGCAATTAATTGAATGCCAGTTCTGATTTATCAAAAATTTTGCAACCCAAACATAAATATGGTCTGTTACGTATAACCACCCACGAACTTATGGACCAACCCAATACTTATGAGATTATGGTCGTATCATTTTAGTCGGATAATTTAATAAAGTGGCGTGCAGTTTCTAATAGGTGGCAGTATACTTTTATTATTACTTTTATAGAAATTTCGATGGGTTTCAAAATCAAATTTTCACTTTGAAATTTTTTTAAAAAAGTTAATTTTGAAACCCATCGAATTTTTTTTTGTAACTTTTAGAAATAAAAATATTTTGCAACCTATGGGATGCAACCCAGTGGATAAGCGTTAGTGTTTGCTGTCCCAGTGATGCGTAGGTTCGACCCCACCTGGTGGCACGCTAATTATTTTGGCTTGTTTGACCACTTCTTAGAAGTAATTTGACTACTAAAGATGGTTAAAGACTACTAAAGATGGTTCAATGCACTTCAAAACATAGATATGTCTCATTTATAAGTAAAAATATGCAATAAACAAGGATTACATGACATTTACAAGAAATCTACTGAACTCAGAAAAAATCGATTCGATTTTCGAATCGATTTTTTAAAAATCGGTTGATTATGAGCACAAAAAAATGTTCGATTGAAAGTATTTTTTTTTGCTAACCTCAAATATTTGAGTTTATCAAAAAGTTACAGCTTCAATCAATTTTTTCTAAATTTTTTATAAGGAAAATGGGTCTGAATTTTTTTCTCTATTCCCTAAACTCTTTCATGGCGAACAAAACAAAAAAAAATTAAAAAATGAATGCTGAAAACAGAGTTACAGACAATTTTAGAAAACTCCAGGCAAAACTTGAGGTTTGAGTTTTGAAAACACTGGCGCCGGTTAATCGAGTTTAATTTTCATTGTAGGGACTAACTTGGGGGTGCCGGATAACCGCGGTGCCGGACAACTGGAGTGCCGGGTAACTGAGGTTTGACTGTACCGTATAACCTCTAATAATTACCCACCCTAGGGACTCCTTTGAAAGATAATTACCCACAGCTATTTGTTTTAAGGAAGAGTGGAGGCTGTATAAAGCTTCAAATACGGTTTTGAAGACTGGTTGTGTTCTTTCTTGATGCACATCTATTTAAACCAAAGTTACTTTGGAAAAGTGGGTATCTAGGGAACCATTGGCCCCGTAGGAAAAAGTTATGTTCGAAACAAGAGGACATCCTTGTTTTATCCTTGTTTGTGTTTGAGTGCCCGTGTTATACTCTTGAAACGCTCATTCGACTTCTTGTAAACAAATCAAAAACCAGGTATCAAAGAATAAAGAAAAAACAAAAATTGATCGATTTTTGGGAAAAAACATGGCCCATGGCTTCAGGATTTTTTTGATATTCCACTTTTAAAAATAAGAAGAAAAATATTATAGTGTGCACCCAAAGGTATTCGAGGTACAAAGGTATTCGAACCAGCGACCCTGGCGACCGCTCTCTTTATCCGATTCCTTATCAGCTTCTTCTTGAATTCTAACTTTTTGCCGCTGTTTTGACAAGGCTGACATTTTCGTTGCCAGACTTCTAAGTAGGGTTGTCGACTCGACGCGTCGATTTCGACTTTTCACGTCGAAAGTCGAGAAAATTTCGACTTTCGACGTTCGACGCGACCCGTCGAGTCGAAAATTTCGACGGGTCGACAACCCTACTTCTAAGTCTTTGTGCAGTTGGACCTCTTCAATTTTTGTCGCAGATGATGGTCTGACACGGTTCACACTTACTTCCGCCAACCTCCTTTCCGCCACTGCATTTCCGCCAACTTATTTCCGCCAACCTCCTTTCCGCCACTTTTGGTCACCTCAAGTAAGTTACCGATTTTAACCCAGAATTTGGAGTATATAGGTTTTCCTGAAATTTTTCTGTTTCTGTTCCCAACTCATTTTCATATTTTTCTGTGTGGTATTTTTGTACTCCCCAGCAGGGTTGGCAGAGTGCAGCTTTTTCGGCCCCGATGTAGCTTTTAATAAAGATGTTTATTATTTTTATATTGCTTTTTTCTTCAGATATTTTATTGCTCATCTAATGTTCTATTTTCCTTACCTTTTACCTTTTTACTAAAGTCTTGAAAACGTATATTAGAAAATTCAAAGTAATGCGAAACTTTATTCCAATTCTGCAAAAAGGGATGTGACCTTTTTTGTGACCCAAAAACCACATTCTGCCAACCCTGTTTCCCAGTGATTAAACAAAAAAACAGCTTTGTATCTGCATTCTGGTAAATTTCATTCAATTTAAGCGAATCAGCATTCCATAACACGCGAAACGTAAGCAGCAAGATTAGCTAGAAACTATGACAATTTTCCGGCGATAATTTTTTTGACCAGGTTCCTTCGAGCATCTTCCATTTCGGCCTGAGAGAAATTCAATTTTCCACGTCGGCAAATACTTTCGGCAAATCGCCACGCAAATACTCCGCAATCAAATGTGTTCTTCTGTGCAGGAATGTCCTGAAAATTTCATCTAGTCTGCATGCCTAGGAAATATAAAGCATACCTTTGGGCTTAAAGCAAGCCATTGCATCAAATCTACTTCATGGAACCATCTTTCTATCGCGAACTTTTGCATAAACTCCCTACAAAACTGGTACAAAACTCATAAGTATAAGTTGTTCATCAGAGAAATTAGACTTGGCAGCTTCCACGATAAGACCAGACCTCATTCCAATACTTCGCAACGCGTCTTCTTTCACTTGCACTATACTTTGACGAAGCTAAAGATATTTGGCATAAACAATGTAAAGAATCACATACCAGGAAATTGCTTTGACTTCTTCAACACGTGTGCGACTTTATTTACGTCAAATTATCGGTTGAGCCATATTAGAAAGTTGCCGTCCCACCACAGATCCGAACGCAACGCCAGTTCTGAATCGTCTTAGCCAAATTTGCTTAGCCTTCACGCATTTCATAACCGCTGCACATTACAAGCACTTTTCCCTTACTCGTTTTGCTGATCGGAGCTGATTTTCTACAAAAAAACATATACATACCAACAAATATATAGCTATGAGAAGCAGCAACGCAAACGAGGGAATACACAAATAAAAGAAATGTGAAATTCGGTAATCCAAATCAGTTGGCTTAGGGTTTTATGAGTTTGGAACAGAAACAAAAAAATTTCAGGGAAACCTATACAGTCGAATCTGGATGAGCCGATACCCCTTGGGACCGGCCCAAGGTGTCGGTTTATCTAGGGTATCGGATTATCGGGGGTACGTTTTCTTATAAATGTCGTTTACCTGGCCAAATCTGGTGACCATAGGGTCTCTAGTTATCGAGGGTGTCGGCTTATCCAGATTCGACTGTATACTCAAAATTCTGGGTTAAAATCGGTAACTTACTTGAGGTGACCAAAAGTGGCGGAAATAAGGTTGGCGGAAATAAGGGTGAACCGTTTGACACATCAAAAAATAAGTAAGTACTTCTAATAAATACCTACCCTCGAGGGGGTGTTGAAAAAAAAAATTACCCATGGGTAATTAATAGAGGTTATACGCTAAGCTACAAATAAATAAAAAAAATTAAGAGAGGAAGCACCATTTTTTTACGACAAAACTGGTTTTAATTCCAGCCACAGACTCATAATTACCATGGAAACGCCTTGGACCATTGGCGAGACAGAACTCAACGAGTTAGTCAGCAAAACACCTGGTCAGTGGACAACAAGGAAAAGTCATTAAAAGTGTTGGTTTGTAAATTTAGCGAAAAAAAAGTAAAAATTCTAGGAACTCTTTTAGTTCCCCCACCCCAATGTTTTCAAGACTGACCCAAAATCACATTCAAAACTGATGTTTTCTGCTCAACAAGATAAAAGACGTATTTTTTTTAATGTTCTATATTAAAAATCTTAAATTTTGCCTCCTATTTCTCACAGGTAGTTGGTTATTTTAAGGTATTTTATACCTTCTTATAACACGAGCATGTCCACATTGCCGTCATATTTGCACCTCTTTGCTTCCAGATCACCTTCCTTGCATGCTCGGAGAGACGCGGACGCTTGACTGGAGTAGATCGCTCGTACTTGGCCTTGCCGCAGCGCACGCAACGACGAGTCAGAATCGCTTCAAGCTGAGATCTTTGAACGAGCAAGTAGTCAAAGCCACCATCCTCCACCTGAACTTCTTCAATGCTCTCTTCGTCGCTTTCGAACTGCAGAATTTCGTCATCGCTTTCCATTTTGCTAACTAAATCCAAAAACATGTAGACATGCCTTACATAACGTACCACTTACATTGTGCGCAAAATCAAATAGTTTGAAAACAAAGACTTGACCTAAAATATTGATAAGGTAAAATAAACCATGATAAGGGTATGATGGGTCCGAAAATCGCGAAAAATTTTTTTTTTTCGGCAGAGCTCTGAATTTATTCTCAATCGCGGGGAACATTTGCATAGAGCAAATTTTCCCAAATAAGTTTTGAGAATGATAAGAAAAATAAATCTGTAGAGACCCCCAAAGTTGGCCTTTTTATGTCAAATTTCCCCCCCTAATGTCACACCTCCTTTAAAAAGACCACCTCGGAGGCAAATTTTTTTAATAGAAAAAATTAGTTTAGTTTGAAAATTCCGAGTGCGAGGGAGGAACTAAAGAAGTGCGATTCTGGGGCGTACATGTAATTTTCGGCTAAGATGCCGAGAATAATATGGATTCCCATAAAGACTATCTACAGACGAATTTTTTTAGTCAACTGTATTTCATCATCGAAAAATTGAATACAGGGTGTAGCAAATTTGGTTCTACCGGAGAATCCGGTCCCATTTTTGCCTTGGTCCCCCTGTTATTTTTTTTTGCGACAGGGTAGGTTTTAGACAATCCAAAACAATAACAGGGAAGCAGGGCAAAAAGAAAAGGGGGGACCAAGGCAAAAATGGGACCGCATTCTCCGGTAGCACCGCAAATTTTTCTAACACTTTTAAACCGTCATAACTTTTTTCCTAGGCCCTTTTTTGCAAATCTGTTTTGGCATATAATGTGAAAAACACGATTTTCGCTTGGTCCCCCCTGTGGGTTTAGTCCTGGTCTGTGGATGGCCTCTGGCTGGGCAAGACCCAGACCACAGGGTGACCAAGCGAACATCGTGTTTTTTGCATTATACAGTCAAACCTGGGTTATCCGACACCCAAAGGGACCGCCCTTATGGTGTCGGATAAACGAGGTGTCCGTTAAACGAGGTGTCGGTTAAACGAGGTGTCGGATAAAAGAGGGTGTCGGTTAACTGGGGTGTAGGTTTACCAGGCCAACCAAATCGGGCTCATGGTGTCGGATAAAAGAAGGTGTCGGATGACTGGGGTGTAGGTTTACCAGGCCAACCAAATCGGGCTCATGGTGTCGGATAAAAGAAGGTGTCGGATGACTGGGGTGTAGGTTTACCAGGCCAACCAAATCGGGCTCATGGTGTCGGATAAAAGAGGGTGTCGGATGACTGGGGTGTAGGTTTACCAGGCCAACCAAATCGGGCTCATGGTGTCGGATAAAAGAGGGTGTCGGATGACTGGGGTGTAGGTTTACCAGGCCAACCAAATCGGGCTCATGGTGTCGGATAAAGAGGGTGTCGGATGACTGGGGTGTAGGTTTACCAGGCCAACCAAATCGGGCTCATGGTGTCGGATAAAAGAAGGTGTCGGATGACTGGGGTGTAGGTTTACCAGGCCAACCAAATCGGGCTCATGGTGTCGGATAAAAGAAGGTGTCGGATGACTGGGGTGTAGGTTTACCAGGCCAACCAAATCGGGCTCATGGTGTCGGATAAAAGAAGGTGTCGGATGACTGGGGTGTAGGTTTACCAGGCCAACCAAATCGGGCTCATGGTGTCGGATAAAAGAAGGTGTCGGATGACTGGGGTGTAGGTTTACCAGGCCAACCAAATCGGGCTCATGGTGTCGGATAAAAGAAGGTGTCGGATGACTGGGGTGTAGGTTTACCAGGCCAACCAAATCGGGCTCATGGTGTCGGATAAAAGAAGGTGTCGGATGACTGGGGTGTAGGTTTACCAGGCCAACCAAATCGGGCTCATGGTGTCGGATAAAAGAAGGTGTCGGATGACTGGGGTGTAGGTTTACCAGGCCAACCAAATCGGGCTCATGGTGTCGGATAAAAGAGGGTGTCGGATGACTGGGGTGTAGGTTTACCAGGCCAACCAAATCGGGCTCATGGTGTCGGATAAAGAAGGTGTCGGATGACTGGGGTGTAGGTTTACCAGGCCAACCAAATCGGGCTCATGGTGTCGGATAAAAGAGGGTGTCGGATGACTGGGGTGTAGGTTTACCAGGCCAACCAAATCGGGCTCATGGTGTCGGATAAAAGAGGGTGTCGGATGACTGGGGTGTAGGTTTACCAGGCCAACCAAATCGGGCTCATGGTGTCGGATAAAAGAGGGTGTCGGTCAACTGGGGTGTCGGATAACCCAGGTTTGATCTCCGGATAACCCAGGTCGGATAACCCAGGTCTGTATGTCAAAAAAATTGCTAGAGCGAGCTGAGTCGATGTGTAAAAACAGATTTTCAAAAAACGGCCTAGGAAAAAAGTTATGGTGGTTTAAAAGTGATAGGAAAATTTGTCACACCCTGTATGATATATACTTGAAACTAAACATTAATATTAATACCCAGCATCGCTGACCACTGAGTAATTTTAGCATATACCCGAGCACTCCCCCTCATCACAGCAAGCATGAGTAAAAAGGACTCAAATTTCCTGTGAAAAAGAGTAGCAGCCTGTTTGCCCATTGTAAAATTAGACAAGTTAGAGAGAAGCAGAAAGGGTAGGATAATGAAATTGCTTGCCCCCTTCCCCCTCGCCTGTGTTCCAGTGGTCAATAGACAACACAAAAGCAGGCTTAGTTTCAACTTTCCACTCCATTATGGCGATGAGTGCCCACTAATACCATTATTACATGACTTGCTACTACTACTTGTTGTGCTTGTAGCAGCAGGGAAGGATGGTAGGTCCTTGGGGATGGGTTAAGCCACAAGCTAATGGCTCAAAAATAACACACCCTCGGCAGGAGCAGGAACAAAAAAGAAGCAAAAATTGTTTTTTTGGTGAAAGACACGCAGATTTGTGGTGTTTTTGACTGCCTTTGACGTTCATCGATTACTTTATTTGTTTGGAGTAGCTATGGAGTGCAGCTTGAGAAAAAGGACTTTGGTGAAGCAAAAGGTTGAGAAAAGGGTCTCAAAGTGTTGAACAAAGCGAATCAACTTGCGGTTTTGAAGTAAAATGGGTTGTAGTGAAAAAGTGGTTTTGTTAAGTCAAACCTAAATTTAGCAGCTGGCACCGCAAATTCGTTCCAGCCTAAGGGCCGACACTTTTTTGCCTGCTCTCTTTTAACAGTGTGGTGCCAAATATTGCAAGGATTTTTATTTTGCCGATCATTTTTCAAAAACATAAAAATTTTGGGCGCTAGTATAGAATACCCCCCCCTCCCAAAAATCAAATCAAAAACCCAAAAAGTACTAAAAGAATTTTAAAAAAGACCAAAAGTCAGAAAAAAGTTTGTTTAAGGGCGCTTTATACCGTGTTTTTTTCTAATAGCTCACCCGTCTTTATTAACTCAATACCCACCCCCCTCAACTTCAGGGACCTGTAACTAGACCAAGAGCAAATATTCGAAATCATTCGAAAATGTGGCGCTAGTAGAGAATAACCCCCAAATTAGACCTTCTAAAAATCGTTGTAACTACCCTTTGGAACAACAAGTTTAGGCTTAGCCCTTAGGCTTAGGGGTAGGCCAGCGTATGGAAGTTGTGACTAATAAGTGTTTTACGCACTTTTTCTGGGGTCTGGAACATATATTTGGGTGCTCTTTACTTAGGCTTAGGGGTAGGCCAGCGTATGGAAGTTGGGACTAATAAGTGTTTGACGCACTTTTCTGGGGTCTGGAACATATATTTGGGTGCTCTTTACTTAGGCTTAGGGGTAGGCCAGCGTATGGAAGTTGGGACTAATAAGTGTTTGACGCACTTTTTCTGGGGTCTGGAACATATATTTGGGTGCTCGTTACTTAAGTTTTAGAATGCACAAGTTTTGGAGGGGGGGGGATATTCTATACTAGGGTCAAATTTTACTTCTAAAAAGGCAAAATATGGATTTAACGATTTTTTTTTTCAAAATCAGAGTGCCGTTAAATCAAAGTTTTGCTTTCTTAGAGACAAAAAGTTTATGTTTTTGAAAAAAACTATCGGCAAAACCCGGACCCTTGCAATATTTAGGGCCAGAATATTAAAATAGAACAGGCAAAAGAACTGAAAAAAACATGGTAAAAAAGTGTTGGACCCTATGCGGGAACGAACCTGAGGGTGCCGTCAAATCCGTTAAAAAAATATTGAAGCTATCCCAATTGTATCTTTTTTTTTACAAAACCACTACTAAAATAAGAGAAAAGCATCAACATTGAAAACATGAACACAATACTTTTTCCATATCTAAAAGGCAAAATAAAAAAGTCTATCCTTTCATCCATCTATTTGCTGCCTTCCTCACTCAACTGAAGGACGACGGCATTTGCGGGACATGTAGACTAGGCTTGCCATAGATAGGAGGGGGAACACTGCTTCTTGTCAGCATGGGGGCAGGCATTGGCACCAGCCAAATGAAACTTGCTTAGAATGCAAACACATATTTACTTCAATAAACATTATAAATTTTGTGAGTATCAAAAACTTTATTGACAAGAAATCTATCGAAAATCTTAGATACCAATGGGAGAGCCCTTTCTCTATTGGCTCTATTTAAGAAGAGGTACCATTTTTTGCCTTGGTCCCCCCTATTGATTTTTTCAGAATTGCAGGGCTAGGAAATTGAATGTTTTGAAGGTGTTCTTTGATCAGATGGGGAAAATATATGACTAGCTAAGCAGTTGAATTGTTATCTTGGAATTGTCGATGGTGTGTTATCAATAAAATTTACAAAAAAAATCAATAGGGGGGACCAAGGCAAAAAATGGTACCTCTTCTTAAATAGAGCCCCCTTTCTCGCCCCCTCACTCAGAAATAGCCAGAACTTTTTTATCAATTAAAATGTAGCTGAGGAACAGAGCTACACAATAAGTTATTTATAAAGTGGATATTGTTTTCAAAATGTGGATAAAATCAAACGGATACTCACTAAAATTCTTTCTGTGGGTGTGCGGCTCTAGAGTGCGGATCTATTCAGGTACTTGTTGGGCTGGCCGATCAACATCCACATACGCTGACGTATCCTTGCCTAAGCCTAAATGCGCAAGTAGTTTTTTGAATACTACTTCTGCTTGAAGTAATATTTGCAATACTACTCTTTTTTCGCAGGGGGCCAGCCCAACGAGTACCTATTCGATTTTCTCCTTAAAAGAATATATCTGTTTGATCTATAGGTCATTTTGTAGCGCTGTGCCTTAGCTACAAGATGAAATCAACGGCAAACTATTTCTATATATAAAAAAGAGTTATGGCTATTTTTGAGTGAGGAAGCGAAAAATCTATCCCAAGGGGACAGTAGCCTTAACAATTAGTCACCGATAAGAATGAGATTTCGGTTCACAGAAATCTTTATTGCAACAGAGGCTTTCTTTCTGGATCTGATAGTAGCTCATATTTTCGTTTGTAGCTGCAACAGGACCAAAGAAGTGAGAGAACAGCTCCAACTAACAACACGATCAGTACTAGGAAAGCACCTGAAATGGTGCGCAAATCAAATGACTCAATACAAATTCTACAACTTTAAATATATTCTTTTGTTGTCATTTTTGCAATCTTTTGTCAAGAAACTTTTAATGTGCGATAAAGTTGGTTTCTAGGAAAAAGAACCCAAACTCGAAAAATGGATATGATACTACGAACAAACGACGATTTGAATTTTCGACACTAAAGAGTATAAGTTCTTTTGCGATTTTACACATATGCAAACCCAGCCACTTGTCTAGAAGCAAGATATGTATATATTTCGGGTTATTCCCACCTGAAACTTACCTTGCTGGGTGTGTCCTGCGATCAAGAAGGCAGGTCCTCCACAGTGAGAAAGGGCATTGCACTTCCGCCCTGTTTGAACTGTGCTGCAGCCCCCAAGGGGTTGGCAGACAGCTAAATTTTTGGGTGCGGGGTTGGCCTTCGGGTCTCCCTAATTTAGTGGCTATCTTTTTTGATTAAAAAATTTAACAATACAGTCTGCTCTCGATGGAGTTCGCATTCCCCAAGTTGGACTCACAAGGGAACCTTTCGAACTGTAGCATCGAATTTGAAAATTCTGACAACGCCACATTGTAGAGCATACCGTATTTGTTTTAATAATTACACCGGGGTAATTATTTTTCAACTCCCCTCGGAGGGGGTATTATTAGAGAGGGGGTAATTATTTCTCATCGTTTGTCACGTGAGCGAAGCCGAAAATATTTGAGGCAAAAAATCGAAATCAAAATCTGAATTTGAAAAATCAAAAAAAATCTTGAATCGAAATGTTTCAAATATTCTATGCTCCCATGACCTCCTCCACTTATTCTGCTATCAACCCTCTCACCTAAATCAAGCTCTTCTAGATGTCCAACAACAACAGCGATGCCGAAGTTGAAGAGTTCCAACTGCATGAAGACGAAGGAGCGCCCATTAATCGAAAGAGGAAGCGGAACAACGAGACGGCGATGAAACTCGAGGTGGTCAAGTATGTGCGGGATTACTCCATTCACTCGGCGGTCAAGAATTCAAGGTCGACAGGAAGCTAATCAAGTATTGGAAGAATCAGGAAGGCAAGCTCAGGCATCTACTGTCGTGGTTTTTGTTGAAACTAATTAGGAAAGCGAGATAACTAAATTACCCCGGCGTTCTTTTAGGAACACTACGGCTGCTGGAGGCAAGTGGAAAAGACTCGTTGGAGGAGGAAGGTTAGTTCTGCACCTAGATCTCGACGAGGAATTGGCTCAATGGATTAGAGAGGCGCAAGAGAACAAGCAACCCGTCTCAAGGCGTATCTTCAGCAGCAAGGCAGCAGATCGGGCATGGCAGGAACTCACCAAAGAGACCATCGTTAAGTCGTTCAGAGGTATGCTTTTTCTTATTAGGTCCGAATGGTAAACTTCCTTCTTATTATTTGCTTCTTTAGCATGTGCTCTCACAATAGCCACCGACGGATGAGAGGACGATCAAATCACATGCTTCAATCCGGAGGGATCTATTGGACCGAGAGGGTTGGACATTCTGCGAGAGGTCAGGGCTCAAGACATAGCGCGTGATGGCCGAAACGACTACGAAGAGCAAAAGGAGCTGGAAGCGGAGGAAGTGGACCTTGAAGGTGTGCGCGATGAAGAGCCATTGTTCTTTGATTAGGCTTTGGTAGTAATGAATATTGTTTAAGAAAATTGCTGTTCTAATACTATTCTTGATAAACTTGGAAAAGGAGGGTAATTATTAACTGGTGTAAAAAAAGTTCCCGGTGGGTTTTTAGGCTAATGTTTAATAACAAATTTTATTTCAAAAAAAATTCCAAGCATATGGTTTTCATTTCTTGGGGAACCGCGTCCCACTCTCTGCTCTCCCCCAATGATGCCTTCAGTGCCGGCATAGATTTGTGGGGCCTAGAGCAGGCCTTTGACTGGAGGTAAGGCCAGGCAGAGTAGTCCATGACATTAAGGTCGGGAGAATTGGGCGGCCATTCCCCTTTTGGGTTGCGCCAATCAGGGTCAACAGTGATGGCATCAGGGAAATGCTCGGCAATCCATGCCTTTATTTATTTTTTATTTTTCCACCAAACTTCCATCACAAATAAAAACTTTATATATCATTCGGTAGAGGAAGGAAAGAGCTACAAAACCATATGTTTGGAATATTTTTTTGAAATAAAATTTGCTATTAAACATTAGCCTAAAAACCCACCGGGAACTTTTTTTACACCAGTTAGAGATGGGGTATTTATTCTTCAACCCCTCTCGGAGGTGGGTATTTATTAGAGAGGGGGTAATTATTGAGACAAATACGGTATTCAATTTACTATACTAAATTTTAATATTTTTGGCAAACAGAAAGAAAAATTCGATTCAATTAATAGAGACTCGAGAAACATAGTTCCTAAATTTGCCTTGGTCCCCTGTGTAGATTTCTGATAATAACTTTTTCTGCAGTCAATCCTCTATGTAGCGACACACCTGGGTCCAAAACCTTTTTTCGATTAATAGGTTGAATTGTCGTGTTATTAAAGGATGAGAAAGTTGTCCTAACTTCGAAAAAATTCCAAGCATATGGTTTTCATTTCTTGGGGAACCGCGTCCCACTCTCTGCTCTCCCCCCCCCCAATGATGCCTTCAGTGCCGGCATAGATTTGTGGGGCCTAGAGCAGGCCTTTGACTGGAGGTAAGGCCAGGCAGAGTAGTCCATGACATTAAGGTCGGGAGAATTGGGCGGCCATTCCCCTTTTGGGTTGCGCCAATCAGGGTCAACAGTGATGGCATCAGGGAAATGCTCGGCAATCCATGCCTTTATTTATTTTTTATTTTTCCACCAAACTTCCATCACAAATAAAAACTTTATATATCATTCGGTAGAGGAAGGAAAGAGCTACAAAACCATATGTTTGGAATATTTTTTTGAAATAAAATTTGCTATTAAACATTAGCCTAAAAACCCACCGGGAACTTTTTTTACACCAGTTAGAGATGGGGTATTTATTCTTCAACCCCTCTCGGAGGTGGGTATTTATTAGAGAGGGGGTAATTATTGAGACAAATACGGTATTCAATTTACTATACTAAATTTTAATATTTTTGGCAAACAGAAAGAAAAATTCGATTCAATTAATAGAGACTCGAGAAACATAGTTCCTAAATTTGCCTTGGTCCCCTGTGTAGATTTCTGATAATAACTTTTTCTGCAGTCAATCCTCTATGTAGCGACACACCTGGGTCCAAAACCTTTTTTCGATTAATAGGTTGAATTGTCGTGTTATTAAAGGATGAGAAAGTTGTCCTAACTTCGAAAAAATTTCACGAAGTGTCAACAAGGTGGCCATAATGCCTCCTTTTCGTGAAATTTGCCCCCTTTTTTGTAAAAAAGTGGGCAAAAAGTTATAAAATGCCCCTTTTTGGAACTTTTACGTTACAAATGCCCCCTTTTTTAATCGCATGCCCCCTTTTTTAATCGCATGCCCCCTTTCTCAAAGAACGATATGGCCACCCTGAGTGTCAAGTCAAAAATCTTAAAAAGCCCATATTTGCAAAAAATGTTTTTTCAAATTTCTTGGCATTTTGTTGTTTTGAAAGTAATTATGATTTTGAATTTTAAGGGGCTGTGAACTAGATGCAGAAAAAAGCCTTTTAGCTGCAAAAAAAAGTTTTCCCATTTTCTAGTGTGACATTTGTCACCTTCTTGGAATTCATACATGTTAGCTTGGCCGGAATACACAATGTGTGTGTCGCCCAAAAACGCCAAATATCATCTTAATAGTGTTTCTTTTCATCTTTAATGTAGAAAAAACACGCTTTTAAGATTGGGAAAACACTTTTTCCCGAGAAAAAAATTTCATGAAAAATTTTTGCCTTGTTCCCCCAAGGCAAAAATATGTAAAAAATGTCAGGAAAAAATGTTTTTTAAATTGGCGCAAAAACATTTTTAAAAGGAATAAGGGCTATATTGGGAGGGGAAGGGAATAAATGGAAACCACTTATTATAGAAAAACGTATAGGAGCCTTGTGGTATCAGTCTCCATCGTTGGAGTTTAGTTTTAAAAACTTTTTGATTTTGGGATATCAAATAAAGTTGTATCAGATTTAGCGAATAATCCTCCAGTTGTAATAATCCTCCCTCTTCTTCATTAGCTTCATAAGCCAAACCTACTTCATCACTACTTATTTGAATCACATCGTGATCAACTTGCGCTTTGGTAAATACTACTACAGAAATCAAAAAGAAAAAATTGAGTTTCATTTATACTACTAATAAATGTCTTTGTATGTGATTGAGAAATTGGAAAAGTGAAAAATATGTTGTTCGATTTGATTGGAAAATGATTGTTTTCATGTGTCACAGCACTTATATAGAACCTGTTTTTCTTGAATAACAAAAAAATTTCCTTGCCTGTCTCACCATGTTCTTCAACTGGGCCGTGGCAAAAAGAGACTCTATATGTATTTTATGATCAAGAGTACTTCTCGGAATCATGTCTAAGGTAAATGAGTGCGCGCACCTCTAACTCTCAAAAATACACTAGAAACAAAACAAAAAAATCAGGGTACATTCCATCCACTAAACTAGGGAGACCCGAAGGCCAACCCCGCACCCAAAAATTTAGCTGTCTGCCAACCCCGCACCCAAAAATTTAGCTGTCTGCCAACCCCGCACCCAAAAATTCAGCTGTCTGCCAACCCCTTGGGGCTGCAGCACAGTTCAAACAGGGCGGAAGTGCAATGCCCAATTCTCACCGTGGAGGACCTGCCTACTTGATCGCAGGACACACCCAGCAAGGTAAGTTTTGGGTGAGAATAACCCAAAATATATACATATATTGCTTCTAGACAAGTGGCTGGGTTTGCATATGTGTAAAATCGCAAAAGAACTTATACTCTTTGGTGTCGAAAATTCAAATCGTCGTTTGTTCGTAGTATCATATCCATTTTTCGAGTTTGGGTTTCTTTCCTAGAAACCAACTTTATCGCACATTAAAAGTTTCTTGACAAAAAATGGCAAAAATGACAACAAAAGAAATTATTTATAGTTAGCTTTGTCGTATTAGCGATCAAAAAAAGTGGCAATAACGAGCGTCAATAATGTCAAAGAGAGGCGAATGTCTAGTTGCCATTATTCTACTTTCTTAGTCATTTTAGAGTTCAGCCTTATGAATCTTTTGCTTCCGGAGTGAACGCTCAGGTATTAGATGTCTTTTTTTTTGGAAAAATTGAGGTTACAGCTCCAAGCCTGGAAATTTTCGAGCTTTCAAATTAAAAAAAACATCTTCGTGCCCTCTATCAGTATTTTACACTTTCAGTAACACAAAACAGTACACGTAAAGCTACAGAAGCCTCTGGATTCCAAACTTCTCTTTTAAGCACATACCTGCGATGGAACCTAAACAAAGTTTTCCATACAAATTATTGCAATCAAAGCTATGTTGGTCGCCTACCAAACAAAGTGCATTGACCATCTAGAGAAATTCCAAGACAAGTCTCCACCCATTGTTGTGTGCTCACTCGATTTTTCAAGGATGCAAACTACAATACTTTTAATTAAGCACTTTTTTATTTGACCAAAAAATATTTTTACTTTAGAATGCTTGCAAGGAGATGGGCAATCCTGAAAAATAACAAATTTCGCTTTTTTCAAAAGATTATTTAAACCAACAGGTATCTCCAAAGCAGTCTTGCTGCCATTCAGCTGGGCATGGTAGTACATCTTAAATGAAAACAATCGTACTGCAAAATTTCTGTTAGTTTTCCTCCTCATTTTAAAATGTTTTAGAAGTAGGGTGTGATTTGGCCGGTTTTCGACCGGGGTTTTCACATTTTCCTAGGTCGGGTAACTGACCTGGATCTGCTTATTTGTTTATAGTTGGTGTAAATACACCAAAATTTTGCTGTGCCCGGTTTTCGGTCATTTTAGTTTTTCGAAATTCGGTTTTCGGCAGAGACACATCTAAAGCCCCCTACACGCCATTTCACCTAAACCGTTCTCGACTTTTAACTGTTTTTATTCCTCAGTATTTTTCAAAAAAATTCTGAGGGGTCTAGAGCCTAGTTATCCCCCTGGCCATGCCCCTTGCTCACTCAGCCCCCACTCAAAATCTTACGAATAGTGATATGTAAAAGAAGGAATTTTGTTGGCCTTGGTCCCTCTCGTACATTTCGTCCCCTGTCTTTTTTATTTGTGTTGTGGTTAGGACGCACGGTAGGCTAGTGTATGCTAGGACGAAACCATATTCTCTTTATAAAACATGTATATAAGACATATAAGGCATGCCCATACTTTTTTTATTCATAAAAAGCAAAAAAGTCCGTCTTAACCTAAGCTGGCCTGCCCTAAGCTTACTTAAAAAAAAGGGGAAGCAAAGGGCCTAAGGCAAAAACCGCTCTTTTGTGGTATAAGGCCTCAAGTTTATGAGTACATTTTGTCAAGGTTGGGAGGAGGGAATGTTTACCGATAAATAGGGTATATATTTTCTAATAGCAAAAAAACTAACCTGAACGTAGTGCTCTCCATCTTTGTTGCTCAACTCCACAGCCAAATATGAAGACAACCTGAAAAATCATAATTTGTCAATTTTTATAATCCAATCCACCCTATTGCATCCCCAACTCACGGTGGTAATGTATTGTTGATCTTGTCAATATTCAAAAATCGACCCAAGGTCAGGATGTTGGTGTCATGCTACAAATGGTTTTTTTATTCACACAGTGGGTGAAAAATATTTGTTTTGGCTGGCCGTTTTTACGGTTTTGAAATTCCAATAAAATATGTGAAATATTTAAAAAAAAATCTTACACCCGAGTAGAACACTATCTGAAAATTTAGAAATAAATCCAGCAAGCCAGTTATAAAACCGACTTTGTGCTTGGTCCTGTTGTTGATTGCATCGCCAATCTTGCCTAAGATCTAAATTCAGTTTTATTTTATTGAACAAACACAATATCTACTGCATTCTCTGGTCTACATCCCCCTTGGCCAAATAAAAAACTTTTGTAAAGCTCAGTGTTTCGCACCGCTCTAGCCATGCCCTGGAGTAGGACTTTCCGGGACTTCAGAATGGGGCTAGGACACTTAGCTATGAGGACAGTTAGCTATGAGGACAGTTAGCTATGGACAGTTAGCCATGGACAGTTAGCTATGGACAGTTAGCCATGGACAGTTAGCTATGGACAGTTAGCCATGGACAGTTGGCTATAGACAGTTAGCTATGGACAGTTAGCTATGGACAGTTAGCTATGGACAGTTAGCTATGGACAGTTAGCCATGGACAGTTAGCCATGGACAGTTGGCTATAGACAGTTAGCTATGGACAGTTAGCTATGGACAGTTAGCTATGGACAGTTAGCTATGGACAGTTAGCCATGGACAGTTAGCTATGGACAGTTAGCTATGGACAGTTAGCTATGGACAGTTAGCCATGGACAGTTAGCTATAGACAGTTAGCTATGGACAGTTAGCTATGGACAGTTAGCCATGGACAGTTAGCTATAGACAGTTAGCTATGGACAGTTAGCTATGGACAGTTAGCCATGGACAGTTAGCCATGGACAGTTAGCTATGGACTAGCTATGGACAGTTAGCCATGGACAGTTAGCTATGGACAGTTAGCCATGGACAGTTAGCTATGGACAGTTAGCCATGGACAGTTAGCTATGGACAGTTAGCCATGGACAGTTAGCTATGGACAGTTAGCCATGGACAGTTAGCTATGGACAGTTAGCTATGGACAGTTAGCCATGGACAGTTAGCTATGGACAGTTAGCCATGGACAGTTAGCTATGGACAGTTAGCCATGGACAGTTAGCTATGGACAGTTAGCCATGGACAGTTAGCTATGGACAGTTAGCTATGGACAGTTAGCCATGGACAGTTAGCTATGGACAGTTAGCCATGGACAGTTAGCTATGGACAGTTAGCCATGACAGTTAGCTATGGACAGTTAGCCATGGACAGTTAGCTATGGACAGTTAGCTATGGACAGTTAGCCATGGACAGTTAGCTATGGACAGTTAGCCATGGACAGTTAGCTATGGACAGTTAGCCATGGACAGTTAGCTATGGACAGTTAGCTATGGACAGTTAGCCATGGACAGTTAGCTATGGACAGTTAGCCATGGACAGTTAGCTATGGACAGTTAGCTATGGACAGTTAGCTATGTACAGTTAGCCATGGACAGTTAGCTATGGACAGTTAGCTATGGACAGTTAGCTATGGACAGTTAGCTATGGACAGTTAGCCATGGACAGTTGGCTATGTTTTTTGAATGGACTGATCCCAATTTTTTATGCTTATCGTGTAGAGAAGGTCGTTTTAGGCAGGGTTTTACGGATCAAGTGACGGAAAAAGTCCAATTTTTAAGGATTAAAAATTTCAGGTGATCCAGGTGGATACTTATAAGGCACCTACCCTATAAGGCACCTAGGTTTTGGAATCCGGGTGGATAAAGTCGCAATGTTGATCCTAATAAACCAAATTCCCTACACAAATTTGTATCAGAAAAATGATGTTTTTTTATTAAAAAAACTTTTATTTATCAGACCAGCCAAGTGGATATCCACCTACCCCAGGGTACCCACCCAGGGTTTTGTGATTCGGGTGGCGGAAATATCAATTTCTGTCCTAATTGATCCAACTCCCTACACGATTTTATGTCAGAATTAGTGATTTGTTTTTAATTTTGTCTATAATTTTTTTCATGCCATCTAGGTGGATATCCGCTTGACCCTAGAGTACCTATTCCAGGTTTTGGGGTTGGGGTGGGTAAAATCGAAATTTCGGTCTTATCAAACTGGATTTGCCACAGGATTTTACGTATTAAAGAATGATTTATTTTTGGATTTAAGCAATTCGTATTTTTCAGAGCATCCAGTTGGATGTCCATCTTCAAAACTGAATTCACCACAAAATTTTAAATCAAAATAAGTGCTTTGTTCTTAATTTTGGCTAAATTTTTTTTTCAGGTCAGCTAGGTGGATATCCACTTAACACAGAGTAACCACCCGGGGTTTTTGGACTCAGGTGGCGGAAATTGCAATTTTAGTCCTATTTAACCCGACTTCTTACATGATTTTTCGTCAGAATTAATCGTTTGTTTATTATTTTGACTATATTTTTTTCAGGCCATCCAGGTGTATATCCACCTGACCATAGGGTTCCCAAATCAGGTTTCAGGGTTTGGGTGAGTCAAATCGAAATTTTGGTCTTATCAAACCGGATTCACCACATGATTTTGAATCAGGAAAAATGCTTTGTTCTGATTTTCAGCGTGACATCTAACAAGGATATCCTGAAAAGAGACTGAAGACAGAAGTCTCCGATATTAGCGAATTTCCGAACTAATTTTTTTAAAAACTGAAAAATTCCAGACCAATTTTTCTGTAAACAGAAAAATTCCACAAAAATCTTATCGAAAACCCAAAACCTACAAAATAATTTGTCCCAAAACGGTAAAAGCCCAACTTATTTCACCCAAAGCGGCAAATGCCGAAGACAGAAATTTTCGAAACTCGCGCTTTTCCAAACTGCTAATGCCGAAAACCAATACAGCCGAATTTTTTTCTACAGAATGATATATCAGAAATCGAGGTAAAAAAATTTTCTTATACCTGGTCCAAAATTACAAAAAAAAACGCTTTAAAAAAACTGCCTGGACATCAGTGTTTTCATAATCGCACTGACAATTAATGTCAGGTTAGTGTCAGTGTGAGATGTCAATGTCAGTGTCAGTTTAGATGTCAGCATGACGTCAGTGTCAATTATGAACACACTGCTGGACATCCACATTCACCAAGTGGATGTTCACTTGGTGTAATTAGTGCATCGAACTCTCTTACTTTTTTTCTTTTATCAAAAAACAATAAATAAGATCCTTGCTAAAGCCCCAAAACTACAAAAAAAATTCGGGTAGCCACTTCAGCCTAAATGGAAAAAGAGACCATACGTAGCAAGAAAAGTCAAAAATGAATACATATTTGAAGACATGTAACAACAACTGGAGTACAGAAAGACTGTACTTTGATATTTGGCCGGTTTCATGAACTAATTGTCTCTGAGATTCAGCATCGAAACTCATTCCCTCCACGTTCATGGAGAGCCATTAAGCGTGTGACCATAGCGCATCCTAAACACAAAACGGCATTTATGCTGTTTGGTGCCGACCGTCATTTTTTTTATTGTTGTTGTAGGAGTGTGAATACTGAATTGCGCATAAATAAACATTATCAATGATACCGTATTACCTCTAATAGCTCCCCGGGGAGTTATTTTTCAACCCCTCGAAAATCGGGAAATTTTGAGGTCGATTTCGAGATTTTAGGATGAAAATTAAAAATCTAAAAAGTGGAATCGGTAGAGCTCGTGAGAGTTAAGAAAACGCAATAAACAGCTTTGCAAAAAATAGACTCTGGGCTGAGATATAGGTCCTCAAAGTTGAGAGGGGTGTTATTGAGGGGGTTATACGGTATATCTAATCTCATAGCTAACTGTCTTCATAGCTAACTGTCTTCATAGCTAACTGTCTTCATAGCTAACTGTCTTCATAGCTAACTGTCTTCATAGCTAACTGTCCTCATGGCTAACTGTCCTCATAGCTAACTGTCCTCATAGCTAACTGTCTTCATAGCTAACTGTCCTCATAGCTAACTGTCCTCATAGCTAACTGTCCTCATAGCTAACTGTCTTCATAGCTAACTGTCCTCATAGCTAACTGTCCTCATAGCTAACTGTCCTCATAGCTAACTGTCCTCATAGCTAACTGTCCTCATAGCTAACTGTCTTCATAGCTAACTGTCCTCATAGCTAACTGTCTTCATAGCTAACTGTCCTCATAGCTAACTGTCCTCATAGCTAACTGTCCTCATAGCTAACTGTCCTCATAGCTAACTGTCCTCATAGCTAACTGTCCTCATAGCAAACTGTCTTCATAGCTAACTGTCCTCATAGCTAACTGTCCTCATAGCTAACTGTCCTCATAGCTAACTGTCCTCATAGCTAACTGTCCTCATAGCTAACTGTCCTCATAGCTAACTGTCCTCATAGCTAACTGTCCTCATAGCTAACTGTCCTCATAGCTAACTGTCCTCATAGCTAACTGTCTTCATAGCTAACTGTCTTCATAGCTAACTGTCCTCATAGCTAACTGTCCTCATAGCTAACTGTCCTCATAGCTAACTGTCTTCATAGCTAACTGTCTTCATAGCTAACTGTCTTCATAGCTAACTGTCCTCATAGCTAACTGTCCTCATAGCTAACTGTCCTCATAGCTAACTGTCCTCATAGCTAACTGTCTTCATAGCTAACTGTCTTCATAGCTAACTGTCTTCATAGCTAACTGTCCTCATAGCTAACTGTCCTCATAGCTAACTGTCCTCATAGCTAACTGTCCTCATAGCTAACTGTCCTCATAGCTAACTGTCTTCATAGCTAACTGTCTTCATAGCTAACTGTCCTCATAGCTAACTGTCCTCATAGCTAAGTGTCCTCACAGCTAACTGTCCTCATGGCTAACTGTCCTCATAGCTAACTGTCCTCATAGCTAACTGTCTTCATAGCTAACTGTCCTCATAGCTAACTGTCCTCATAGCAACTGTCCTCATAGCACTGTCCTCATAGCTAACTGTCTTCATAGCTAACTGTCCTCATAGCTAACTGTCTTCATAGCTAACTGTCCTCATAGCTAACTGTCCTCATAGCACTGTCCTCATAGCTAACTGTCCTCATAGCAAATTGTCTTCATAGCTAACTGTCCTCATAGCTAACTGTCCTCATAGCTAACTGTCCTCATAGCTAACTGTCCTCATAGCTAACTGTCTCATAGCTAACTGTCCTCATAGCTAACTGTCCTCATAGCTAACTGTCCTCATAGCTAACTGTCCTCATAGCTAACTGTCCTCATAGCTAACTGTCTTCATAGCTAACTGTCTTCATAGCTAACTGTCCTCATAGCTAACTGTCCTCATAGCTAACTGTCCTCATAGCTAACTGTCTTCATAGCTAACTGTCTTCATAGCTAACTGTCCTCATAGCTAACTGTCCTCATAGCTAACTGTCCTCATAGCTAACTGTCTTCATAGCTAACTGTCTTCATAGCTAACTGTCTTCATAGCTAACTGTCCTCATAGCTAACTGTCCTCATAGCTAACTGTCCTCATAGCTAACTGTCCTCATAGCTAACTGTCCTCATAGCTAACTGTCCTCATAGCTAACTGTCTTCATAGCTAACTGTCTTCATAGCTAACTGTCCTCATAGCTAACTGTCCTCATAGCTAACTGTCCTCATAGCTAACTGTCCTCATAGCTAACTGTCCTCATAGCTAACTGTCTTCATAGCTAACTGTCTTCATAGCTAACTGTCCTCATAGCTAACTGTCTTCATAGCTAACTGTCTTCATAGCTAACTGTCTTCATAGCTAACTGTCCTCATAGCTAACTGTCTTCATAGCTAACTGTCCTCATAGCTAACTGTCCTCATAGCTAACTGTCGTTTTAGCCATAAATTTTTGGGCAGAATAAGAAGAGGACATAAAATAAGCCGGAGACTGTATTTAAAGAAACATGGCTTTTTTACTACATACCTGATCGTAGTGCCAGCCTCCAATAGAGTCTACAAACGCGTCTATGAACTTGGTGTGTAGGTCATCCTGCATATTGCTAATCTCACTAATCAGTTGACCACTGCTTGCATACCATGTGGGCAAAGGCAACAAATAGTCCAACGTTTTCTGAAACAGGTGTTACACCGGGTGTTACTTATACACCTCAGGTGTATAAGTAACAGCAAAACCACAAATCTAGATTTACCCTGGTTCTGAAATCATCAAAGTTATTATTGAGCGAAACAGTTTTTTCAAATCTTACTTTACTCCATCAAGCACTTTTTGAAAAATGTACAGGTCCGGAATGCAGACACCTGTTTTTTCTGAATATGCTTTGTTTATTATTGCTTCGTAAAAAATTTGATTAAAAAATAAAAACGTTGAAGTTCCTGCACAATGTTTGAAAAAAAGTTGAAAATGGAGGTGTACAAAGGCTTATTGATAATAGTCTCTTTCAGAGCTGGGCAATGGTCTAAAATATATGTGAGCGAAATAGAAAAGAGGGTATGAAAATTCAAAATTACTCACCGAAAAGGCCAAAAGAGACCTAGAAAATAGGCATACTGTATAAGCTCTATTATATTTCTCCCCGCAAAAGTGACGAACTGCGGGACATGCCCATAATCCACTCGTTCTAAATAGACCGAAATTTTCTCGGGTGAAAGCCCATTGGGCAAAATCCGTTTTTTGTCTTGTGGTTAGACGCAGGGTAAATTACCCTAGAGACCCTACATCCCAGCCTAAAGCAAATATCTCGCAAATTTTTTGAGGGGGTAAGAGAGCGACCCTGAGTGTGACCTGGGCGAATTCGGATGAATTTACTGTCGCGTAATGTCGTAGAGTGTGCCCAGTCCCCAGCTCTAAAGGTTAAAAAAATTTTCAGGAACGACCTATGATCTGTGGGTCAGTTATGAAAAACCTCGGTAGTTAACCTAGGTAACTACAGGGTATCCGGAAATTACGCGCACATTTTTTTTAATATGTTATACATATTGATTTTTACTGATTTATGCTGTCTGCTTGATTTATACTTTTTACGGCATTTTTATTTCAGATAATGCCGAAACTAGGAAACTAGAACTGCGCTCTGCCTTTCTCTCTGTGCAAACAAGTGGTACTCAGGTTGTTGAGATCGATCGGCTATTTGCAGTTCAAGCAATAACTGTAAGCTTGGTTGGTGATTTCTTCCTTTTGACATTATCTTATTGCATGATCTGACTGCTTAGCTTCAGATTTCCTGGTCATCATCATTAAGTGTGGATGAAAGAATCGCTCTCAATCGAGGAAGTCGTCATTGATCATGAGCAGCATCCGAAATAAGTGATGGTATGGGCACGAATCGTTACAGCGCCAAGTTTCCTCTTGTCTTGATGGATCCTTACCAGTGTTGTTCCGGCGCCGGCGCTAGCGCCGGCGCTGCCCCGGCAAAAAACAGCGCCGACCCGGCGCTCGGCGCCGGCGCTGGGGCCAATGAAAAATTTTGCTCGGCGCCGGCGCTGGCGCTGGGGCCAATGAAAAATTTTGGAAAAAATTTTAGCGCCGGCGCTGGCGCCGGCGCTAAAATTTTTTGACCCGGCGCTGGCCCCGGCGCTGTTTTTTAAGCAACTATGGCTCCGGCGCTGTTTCCGAAATTTTACTGTCCAATATTAAAAACCCAATTTTTCTTGCAACCCTTTGCAAAGCTTTCAAAGCTAGCTTTGTGGTTTTACCAATGCCAGCCACTTCAGAATCAGTTGAAAGATTATTCTTACAGCTTACATTTAATACTAGTGGTCATAAATCCACCTGGGCCTGAATCTCATAAAATTGAAATGTTTGCTTAATTTTAATCAAAAATTTATAAACATCTAAATGTACCTTTGAATTTTCTGTAAAAATTATGAAACATTATACTTGTCAATATACCTGTCAATAAAAATACAATTTTTTTAAAATATACAGCGAAACCCAAATTTTCATCCCGGCGCTGGCGCCGGCGCTGGGGCAATTTCTTTCAGACAGGAGGCGTCGGCGCTGGCGCCGGAGCCAAAAATTTTTTATGGAGGCGCTCGGCGCCGGCGCTGGGGACTTTTTGGAAAAGAGGTCGGCGCCGGCGCCGGCGCTGGGGACTTTTTTGAAAAGAGGTCGGCGCCGGCGCTGGCGCTGGGGACTTTTTTGAAAAGAGGTCGGCGCCGGCGCTGGGGACTTTTTTGAAAAGAGGTCGGCGCCGGCGCTGGCGCTGGGGACTTTTTTGAAAAGAGGTCGGCGCCGGCGCTGGCGCTGGGGACTTTTTTGAAAAGAGGTCGGCGCCGGCGCTGGCGCCGGCGCCGATCTCGGCGCCGGAACAACACTGATCCTTACTGCAGATTTGATGGGGTTAGTTAGTTTTGTTTAAGCTTGCTGATTCTCGTTCTCATTAGATTAATTTAAGCTTATTATCGGCAAAAAAAATTAGCGAATCTGTTTGAACTTGGGTCGGAAAGAATGTGCCGAATCATCGTGAGTGGATGTTTCAACAGAATGCATTGAATCTTAACGGAATCGCGCTGAATGAATTTTTTTTTGTTGTTGACTATTGTTTATCGGTGGAGGAATAAAGTGAAATCGGAAGTCTGTTCTTATTACTTGTTAATGATTGCTATCAATATTAGGAAGCCCACAATTCTGGAGATTTCCGCGGGTTAGGGTTCCGAAAACGGAAATCGACCGGGTAATAGGTTACCTACACAAATTTTTTTTCGATGTGCCCGTAATTTCCGGACACCCCGTAGGTAGTCTTTAGAAATTTGGAGTGTCAGTAGTAACTAGTGGTTCAAAAGTTTAGAATGGATTTTCAAAGCCTTATATTTTAGCATTTTTATTTTAATAACTACTTTACTACTTTTTGTGGAATTTTAGAGCTGGGAAGCCAGTTTCACAAGGAACTTGTTCACGGTCTGAAATAATACATAGGATAAAATTGTTGGTCGAAGTTCCCGCGGGTCACATTCAGTGTCCATTCCTGGTAAATTACCATGAGCTCTACCGATTCCGTTGTTTAGATTTTGTGTTTTTTCCAAAAATTTCGAAATCGACCAAACATTTTCCGATTTTGAAGAGGCCCATGTGTATTTAATAAAAAAAATATACGGTAGGTATGTTTCGTCACTTCCGGCGAGAAAAATTTATACAGTTTATACTTTCGTCTGAATTTAAAAAACTCACGTGGTCGATAATGGGCTGAAAACAATTTTTGGCCTTTAAAGTTTTTTTTTCGTAAACATGATTTATCACACCTGAGTCACTACAGGAATCTAAATCACCAATTAAATATTGAAAAATATTTTCTAATAGAATTATACCGGTTGCCATGGGATGGCATTCCATCGCTGATCAGGCGTAGGAGGTAGAAACGAGGCTAGCACGGTCTAAATCAGTGACTATATAAGCATTAAGCTATAGCAAATGGACTAACCTGAGCACTAGTAATCGTTCGGTTGTCCAAACCGGTGTAGACTCGCAGCTGAAATCAAAATATGTATATTTTCATATAAAAAAACCTGGTTGCTTGATTTGAAATGTTTGGGTTTTCGAAAACAAAAAATTGTAAAATTTCGGGAAATTTTTGAAAACGGTGCCCAATATTTTGTTTCATTTGTAGTCTGTTATTTGTGATGTATACCATGGCTGGGGCGCGGGAAAAATCAGAAAACCAGAACAACTTTTCTAGTTCTTATTCTGTACGATTCGTACAACTTTTCGTATTTATGACATATAGGCAACTTCAAAAGTTAAGGCGCATACACAATGAGGAGGCTGTTTGCGGATGCTAAAACAGACTATTCACTAAGAATCTCCGAAACAGAATCCTCGCTTTTTTTACTTTTTCCCAAAACTATTTACCCTAATTTACCGCGTATAACGCGCACCCCTCAGATAACACGCACCCCATAGATTATTAGTTGTATGCCTAATTTTTTAGAGCAATGACGCCACGGAGAAAATCTTATACCTGCGAGTTTAAGCTAAGGGCGGTTAAGTACTCTGAACAAATCGATCCGCTCATAAATCAGGCATATGGAAACCGGGCAGCTGAATCGGTCTTTGAAGTGGGTGAAAGTTCGATTCGGGAATGGAAGTGGACCATATTCTGGCATCAGCGAAGAAACCTACCAAAAAAGCATTTCGGCATGGCAAAGTCAAATGGCCTCAAATTGAAGAACTTTTGAAGCAATGGATCACCGATGAGCAAAGTCACGGTCGCAAAGTAAGATTTTTATATAAGCAACTTTTATATATTCCGATCTTGGGGTATCTCTGAAAGCAAGAAGAATAGCTGTGCAAATGGAAATCGTTGACTTCAGAGGTGGATGTCATTGGTGCTATCTGTTCATGAAGAGGGCCAATTTGTCTATAAGAATGCGCACAAACAGGGCTTACCGAATGGCTACGAAGAAAAAGTGACTAGGTTCCGTTATTTCGTGAAGCACGAATCTAGTAATCTCTGCCTCAAAGACATTAGAAATATGGATGAAGTTCCTATTGCTTTCGACATGCCGGGGAACCACACAATCGATATTGGAGGATCGCAGGTTATTCATATTCGGACAACTGGTAGCTTTTCAACTTTTTATTTTTATTAGGTGCTGAAAAGACTAACTTTACAGTGGTTCTATGTGTGACGAAATATGGCAACAAATGTTCTCCAATGATCATTTTTAAGCGAAAGACTATTCCCAGAGAAGAATTTCCGCCAGGTAATTCCACCATGTGTTTACTCTGTGTTCTAAGCCAATTTTGTAGGAGTCGTCATCAAAGTAAATGAGAAAAGTTACATGAATGACCGAGTGTTGCAGGAGTGGATAGAAGAATGTTGGATGCGCCGACCAGATCCATCCTTAGAGCCGACAAAATATTTACTGGTCCTTGACTCTGCAAGAAGCCGCCTCACTGATGATGCCAAAGCCGCTCTTAAGGAACATTAGAAGCTTGCTGTGGTACCAGGTGGACTTACGAAGCAGCCGTTCAGAATGGTTTCCGCCGTGGACTCAATAAAGGTCGTTTGATTTTGAGGGTTTCGTTTGGTGTATTTTGATTGTTGTGATTGCTATGATATTTGAATAAAAGTGCCTATTAAAAGAGGTCAAAAAAGCCTGTAACAACTGTGACCGAATATTCGATATTAATTGTACCCACAGATAATGCGCATCCCATAACGCGCTCCCGCTTATCACGCACGCGTTATAAGCGGGAAATTAGGGTAGTTGATGCGGTTTTTTTAGTTTCCAGTTGCTTAGTTGCAAAAACACACTCGGAATACGCTGCAAAGTTCAACGATGCCGAAGAAAACGTTTCGTCTCAGAAGAATTTCATAGATAGTTTCGTCAAGATTCTGCCAAAAGGTTCGTTTTTTGAAATTTTTCATATATTACCCTTCATTTTTAGGAGAGCTTGCATCGTTAGACAAAAGAGTCGTCCACCTTATTGCGTGTGCATGCTTTCCGTTTTCGATCGTAGATCAACCTTGTTTTAAGCCACTTCTAGCTTTATCTGATCGAGAGAGTCTGAAGGGTATGCATTTTCGACACATGTTTTACAAATGCCATGTGTTCCTTCGTGATGAAGGTGGTAACATGCGCAAAGTATGCAATGTATCGATCATGATAAGGATCCGCTACTGTTTTGGAAGGTTGTTAATTCACTCAATTTGATCTTATTTACTAAGTCATTCATTCCTTAGGAGTATGAGATGTTGTACCCACTTTTGGCCGGTCTTGCTCATCGATTTCTATCTGCTCCAACCAAGTGGGCAAGTTTTTTCCGTTGCCCGTGACGTGTATGACTACAGAAGGAGCAATTTTCTTTTTGAAAAGGCTGAGATGCTCATATTTCTCAATAAAGCTCTGCCGCAGATAAACTACTGCTATTGAAAATATTGTCGTTATTGTATTTTGGTTTTTATTATGAGCAAGCGTTTTCAATAAAAACGAGGAATTATTGAAGTTGTAATTGACTTTTTTTGTTGGCCGGGATTGAGGTAAAACCGGGACCGGGGGATTTTCGAAATTGACCCGGCGGGATACCGGGATGGGATTTTGGGTCAAATTTGCTGTTCATGACGTTTCATTGGCGAGATGGCTGACGCAGAAGACTTTGCCAAGTGTACTCAGGCCAATCTCCGCTTCTACAAAACAAGGAATGGTAAGTAGACTCACAAAAGATCCAGTTTATATCCTTCGGTTTTCAGGATACGAGCTGGACCCTCTCTCTACGTATCACTGGCTGCGCAAGAGCATTGCTGAGAACTTGCGCACCGGAAACTTCTGGCAAGTCAATTTGCTACTTGGTGGATACGAAGAACAGAGCAGTCCTCAGTTAATTGACCACTTGGGCAATGTCATTCCAGACCAGGTAAGTTGTTATGTGATTTTATTTTGTATGCATACCTGTTTTAGAATTTTCTCTTCTCGGGTATGGGTGGTCGTTACTGCTATGCGATCTTGGACAGCTTGTACAAAAATGGTAATTCTACAATTTTGTAGACTGTTTTCCCATTTGCCCGTTCTAGATATGTCTGAGGCCGAACGACTAGATGCTCTGAACAAGTGCTTGGTGGAAATTAAAAAGCGCTCTATGGTCAGCCAGAATAAATTCAGCGTGATCATTATCGGCAAAGATGGAGCCCGCCATTTCGACGACATCAAGTTCTAAATTATGTGCCTATGAATTGTTGTTACTGTTTTGTTGCAGAGGTTCATTGCAGAGGTTCCTTTTGGTCTATTTGAGTTTCTATGGCAATATTGGCATTTTGCGAATAAAGTCTTCTGACTGATTTAATTGTGTTGTCCCAGCGCTGTACGTTACACAATTCCCCAATTGTGTGGGTCTGCAGGCTCACACGAAGAACTATTACACACATGTATGATGCTGAAGTAAGATGTTTTGATGTAGATGTTTTATTGGCTTGAATTCGTGATAAATTGTCGCTTTTGCTGCGCAGTCTGACTTTTTCGATATTTTTTGCATTTGAGTTATTTTATAGCCAAAATTTGACGCTATACCACCTTCATGTATGGTGTGTAAGATTGTGTAATTCTTTTTCGAAAAGTTCTTATTTTGCTAAAAAAAATTACATGGAAAAGGCAAAAAAATAATAAAAAATAAACCAATAAATTTTGAAAAAGACTCTTTCAAAAATCTTGGCGTTTTGTCTGAAAATGAACCAAATAGATTTTTGTGTTTTAAAATACTGTGATACATGTGCCGAATTTTGTGCTCTTTCATCTGGCGAAGGCGTTCTTAGAGAACGTGATGGCATGAAAACCTCAAGCCTTTCTTATGAGCAAACACTGATTTCTCGAACAAAAAAGAATTTTTTAATTCCCGCCAAAACCTTGTATCGGACCTTTTCGGACGTTTTGAAAAGCCGTGTTATTGATCACATTGGATTGGTCTCACGCAAATTCAAAATTCGCAAATTGCTGCGCTTAGGGAACATCCATAAATTATGTCAGACTGACAGGCCGTTTTTGGGAACCCCCAACCCCCCCTGTCAGAAAATGTCAGAATGGGCTTGACCCCCCCCTTATTGAAATCTGACAATTTTCTGACACAACTTTGTGACCCAAATTTTATTTATTCACATTTTTTTGAAGTTTAAAACCTTAAAAATGATAGTGTAAAATAACAGAAGCCTTTATTATATGTTAATTGCATGTTTTTAAGTTACAAGAGCATAAAAAACATTGCTTTTAATATGAGTTTTAATATGACTTGAAATATGAGCCATGATGGGAAAATTCAATATTTATTTTCAAATCTATGTATTAAAATAATCTATCTATCTATTTTTTATATGACAAAATAATTTAAAATTTTAGAAATCTAGCTTAAATTCTTAAAATATTTAGCGAAAAATTTGCGGAGAAATCTGACATTCCTGTCAGAAAAAGGTCTTCTAAACCCCACCCCCTTGTCAGATTTTGTCAGATTGGCATGGGAACCCCCTGTCAGTCTGACATAATTTATGGATGTTCCCTTATCAAGTTGCATGGTCTTTTAAATTAAATGTACTTGGGAGGAGCGGTACTTGTAGCCAACCAATTTTGCATATTCATCTCTGTAATACGAAGAAAAATATCAATTTCATTGTGTAAAGAAAACTACAATAAAAAAACCTTAAATTGCTGCCCAGTGTGAATTCTTGCTGGATACCTCGCTGAAAACAGTTTTTATACAAACGAAAAAAACTAGTTTTATTTACATTGGTCAGTTCTCCATTTTCATAAGGAAAATCTGCCAGAATCGAATCTGGCTCATTCGGGAATTTGATCTTAAAATACAGAAAGTCAGTAAAACGTTAAAATATAGCCAAGTATGGGTGTACTGCGACAACTTCTAGTTTGAAACTGTGTTAGGCACGACCACCAGCAAAAGGGTATTGTGGGTAGAGACAGAAAGAGGCTTTCCGGCGGGATTTCGGGACGGAATTTCTAAGCGAGAAAAATTTGAGATCGGGATTTTGGAAAAAAAATTCGGAATCCCAAACAAATTTTGGGATTTTTTAAATAAAGAGAAGAACAGGAAAAATTCACATATTTTCGTCATATTTTCAAACTATTGGCTATTTTAAATGGTCAGCGGCAGATTGAGACCATTCAAATTTAGACGATTTCAAGAGCAATTCGGCAAATATTTGCCGAATTGCTCTTGAAATCTGTCGCTGACGGCAACGGTAAAAGGACAATTGGCACCGGTGTCAATTGTCCACTTGGTTATCTTTCGATGGCAATACCAAATTTTTTGGTAATTTTTTTTCTTCCAAACCACCATAGTAACCGAAATTTCCTCAAAAATCCGAATCACAAAACAGAATTTCAAAAAAAAACTTATTTGTTGAGATATAAGCTAAAGTTGGAAAACAGTCAGTACTTACCTGTATTTTCCTGAATTTGATCATATCCCAACAACCAATTATTTTTTGGGAATTCTGTTTTGTGATTCAGATTTCTGAGGAAATTTTGGTTACTGTGATGGTTTGGAAGAAAAAAAATTACCTAAAAATTAGGTATTGCCATTGAAAGATAACCAAGTGGACAGTTGGCACCACTGCCAACTGTCCACTTGGCAACCGGACATTGTCGACTATTAATCGACTTTGTCGCGCGACATTGTCGACTATTTTTTAATGAAATTCGGATGTTTCGCCCGAATTTCATTGAAAAATAGTCGACAATGTCCGGTTGCCGTCACTGACTTTTTAAACACCATAGACATCTAATGGCCTAAAGTATACTTCGTAAAACATGCTCCTCGAAGTATACCTAAGGCCAATAAAAATATATATATTGAAACATACCGTCTAATTTGTGAAATATATCATGTGAATATATTATGTGAAATATGTATCTGCTTTTTACTATTTTGACCTGTTTTATTAAATTTTTCTAAATTTTTAATTGAAAAAATAAATTAAATTTGGCTGCCTTTTTGTAGCATTAGCCGAGTTTTTTTAGGTATATCTGAATTAGAGATGATGGCTTGACCTTTTCGGGACGGGTCAGAATTCAAATTTAAAAATTTCGGGACGGGACACCGGGACGGGACAGGTGCCAAAAAAATTTCCGGGCGGGATTCCGGGACGGGACGATTCTCTAAAATTAACGGGACGGGACGGAATTGTCCCGTCCCGTCCCGTCATCATCTCTAATCTGAATGTTTTTTTTTAAATTTTAGCTGTACTTGTTGGTGTTAGTTGTGCCTACAAAAATATGCCTTGGTCTCCCCTGCTGATTTTTTTTTAAATACTTTATTTTTATCTTTTCAGCATCTTTCACCAGCTGTTCTGAACCATACCATATCATCAGTAACATGTTAAAAATGTAAAAGTCTATTTTTCGGTTTGTCGCTAGGCGCAAGTTACGCCAGCGTATGTAAGGACGGACTCAAACGTGATTTTCTTACCTTGTTGCAGTTCAGAAAACATATTTGAATCCGCCCTAACTCACGCTGGCCAACCCTTAGCTTGAGCTTGAGCCGAAAAATCAACAGGGTATAATAAGCATAGTGACCGCGCCGTCCTCCGGGCCCGTCCCGTCCCCGTCTCCGTCCGGACGGCGCCGAAAAGTGAGACGGTCGGACGGCCGCCGTCCAAAAATAAAAAATTAGACGGCCGGCCGCAGGCCGGCGAAATTTTTTTTTTAAAGGACGGCCGGCGGACGGCCGGTGATTATTTTTTTTCGAAAAGACGGCCGGTCGGACGGCCGGTCGTGAAAAGTCAGGACGGGACGGTGGACGGCCGGTGAAAAAAATAAAGACGGCCGGCAGATCGCACGGTGGGGAAAAAATTGACTGCAAGGTGATAAGTAGTATATCGCAATAACAATTTTGAAAACTTCCAAAACTTTTAAACGTCAATAATAAATGTGTAACCACTGATAACTAATCCAGAATACATGCACACTGCAATAAGAACAGCCGGTCGAAGACGGGCGAAAAAAATTTGACTTTGGACGGCCGGTGGACGGCCGGCAAAAAAAAATTTACTTTGGACGGCCGGTAGACGGCCGGGGCTAAATTTCAGAGGACGGCGAAATATTGGACGGCCGGCCGAAGGCCGGCGAAAATTTTTTTTTTGAAGGACGGCCGGTTGGACGGCCGGCCGAACGCAAAAATCTAAGGACGGCCGGTCGGACGGCCGGCGAAAAACGTCAAGACGGCGGACGGGACGCCGTCCAATTTTCGCTTATCGCGGTCACTATGATAATAAGCCTTGCTAGTTTTTGAGGGAAAGGGAAAGTGCAAAAATTCGAAAAATTCCCATGAATAAAAAAGAAATTGAAAAAATCAGAAAAAAGCAAAAAGTGAAAAAATTGATGGGTTTTCAGAACAAAATTGGTGCTGGTGATTCCACGGATTTCGGGATCGGGATTCTGGGAGCTGATCGGCGGGATTTCGGGACGGGATTTCGGCTCAAAATCGGCTCGGGCGGGATGGGGTTTCCGACGGGACTGTCTCTAATTGTGGGCCGATAAATTTTTTTGAAAAATTAACATTAAAGGGGCATGCTCACCTGTTCAAAATTTGTTCGCCAATTCAAAAAATTTTCCCAATCATTGAACTTCTGTACGCATTTTTCAACTTGGTTTATAACAGAACAAGGCCTAGAATTTTATTTTAGGTGTAAGGTGTTTTGTCAGAAACCAATTTAAAAAATCCGTACAGAAGTTCAATAATTAGGAAATTTTTTTGAATTGGCGGGACAAAATTTGAACAGATGAGGGTAGAAGTATACCGTTTGGGTGTGAGCTAGCCCAGGTGAAGCAGGTATATCTTACACACAAAAGGGTACATGCTGTTGTACCCGGCCAAGGGTTGGCCGCTTACACGGCCAAGACCAGCACACTCCACATTGCAAGATATTAATGAAAAGGTATATTTTCGCCTTTAACTTACAAACTTTTCTATATGCAAAATATATACAAGTACTAACCAATACCTAGTTTATGCAACACAAAGAAGTTCTTTTTGGAAAGCTCCAGTGATCAAAACGGGGTAAAATACCAAAAAATGACCAAAAACTATAGAGAGGACCAAGGCGAAAAAGACCAAAAACCACAGGGGGGACCAAGGCAAGCCAAAAAAATTTTTCTTCGGAAAATTGCCTTCCCACACTTAAAAACATGTTTTTCGAACGTCTCATATCGAATTACGTTTAAAAAAGAACTTTAGAGGCACTTTTAGCTCACACACAAACGGTATCGTTGGATAAATCGAAGCATAAAATCGAAGAAATATAAGTACCGTAAGACCTCTAATAATAGACCCGGTCTATTATTAGAGAACACAACTCCCCAAGTCACTTGTGGCATTGTGTTTTTAGCTATGAAAAATCTCACATTTTTGAGCACACCACCACTCAAAATGTAGCTAAGAAACAGGGCTATTTTTTGAGTGCTCGTGTGCCTAAAAATGTTGGATTTTTCATAGCTAAAATTGGGGAGTTGTGACCTCTAATAATAGACCCGGGTCTATTAATAGAGGTTTTACGGTAGTAGGCTACATGACTCACGACGATTTTGTTCTTTTCAAGCAAAGAGGCAAGAAAAATAACGCTGATAAGTTTTCAAAAAGGATCGAAGTGCGCAATGTTGCAATGTGCGCAAGCCGATCTAGGCAGGACTGAAATTTTCAAATTTTCATGAAGATAAGAAATTAGAGATGATGACGGGACGGGACAATTCTGTCCCGTCCCGGAATCCGGCCCGGAAATTTTTTGGCACCTGTCCCGTCCCGGTGTCCCGTCCCGAAAAAAAATTATTTAAATTCCGTCTCGTCCCGTCCCGAAAAAATTCAATTTTTCAAGAACTACCTTCAACTTGTAATTACAGTCAACCCTCGATATAACGGACCCTCAGTATAACGTCCCTACACGGCCGGTCACACTGCGGGCCGTTATATTGAGGGTTGACTGTCCCATGAATCAGATCTTACAGGAAGCCCAACAAACGTGAATCAACCGGAAGAATGTCAAACGTCTGGAAATTGAAGCATGAATAAAGCATATAGGATTGAAATTCCCGATCGGAAATTTTTATAACCGTCCCGAAAATCTTCCCTGTCCCGGGGTCCCGTCCCGATATAACTTTTTGACCTGTCCCGTCCAGCGTCCCGTCCCGCGTCCCGTCCCGAAATTTTTAAATTTGAATTCGGACCCGTCCCGAAAAGGTCGAGCCATCATCTCTATAAGAAATGTTGTGAAAGCCTGATTTAGTAGTTTGGCGTGTTTGACAAGTTCTAGTGATAGATAACGAAATCCGAGCAAATACTAAAAATAAAAAATTGGATAGTTTACAAACTTGCGGTTGACAAAGCACAGCAAAAATTTCAAATATAAAAAATATATTACAAAAGTAGTAGCTGATCTTTCCCCATGTCGAAAAAACTGAAAATGATTTTTATTCAAATAAATTTTGATTTCAAATCTGACCACTTGGACCAGTTGAATTTGGCCATCATCACATATTGCAGCAGTCAGAAATAGCAGGAATAGAAGCACAACATGCAACATATTCCAAGTGTCCTCAGATAGATGGGGAGACCAAATGAGACTGGCAAAACACAATGTCCACCTAACTAAAATGCTAGTTACAAAAGAAGAAGGAGTATCTTATCAGTGGCAAAGGCCACTACTACCTGTCATATTTAGCCGCGTAATCAAAAGGCCCAGTAGTGGGTGCAATAACATTGGTAGAAAACACAAAGAACACAAAAGGTCAGAAAAAATGAAATATACTAGGGTTGGTACACGGGAATTTTCCCGGAAAATTTCCCAAGAAAGTTCAAAGCGGGAAAATTCCCGAAAAATCGGGAAAATTCAAAAAATTTCACAACTTACATGTTCGCTTTCTGATAGGCAGTAATTTAATTTCCTGCAAGCACTCAATTCAACCTTCCAGCAGCAAAAGCTCTCAAGATCATCACCTTCTAGCTGAGTTCTGTCCAAGCATCGATCAACTCATCCATGACGTCCTTGTCGACAAGACATTGTTCTTCGTAAACAGTAAACAAAAACAGGAAAATTAGTGCTGTTAAACAAAAACATGTTAAAAATTGAAAGTTTTGTTAAATCGAGAGTGACTTTATCAGTAGGAATTCCAAAAAAAGTTCGTTAAATCAAGAGTTTCGTTAAATCGAGAGTTTCGTTAAATCGAAGGTAAGCTTTACCTTATTTGAGATTTAACCAACCAAATCACGTTCGGAGGTTCGTTAAATCGAGAGTTTCGTTAAATCGAAGGTAAGCTTTACCTTATTTGAGATTTAACCAACCAAATCACGTTCGGAGGTTCGTTAAATCGAGAGTTTCGTTAAATAGGGGGTTCGTTAAATCGAGAGTTGACTGTATGAAGAAAATTTAAATCAATGTCTTAGAGGATAAATATGTGGCGTGCAGGTCACGAAAAAAGTCAGACCACAAACTGTGAAACGATTTAAAAACACCGTGAATATATTCGAACTGAAAATTGTTTTTTCTTCATATGAGAAGGTGGTGCACGGAAATTCAAACCTCTGAAATTGTAAGTGGCGGGCATGGGCATGCCCGTTTAAACTTTAATCTAACTTGGAAAAGTGGATAGTGGATAAAATTAGGGTTTATTTAAACTTTACAATGTTCAGTCAAAATTTTCCTTTAAAGGGGCATGCCCACGCTAATAAGAGGTGGTGCCCGCCAATTCAAAAAATTTTCCTAATCATTAAACTTCTGTACGGATTTTTCAACTTGGTTTCTAACAAAACAAGGCCTAGAATTTTATTTTACGTGTAGTTTTGTCAGAAACCAGGTACGTATAGAAGCTCAATGATTAGGAAAAAAATTTGAATCGGCGGGCACCACCTCTTATTAGCGGGGGCATGCCCGTTCAATTGTAAACTTTAAATTGGGTGAAGTTTGGCTGGATGAAGTTTACTTAAGGTTTAACATCCACTTTTTATTTTTTGCATATATTCGTGTGAATATGCATTTTCTATGTTTAGAAAGAGTTTTATTTGTGTGCCACATGGAGTTTAATCAGTGTTTAGACGGGTGTTTCCTGTGACTACGCCATATGTTAAAGTTGGACTTTTACTTATGGACTCATGAGCTGTGTTAAATTACTTTACAGGGTGTATTCTTGAGTCTTTGCAGAGAGGTTTATATGTAGATTTTATCGATTCCTACATTTAGTTTTTTCCATCTTGTTTCGAAAAATAGTTTTTATAACTATCGTACAGCCAAAATTAGATATAACTGTACTCCTGGCGACTAGATGGAGGTGCCGTTATTTCGGGGGTGCCGCTATAGTAAGCTTTGTAGAAAATTGGGTGCCGTAAAGTTTGAAAACGCCGTTTTTGTCAATGATATTATTTGACAGAGCAGGAAAAACTGCACCAGATAGTGCTTTGAAATAATCTAAGACAAGGCTTTAAGCAAACGTTCAAAAGTATATACAAAAATTATCTTCACCTAAAACTTTGATTTCGGTGGAGAGAGACCTGAATTTCTGACGCCGGATTCGTGTTCAGCATTGTCAATTTACTTAAGAAACAGCCCTTTGATTCTCACACTCACTGTCAGATTTTAAATTCCGCTCAAGACAAAAGTAATTTAAATTTTTATAAATTTTTAATTTTAAATTATTTTTGTCTTGTGCGGAATTTTAAATTTGACAGTGAGTGTGAGAATCAAACGGCAGTTTCTTATATAAATCGACCATGCTGAACACGAATTCGGTGTCAGTATTCTGGTTTTCCCTAGCGTAAAGCAGGTTTTACGTCGAAATGTTTTTTTAGAGACACTTCTGAACGTTTGCTTAACACTCCAAAAACCTTCGTCTGGCTCATTTCAAAGCACTATCCGGTGCAGTTTTTTTCTGCTCTGTCGTATGATATCTATCATTAATTAAAAAACGGCGTTTCAGACTTTTTGTGCATATTTTTGTTTGAATAGCGTTTTTGAGAAAAAAAACACACCGGTTTCTTTAAGCCAAAAATTTTCATTCGATTGTCATAAATGCATCAACGATATGCAATTAGAAAGCTCGTAATCTGCGCTTTCTTTTGCCTATAAAATGAGATCAACCTGTTCAAAAAATTGGCATGGTCTAACTCTTTGAAGTTTCATAGGCAAAAATCGTGACTTGGTCGGTTCACAAGGGCAGCTGACCACCATAAAGTGACTTTTTGTAATTTTTTTTCACCATTGTGTTCAGCGTAAAATTCTGCACAAGAAAGTACCTTTAGGGCGTACGGCCTTTCCCGTGTTAAACGTTGTACCCCTTTTGGTCCATTTTATCCATTTTGACAACCATGCTTTAAACTCGAGATATAACTCACACCATAAATTAACTATTTGTGCAAAAGCCCTCTTGGATCACTTGAGGAGCGTCGACTTGAGGTCGAGTGACCTTGCCCTTCACCTGTATCTCAGATGGAGTAGAGGTGGCCTGACGTAAGTTCGCCTCGTAGCTGTGGAGAGCTCACTTGAGTCGTGTGAAATTTGACTCAAGCTAGATGAGGTCAATGTTGGAGGTGCGTGAGTGTGTGTGACTCAGACTTTACACAGATATTTATTGAACGCAACAGAGAATCTTTTACAGATATATTTAGAATAGAAGAAGATTGCTTTAGTGGCTCTCTGAGGCCTTTATATGTGGTTTCCTAGGGGCGGAGCAACGGGGATTGGCCCTAGCAGTTGCTGAATCATCCCTGACTCAGCGACACTATTTGCATAATTTTTGCTGAAGCCAACATCAACGAGTCAATTTGTCTCTAATATTTTTCTGTTGCTTCTTCAACCAGTGTGCTAGCTGTCAAGCAAGTGGGGAAGTGCCTCCAAAAAATGATGCCCATCTAGCAGTATTAGAAAGAGAGCCACCCCACACAAATATCAAATGAACAACTTTTTTTGTTTTCAAATTTGGCAAAGATTTCAGCAGCAGCTAGTTTTGGCCCAGTTTCAACTAGAACACACAGACTAAACTTTTTTTGCGGTTAGTTAGAAATAAATTGCCTCCAATTTATTGGTCACATTGTTGTTTTGTTGTCTTATCTATGTGTAAAAAATGTAATAAATAATTGAAAAATAGATGTTTTGTTTTTATTTTTACAAATGGTCAATATGTTTTGCTTATAGCACTCTTTTGGCTTTTTATTTGAGATTTTTTCAACTTTTCGAAATGGATGATAATTTTTTGACATTTTGTCTAGTTTTGGATTATTGAATTAAAAAATGCCGTTATTTTTGGATTCTTCTATTTGGAATGCCGTTATTTTGGAACATGTTGCCGTTATTTTCAAAATTTGAGTTGGTCACCCTGCCTATAATAGAAGAGGACATTTTTGCCTTGGTCCCCCCTGTTGATTTTTTTCAGACAAGGGTTGGCAAGCATATGGTAGGACAGACTTAAACATGAGTCTAAGATATGTTTGAGTCCGTCCTAACATACACTGGCCAACCCTTGCCTTGATAGAGAGCTTCGACCATTAGATTGCCAACTTATTTTGAAAATATTCGCATTTTACGAGAGCTTTTTGTGGCTCTTTTTACCGCTACTTCACCATTGAGCTACCGAAGCTATTAGGCCCAGTTTGGTTTTTTCCCATATATTATAATGGTTCACAAACTCACGAAAAAGAGTTTGCGAACCATTATAATGTATGGGAAAAAACCAAACTGGGCCTAATAGCTTCGGTAGCTCAATGGTGAAGTAGCGGTAGCCGGTGACGGCTGGTTGTCGGTTCGATTCCCACTAGGAGCATACCGTAAACCTCTAGTAATAGACCCGGCTCTATTATTAGAGGTCACAACTCCCCAAGTAATTTTGGCATTATAATTTTAGCTATGAAAAATCCAACATTTTTAGGCATACGACCACTCAAAAAATAGCCCTGTTTCTTAGCTACATTTTGAGTGGTCGTGTGCCTAAAAATGTTGGATTTTTCATAGCTAAAATTATAATGCCACAAATGACTTGGGGAGTTGTGTTCTCTAATAATAGACCCGGGTCTATTATTAGAGGTCTTACGGTACTTATATTTCTTCGATTTTTACTAAAAATATTTTTTTTATCTGTTAGGTTGTGTCATAAGTTCGAAGCGCCAAGCCTGAAGTTTGCTACACACTGTTTTTTTTCAGTTGGGCTGTTTTGCATATCTATACGACTTAAGTCATCATCTTCATGATTTTTAAAGATTCTAGTGTGAATACTGCTCAACTTATTGCATCCAATCCATAGACATTGCAAATCTTTTTGGTTGCATCGGCAGCGGAGAGACCGTCGTCGAATAAAAACAACATCACGTGGCCAATATGAGCAGTATCCATCGAAATTATAAACACTAGAATTCTTAAAAATCATTAAGATGATGACTTAAGTCGTATAGATATCCAAAACAGCCCAACTGAAAAAATAAACAATGTGTAGCAAACTTTAGGCTTGGCGCTTCGAACTCATGACACAACCTAATATTTTTGCTGAGAATCTCTATTAGAGAATATAGGCTGAATCACATGTCTAAAACTTTCCTCATCTCATTATTTGCCTTTGTATAAACCCCTAGAATTTCATTTTCAAACTAAGTATTTTGGCGTAGTGACTCATCACTGAAATCCTCTCAGCAGTAGTATTTTGTGGTTGTGGTAGTGATAAAATGTTCAAATCAATATAACATCTAATTAGAGATGGAGGCGGGACGGGGACGGGACGGGACATTCCCGTCCCGACCGGTGGAGTTTCATGCGATTGTCCCGTCCCGGTATCCCGACCGAAAAAAATTTGACCCTTGTGCTGTCCCGGTGTCCCGTCCCGGGAAAATTTCGGTTTCCATATTTATTGTCCCGTCCCGGATTTTTAAAATGTGTCCCGGAACTCCGGGCCCCAAGATGATCAGGAAGGAGAAGTCGTTCTTTGATGACGACGATGATGAAGTTCCTCGCGTACAAATCTCCAAGATGAGCGGCACTGAGGCGGAGATGGTGGCTTACACGAAGATGAAGAGGATGCCGTCGTCGTCCAACCCGTTGAAGTTCTGGCAGGTATATGCTAATCTGACCCTTACTTTGTGCAGTGGTTCCTTTAAAACATTGATTGTTCAGGAGAATGAGAGCAATTTCCCCCCCCATCTTGGCCAAGTGCGCGAAGAAGTACTTGTCCTCGCCAGCAACGAGCGTAGCAAGAGAGTCGGTCTTTTCCCTGGCCCGCGACGTTTACGACTACAGAAGAACGAACTTGGACCCAGAGAAGGCCGAAATGTTGATGTTCTTGAACAAAGTGTTGATCTAGTACCCTTTTCTTGTACTTGTTATATGAGAATAAACGAGTGTATCAAATTCATTTCTCGACCGTGAAAACCCTTCCGTATCAACAACATTCCCTTCCGAGGAATTTCTCATTGTCATTTCATTAACTGGTATGTCAAATTCGAGCTTTTGCGTCCCGACCGGAAAAACCAGTCCCCCGTCCCGGAATTTCACTTGGTCCCGGATTCCCGTCCCGGAACAGATTTGTAGGTTGTCCCGTCCCGGTGTCCCGTCCCGAAAAATTTTGCTAAAAATTTTGTCCCGTCCCGGAATAGGCCATCCTCCATCTCTACATCTAATTATGAATTTTCCATCAAATTTTAACTGCAATTCTAACATTTTAATTGTGCAATTTTTAAAAATTTTGTTTTGCAGAAATATGTCTGTAAACAGTAGTTCAGCTGCTCAGCGCAAGAAATTGGAGGAGAAAAATGCAAGAGCTGTTAGGTAAATTGGTTTTCTTTGATGCTTCGATACTGAATTCAGATGTGTTTGTTTAGAGAATTGATGAACATTCCTGCCAACAAATTTTGTTTTGAGTAAGTTGTTATGGCACATGAACATTTGTCACTAATAGTGCGACTAGACCGGTTTCCTTGCTGATTTATCGCAAGGCAATAGGGCTAAGCTGAACCTAACTCCCCCTTCACTTGAATCTCAGCCTCCCTCCAGCCATTGTGCCTTGGTCTAGATATTTTGGCCCATGTATTCCAAAAATATGGCCATAATGGTATGGTCATATTGGTATGCGATGTGGATTCCTGACACTTTTCGAAGAAACTGCGAAGACCAGCCGAAAAATTAAAATTTTGAAAAGCAAAAGTGTGACAAGTTGCTGTTATACCGACTTCCACACAACTTCCAACTACCTCCCCAGTGGCCAAGCTACAATATCTACCGTATTTTCTTTAATAAGGAGGCCGGCCGCCTTATTTTTTGGATGTCCGAAAATCGGAAAATTGGGAATTCGATCTCGAGAATTTGGGTGCTCAACCAAAATCTGAAAAGTGCAATCGGTAGAGCTCGCGGGAGTTAAAAAACGCGCAAAACAGCTTTGCAAAATATTTACTCTAGGCTGAGATACAGGTCCTCAAAGTCGAGGGGGCCGCCTCATTAGAGAAAATACGGCATAATAATTCAACCACGCCAAATATTTTTCACGTAAAAAGAGCAACACTTTGCTTTAAAAAAAAGGTTAAAAACACACCAAGGCATATTGGTTGAAAAAACAACAGGGGGGACCAAGGCATATTGGTTGAAAAAACAACAGGGGGACCAAGGCATATTGGTTGAAAAACAACAGGGGACCAAGGCATATTGGTTGAAAAAACAACAGGGGGACCCAAGGCATATTGGTTGAAAAAACAACAGGGGGACCAAGGCATATTGGTTGAAAAAACAACAGGGGGACCAAGGCATATTGGTTGAAAAACAACAAGGGGGACCAAGGCATATTGGTTGAAAAACAACAAGGGGACCAAGGCATATTGGTTGAAAAACAACAGGGGGACCCAAGGCATATTGGTTGAAAAACAACAAGGGGGACCAAGGCATATTGGTTGAAAAAACAACAGGGGGACCAAGGCATATTGGTTGAAAAACAACAGGGGGACCAAGGCATATTGGTTGAAAAAACAACAGGGGGACCAAGGCATATTTGTGAAAAAAACAAAGGGGGACCAAGGCATATTGGTTGAAAAACAACAGGGGGACCAAGGCATATTGGTTGAAAAACAACAGGGGGACCAAGGCATATTGGTTGAAAAACAACAGGGGGACCAAGGCATATTGGTTGAAAAAACAACAGGGGGACCCAAGGCATATTGGTTGAAAAAACAACAGGGGGACCAAGGCATATTGGTTGAAAAACAACAGGGGACCCAAGGCATATTGGTTGAAAAACAACAGGGGGACCAAGGCATATTTGTTGAAAAACAACAGGGGGGGACCAAGGCATATTGGTTGAAAAACAACAGGGGGACCAAGGCATATTGGTTGAAAAACAACAGGGGGACCAAGGCATATTGGTTGAAAAAACAACAGGGGGACCAAGGCATATTTGTTGAAAAACAACAGGGGGACCAAGGCATATTGGTTGAAAAAACAACAGGGGGACCCAAGGCATATTGGTTGAAAAACAACAGGGGGACCAAGGCATATTTGAAAAACAACAGGGGACCCAAGGCATATTTGTTGAAAAACAACAGGGGGACCAAGGCATATTGGTTGAAAAACAACAGGGGGACCAAGGCATATTGGTTGAAAAACAACAGGGGGACCAAGGCATATTGGTTGAAAAAACAACAGGGGACCCAAGGCATATTGGTTGAAAAACAACAGGGGGACCAAGGCATATTGGTTGAAAAACAACAGGGGGACCAAGGCATATTGTTGAAAAAACAACAGGGGGACCAAGGCATATTGGTTGAAAAACAACAGGGGGACCAAGGCATATTGGTTGAAAAACAACAGGGGGACCCAAGGCATATTGGTTGAAAAAACAACAGGGGGACCAAGGCATATTGGTTGAAAAAACAACAGGGGGACCAAGGCATATTGTTGAAAAAACAACAGGGGGACCAAGGCATATTGGTTGAAAAAACAACAGGGGGACCAAGGCATATTGGTTGAAAAAACAACAGGGGGACCAAGGCATATTGGTTGAAAAACAACAGGGGGACCAAGGCATATTGGTTGAAAAACAACAGGGGGACCAAGGCATATTTGTTGAAAAACAACAGGGGGACCAAGGCATATTGGTTGAAAAAACAACAGGGGGACCAAGGCATATTGGTTGAAAAACAACAGGGGGACCAAGGCATATTGGTTGAAAAACAACAGGGGGACCAAGGCATATTGGTTGAAAAAACAACAGGGGGACCAAGGCATATTGGTTGAAAAACAACAGGGGGACCAAGGCATATTGGTTGAAAAAACAGGGGGACCAAGGCATATTGGTTGAAAAACAACAGGGGGACCCAAGGCATATTGGTTGAAAAACAACAGGGGGACCAAGGCATATTGGTTGAAAAAACAACAGGGGGACCAAGGCATATTGGTTGAAAAACAACAGGGGGACCAAGGCATATTGGTTGAAAAACAACAGGGGGACCAAGGCATATTTGTTGAAAAACAACAGGGGGACCAAGGCATATTGGTTGAAAAAACAACAGGGGGACCCAAGGCATATTGGTTGAAAAACAACAGGGGGACCAAGGCATATTGGTTGAAAAACAACAGGGGACCAAGGCATATTGGTTGAAAAACAACAGGGGGACCAAGGCATATTGGTTGAAAAACAACAGGGGGACCAAGGCATATTGGTTGAAAAACAACAGGGGGACCAAGGCATATTGGTTGAAAAAACAACAGGGGGACCAAGGCATATTGGTTGAAAAACAACAGGGGGACCCAAGGCATATTGGTTGAAAAACAACAGGGGGACCAAGGCATATTGGTTGAAAAACAACAGGGGACCAAGGCATATTGGTTGAAAAACAACAGGGGACCCAAGGCATATTGGTTGAAAAACAACAGGGGGACCAAGGCATATTGGTTGAAAAAACAACAAGGGGGACCAAGGCATATTGGTTGAAAAAACAACAAGGGGGACCAAGGCATATTGGTTGAAAAACAACAGGGGGACCAAGGCATATTGTTGAAAAACAACAAGGGGGACCAAGGCATATTGGTTGAAAAACAACAAGGGGGACCAAGGCATATTGGTTGAAAAACAACAGGGGGACCAAGGCATATTGGTTGAAAAACAACAAGGGGGACCAAGGCATATTGGTTGAAAAACAACAGGGGGACCAAGGCATATTGTTGAAAAACAACAAGGGGGACCAAGGCATATTGGTTGAAAAACAACAGGGGACCCAAGGCATATTGGTTGAAAAACAACAGGGGGACCAAGGCATATTGGTTGAAAAACAACAGGGGGACCAAGGCATATTGTTGAAAAAACAACAAGGGGGACCAAGGCATATTGGTTGAAAAACAACAGGGGGACCCAAGGCATATTGGTTGAAAAAACAACAGGGGGACCAAGGCATATTGGTTGAAAAACAACAGGGGGACCAAGGCATATTGGTTGAAAAACAACAGGGGGACCCAAGGCATATTGGTTGAAAAACAACAGGGGGACCCAAGGCATATTGGTTGAAAACAACAGGGGGACCAAGGCATATTGGTTGAAAAACAACAGGGGGACCAAGGCATATTGGTTGAAAAACAACAGGGGGACCAAGGCATATTGGTTGAAAAAACAACAGGGGGACCAAGGCATATTGGTTGAAAAAACAACAGGGGGACCCAAGGCATATTGGTTGAAAAAACAACAGGGGGACCAAGGCATATTGGTTGAAAAACAACAAGGGGACCAAGGCATATTGGTTGAAAAACAACAGGGGGACCAAGGCATATTGGTTGAAAAAACAACAGGGGGACCAAGGCATATTGTTGAAAAAACAACAGGGGGACCAAGGCATATTGGTTGAAAAACAACAGGGGGACCAAGGCATATTGGTTGAAAAAACAACAGGGGGACCAAGGCATATTGGTTGAAAAAACAACAGGGGGACCAAGGCATATTGGTTGAAAAACAACAGGGGGACCCAAGGCATATTGGTTGAAAAAACAACAGGGGGACCAAGGCATATTGGTTGAAAAACAACAGGGGGACCAAGGCATATTGGTTGAAAAAACAACAGGGGGACCAAGGCATATTGGTTGAAAAACAACAGGGGGACCCAAGGCATATTGGTTGAAAAAACAACAGGGGGACCAAGGCATATTGGTTGAAAAAACAACAGGGGACCAAGGCATATTGGTTGAAAAACAACAGGGGGACCAAGGCATATTGGTTGAAAAACAACAAGGGGACCAAGGCATATTGGTTGAAAAACAACAGGGGGACCAAGGCATATTGGTTGAAAAAAACAACAGGGGGACCAAGGCATATTGGTTGAAAAACAACAGGGGGACCAAGGCATATTGGTTGAAAAACAACAGGGGGACCAAGGCATATTGGTTGAAAAACAACAGGGGGACCAAGGCATATTGGTTGAAAAACAACAGGGGGACCAAGGCATATTGGTTGAAAAAACAACAGGGGGACCAAGGCATATTGGTTGAAAAACAACACAGGGGGACCAAGGCATATTGGTTGAAAAACAACAGGGGGACCAAGGCATATTGGTTGAAAAACAACAGGGGGACCAAGGCATATTGGTTGAAAAACAACAGGGGGACCAAGGCATATTGGTTGAAAAACAACAGGGGGACCAAGGCATATTGGTTGAAAAACAACAGGGGGACCAAGGCATATTGGTTGAAAAAACAACAGGGGGACCAAGGCATATTGGTTGAAAAACAACAGGGGGACCAAGGCATATTGGTTGAAAAAACAACAGGGGGACCAAGGCATATTGGTTGAAAAAACAACAGGGGGACCAAGGCATATTGGTTGAAAAACAACAGGGGGACCAAGGCATATTGGTTGAAAAACAACAGGGGGACCAAGGCATATTGGTTGAAAAAACAACAGGGGGACCAAGGCATATTGGTTGAAAAACAACAGGGGGACCAAGGCATATTGGTTGAAAAAAAACAACAGGGGGACCAAGGCATATTGGTTGAAAAACAACAGGGGGACCAAGGCATATTGGTTGAAAAACAACAGGGGGACAAGGCATATTGGTTGAAAAACAACAGGGGGACCAAGGCATATTGGTTGAAAAACAACAGGGGGACAAAGGCATATTGGTTGAAAAACAACAGGGGGACCAAGGCATATTGGTTGAAAAACAACAGGGGGACCAAGGCATATTGGTTGAAAAAACAACAGGGGGACAAAGGCATATTGGTTGAAAAACAACAGGGGGACCAAGGCATATTGGTTGAAAAACAACAGGGGGACCAAGGCATATTGGTTGAAAAACAACAGGGGGACCAAGGCATATTGGTTGAAAAACAACAGGGGGACCAAGGCATATTGGTTGAAAAAACAACAGGGGGACCAAGGCATATTGGTTGAAAAACAACAGGGGGACCAAGGCATATTGGTTGAAAAACAACAGGGGGACAAAGGCATATTGGTTGAAAAACAACAGGGGGACAAAGGCATATTGGTTGAAAAAACAACAGGGGGACAAGGCATATTGGTTGAAAAACAACAGGACAAGGCATAGGCATGGTTGAAAAACAACAGGGGGACCAAGGCATATTGGTTGAAAAAACAACAGGGGGACAAGGCATATTGGTTGAAAAAACAACAGGGGGACAAAGGCATATTGGTTGAAAAACAACAGGGGGACCAAGGCATATTGGTTGAAAAACAACAGGGGGACAAAGGCATATTGGTTGAAAAACAACAGGGGGACAAGGCATATTGGTTGAAAAAACAACAGGGGGACAAGGCATATTGGTTGAAAAAACAACAGGGGGACAAGGCATATTGGTTGAAAAAACAACAGGGGGACAAAGGCATATTGGTTGAAAAAACAACAGGGGACCAAGGCATATTGGTTGAAAAACAACAGGGGACAAAGGCATATTGGTTGAAAAACAACAGGGGGACAAGGCATATTGGTTGAAAAAAACAACAGGGGGACAAAGGCATATTGGTTGAAAAAACAACAGGGGGACCAAGGCATATTGGTTGAAAAAACAACAGGGGGACAAGGCATATTGGTTGAAAAACAACAGGGGGACAAAGGCATATTGGTTGAAAAACAACAGGGGGACCAAGGCATATTGGTTGAAAAACAACAGGGGGACAAAGGCATATTGGTTGAAAAACAACAGGGGGACCAAGGCATATTGGTTGAAAAAACAACAGGGGGACAAAGGCATATTGGTTGAAAAAACAACAGGGGGACAAAGGCATATTGGTTGAAAAAACAACAGGGGGACAAAGGCATATTGGTTGAAAAACAACAGGGGGACAAGGCATATTGGTTGAAAAAACAACAGGGGGACAAGGCATATTGGTTGAAAAACAACAGGGGGACAAAGGCATATTGGTTGAAAAACAACAGGGGGACAAGGCATATTGGTTGAAAAACAACAGGGGGACAAAGGCATATTGGTTGAAAAAACAACAGGGGGACAAAGGCATATTGGTTGAAAAACAACAGGGGGACAAAGGCATATTGGTTGAAAAACAACAGGGGGACAAAGGCATATTGGTTGAAAAACAACAGGGGGGACAAGGCATATTGGTTGAAAAAACAACAGGGGGACAAGGCATATTGGTTGAAAAACAACAGGGGGACAAAGGCATATTGGTTGAAAAAACAACAGGGGGACAAGGCATATTGGTTGAAAAAACAACAGGGGGGACCAAGGCAAAAAATGGGAACGGATTCTCCAGCAGCACCAAAACACCAGTATATTCAGATGTGGACAGCGAGGCCCTACCTATGTGAATGTTACTGAAGGTGGTGAACCACTATTTTATGCAATTTTTTACCCTAAAAAGATGACCTAATTTTCAGGCTCATTTTGTTGCATGCACTGCAGTGGACTTTTGTACGTTACTATTTTCTCTAATTACAGGCATCCACTATTCAAAATCGTGTTTTTGGCCCACTTTTTTAAGACTTTTATTGGGAGAGACTTGCGGTCTTAAACTTGCATTTTTGCAAAACAGGGACCAAAAGGCTACGACCCCACAATTTTGAATCAAGGAACCTTAAATTAGAGAGAATACAGTATTTTTCTTTCGTGACTTTAACGCAGGAATGGGAGCCTCTGGCGACGAGATAGTCCGGTGTCAAGGTGCCAATGTCCCAGACCATCACATTAGGCAGAAACGTGACTCCCCCTTCCGACCAAAACCAAACAGTGACTCGCGTTTTGCCTTAGAGAATACATACTTTTCGGTCATTTTTGGGGCAGAAACGCTGTCTGTAAGGGCTCGTATAAAAAAGCAAAGAAATTTTTAAATTTTGCACCTTATCAAAAAATCTATGACGTTGGGAATATCTCGTCGCCACATGTTACCAGAAGGAGTGTTAATCAAACTTTTTTTATTTGCAGAAGAGGGCTGAATCCACCGCACAGAGTCAAAAGCATCTCTATGTCCACTTTCTCGGATGACGATGTCAAGAAGCTGAAGTTGCTGGGCAACGAAGAAAATCAGAAGATCTGGCTCGGACTCTCAGACAAAAAAATCAGGTTTGAGCCGAGGGTTGAGGATGAAGTCAAGTATGCTACATGATTATGATCCCTACCAATCTCAACACTTTCAGACAACACCTGATCCAGAAGTATGAGAACAAGCGGTGGCATGTCTCTCCGGACGATCTGATGCAGCAGAAGCAGTTGTTGGAGCAGCACTTCCACAATAGGCGAGACAGTGTGTCCTCTCACTCCATCCATTCACACCAGAGGTACTGTTTGGTTAAGGGCATTGCTGTTCAAGTGTTCGGTAGGGCGCCAGCTGTCGGAGCCATAGAATATAAAGAATCGGAGCCATAGATTTACAGAAAAATTAGAAATCTTGGGGAAAAAACCCTGGGAAAACAATTGAGGGGCGACCATTGAGGGGTGAAGAATAAAATTACTTGGTAGAGTTCAAAAGTGAAATTTTCCTGAGGCCATACTCTCAATCGAAAGTCGCTGTTAATTAACGTCGACGCGACGCTAAATAACGCCGACCGACGTTATTTAACGTCATCGAGAGTAGAGCCTTTGTTCAAATTTCACTTTCGAAACCTGCTTAGTGATTTTATTCTCTATCTATTTGTAAGCGCTTAATTTTAACCCGTCTTCTCTCCCATCATTTTTTTCATACTTATTGCAGCGCTGTTTTCCGTCTGTTGTCCACACTTAAAAAACGCACTTAAAAAAAAAGATTAGGGGTGTTCCGTTCATCAGATCAAAAATCTGATTACATCATTCGACTCAGACTGGTCAATTTACTGTCTGAAAAAATTATAAAAAGTTGGGTTTGTCCGTCTCAAAAAAAAAGTTATGGCATGTTGAAAATTCCCAAATACCACAGGGGGGACCAAGGCAATTTGGGGTGTTTTTGGATTGCCTTGGGGGACCAAGGCAATTTGGGGTGTTTGGATTGCCTTGGGGACCAAGGCAATTTAGTGTTTTGGATTGCCTTGGGGACCAAGGCAATTTGGGGTGTTTTTGGATTGCCTTGGGGGACCAAGGCAATTTGGGTGTTTTGGATTGCCTTGGGGACCAAGGCAATTTTGGGTGTTTTGATTGCCTTGGGGACCAAGGCAATTTGGGTGTTTTGGATTGCCTTGGGGACCAAGGCAATTTGGGGTGTTTTTTGATTGCCTTGGGGACCAAGGCAATTTGGGGTGTTTTGGATTGCCTTGGGGACCAAGGCAATTTGGTGTTTTGGATTGCCTTGGGGACCAAGGCAATTTGGGGTGTTTGGATTGCCTTGGGGACCAAGGCAATTTGGGGTGTTTTGGATTGCCTTGGGGACCAAGGCAATTTGGGTGTTTTGGATTGCCTTGGGGACCAAGGCAATTTGGGTGTTTTGGATTGCCTTGGGGACCAAGGCAATTTGGGTGTTTTGGATTGCCTTGGGGACCAAGGCAATTTGGGTGTTTTGGATTGCCTTGGGGACCAAGGCAATTTGGGTGTTTTGGATTGCCTTGGGGACCAAGGCAATTTTAGTGTTTTGGATTGCCTTGGGGACCAAGGCAATTTTTTTTGGATTGCCTTGGGGACCAAGGCAATTTGGGGTGTTTTGGATTGCTTGGGGGACCAAGGCAATTTGGGTGTTTTGGATTGCCTTGGGGACCAAGGCAATTTTGGGTGTTTTGGATTGCCTTGGGGACCAAGGCAATTTTGGTGTTTTGGATTGCCTTGGGGACCAAGGCAATTTGGGTGTTTGGATTGCCTTGGGGACCAAGGCAATTTGGGTGTTTTGGATTGCCTTGGGGACCAAGGCAATTTGGGTGTTTTGGATTGCCTTGGGGACCAAGGCAATTTGGTGTTTTGGATTGCCTTGGGGACCAAGGCAATTTTGGGTGTTTTTGGATTGCCTTGGGGGACCAAGGCAATTTTGGGTGTTTTTGGATTGCCTTGGGGGACCAAGGCAACAACATATTCTAGTCTAGTGTACTGAGACTTTGAAATTTTAGCTGTTATGGAATCATGCACATTTTTAGCATTGATTTAACATCAGGTAGTTTTTTCGATTCTTTTTTCCCAAAAAGTTAAAACCACGAATTTTTTGTCAATTCTTATTAGGGCCGAAGTCAGAGAAAAAAAATCTAGAGGGATTGGACGAAAGAGGTGTGAAGGGTGGACCCGTCGGCTCTGGATGGGTGGCTCGGAGGAGCCGGATCAGGCCCATATATTTCGGAGTCCTAGTTGGGCCTTTCCGTGAACACCTCCTTTTCCTAGCTATTGACCTGATCTCATACCTTTTTTCCCGTCTAGTCTCACCTCAAACCATCAAAAAGTAGTATTTGATGGGTATTTGCTTTGGAATCGTAAAATCTGTTTTTAACTATGTGCTCAAATTGAATTACGCCCTCAAAAGGCACGATAGTTTTCCTTGCACAGAACATAATTTCTTTTGCATAAGATTTGGATTTTTCACACTGTTGTGTCCATTTCGCACTCATATGATTATGTTACTGTTTTTGGCTTAATTTTACAAGTTTTTATGTATGAAAAATGAGTTTTTGGCACTCCATGAGTGTCAATTTCCCAAGAATGTACGACCCTCCTACAATGTCGAAAACCGCCTCTGGCCTCCAACTATCATCTATCATAGGATATAAAACAATTATATCCTATGCAAAAAGAACGGTACTTATACGGTTCCCCCCCCCATATCGGAATTTTTTCAAAAGCAGGTTTTAACCATTAAACCATTAACACATTTCATTTAACCATTTCTAAGCAATTCTTACACGCTAAAACCGATAAAAACGTTGTTTCCGACCACTTTCCATCAAAATTTTTGACTTTTTTAGATTTTCCACCTGCCTGCCTTCGGCAGGCAACCTACTTCAACAGGAAGCCCCTTTGGGGGTACATGGACCGGGCCAAGGGCTGACCCTTTATATATCAAGAAATATATCAAGGAAATTTAACCAATAAAAAACCACTAAAAATATAAATGTAAAAATGCTTATAAAAAATTCAGCGGCAGTTAAATTATTTGCATATTATTCCAAGCCCTAACAAAAGAACAAAATTTCACAATAGTAGCAGCAATGTAGTATTTTCCCCAGCCTTGCAATGTTAATTTTAATCATTTTTATACCCCTTCTCCACTGCAAGCAGGCAGCTCTTTTTTCAAGAGATATAGATATATATTTTGAAGATATATATTTCTTGGTATATAAAGGGTCAGCCCTTGGCCCGGACCATGTACCCCCAAAGGGGCTTCCTATTGAAGTAGGTTGCCTGCCGAAGGCAGGCATGTAGAAAATCTAAAAAAGTCAAAATTTTTGATGGAAAGTGGTCGGAAACAACGTTTTTATCGGTTTTAGCGTGTAAGAATTGCTTAGAAATGGTTAAAACCTGCTTTTGAAAAAATTCCGATATGGGGGAACCGTATAAGTACCAAAAGAACTATACCGAACTATATTCTTTTAATTTTTGTAATAATTTTTTCAAAAATTTTACGTTCTCTTGTAGCCGTAGATCTTGGCTTTCTAATAAGCTATCTAATTTCGCTGAATAATTTTCAAAATGTAGAGATCAAAAGGTTTTAAAAAGAGCTTGAGGGCATTTTCTTATGATTTTTCTCTTTTGCAAACCTCTTGATCTCTACATTTCTCAAATTACTCAGTGGAATTAGATGGCTGATTAGAAAGCCAAGATCTACGGCTCAAGAGAACACAAAAAATTTGAAAAATTATAACAAAAATTGAAAGAAAAAGGACAATATGAAATTCAGACTTTTGAGGGCGCATTACAGCCTTAACTATACAGTCGACTCTCGATATAACGGACCCCTCAAGTTCGTTCGCGCCCAGGTTCTGACACTTGTTTTAGCCCGATTTTTGAAGCCTCTTGCCAGTTGTGTTTTGCTGGTGTAGTGCAAAACATCGCGAGGATTACGATTTTACCAATCGATTCTGGAAATGGCAATAGTTTTGCCGAAAATACCCGTGCCTCTTGATACGACGGACACCTTTTTTGAAAATAAGTGTTCGTTGTATCGAGAGGCACGGGTCTTTTCGGCAAAACTATTGCGATTTTCAGAAACGATTGGTGAAATCGGAATCCTTGCGATGTTTTGGACTACACCAGCCAAAGACAACTGGTAAAAGGCTTCCAAAAGCGGGCTAAAAAACTTTCAGAACCTAGACGGGGGTTCGTTATATCGAGAGTCGACTGTGTTCATTTCCAGCAATCAGTCGGCGCCGCCCAACCTGCATCCCAGCAGTCAAACAGAGGTAGGTTGTTTGTAAGATAATAATAAAGATTTCTCTCCAAAATCTTGATCTCCTCTGTATTTCAGAAACAGACTACGCTGGATCTTCTGACGGGTGACATCTTCGGTGCGCCTTCTCAAATCAATACTGGATCACTGGCTGCTCTGCCCACTCCATTTGGTTCAAATTTCAATCCTCTGTCTCACTCCAGTCAACCATCTGCTCTCGCTTTCCCCACACACATGCAACATGCGTTTCAAAGTAGTGAAAAGACTCCAACGGCTAGTAATGGTGAGTAACAAGTACAGTCAAATCTCTATACAACGGCCCCCCTAGGGACCGGCCTTGGGGGGCCGTTGTATAGAGGGTCCGTTATATAGAGGGCCGTTATATAGGGCCGTTATATAGAGGGCCGTTATATAGAGGGCCGTTATATAGAGGCCGTTATATAGAGGGCCGTTATATAGAGGCCGTTATATAGAGGGGCCGTTATATAGAGGGCCGTTATATAGAGGGGCCGTTATATAGAGGGCCGTTATATAGAGGGCCGTTATATAGAGGGGCCGTTATATAGAGGGCCGTTATATAGAGGGGCCGTTATATAGAGGGGCCGTTATATAGAGGGCCGTTATATAGAGGGCCGTTATATAGAGGGCCGTTATATAGAGGGGCCGTTATATAGAGGGGCCGTTATATAGAGGGGCCGTTATAGAGGGGCCGTTATATAGAGGCCGTTATATAGAGGGGCCGTTATATAGAGGGCCGTTATATAGAGGGGCCGTTATATAGAGGGCCGTTATATAGAGGGCCGTTATATAGAGGGCCGTTATATAGAGGGCCGTTATATAGAGGGCCGTTATATAGAAGGTATGTTACTAACGTTTGTAAAGGGGCCGTTGTATAGAGGTTTTGCAAAACGTGCTGATTATTGAAGTGGCCGACTCAGAAACAACCATTTATTTAAACACCAACAATAACAACTACATTCGAACAACGCGCAATCAACGGTTAAACGAGAAGAAATGTGAACAATAGAGGGTCTAACTCCTTATGTTTTAGTCAAATCCAACCAAACTGGTCCCAGGGGGCCGTTATATAGAGGGGGCCGTTGTATAGAGGGGCCGTTATATAGAGGTTTGACTGTACATCATAAAAAAAATCCATCCTACTTTAATTTAAAGGAGCATGTTCACGGCGGTCCTGTGCTTTCCCCCCAATTCAAAAATTTTTCCGAATCATTGAACTTCTGTTCGGATTTTTTAACTTGGTTTCTAACATAACTACGCGTAAAATTAATTTCTAGGCCTTGTTTTGTTGGAAATCAAGCTGAAAAATCTGTATAGAAGTTCAATGATTCGGAAAATTTTTGAATTGGGGGAAAGGCACCAGACCGCCGTGAGCATGGTCCTTCAAAAATGTAGATAACAGGTGATCTCATGCAAAAGGTTTTAGTGACCCTTGGATTTGCGCCGACCATAACTCCTGCCAGTGTTTCTACTGCTATGCCAGATTTCGCTGAGTTTGATACGAATTTCGGCTCTTTGAATTTGAACCGGCCTTCTACTACTTCTGCCAGCAACCCGTCTATCCAGCCAGCTAATTGTGTTGAGAAGAGTACGGCTCAAAGCGTTTCTTCTCGTCCTCCACTGCCCCAATCCAGCCCAGTGGTATGGCCTAATCAAGGCAAAGGTGCCGCGCTGCCTGAAAATGTAGCACAAGGTTTTTTTAAATTGATTGTCTGCAGGGATGTCGAGTGAGGTTTGGGTGGTCAAATTCAAAATATGTAAAAAAATTTCAGGCACCTTTCTATATACCGTATAACCTTGGTTAATCCAATAATCTAATAATCTAGGATTTCAGAGCTAAAACCTAATTTTTCAGGGGTTGAAAAATGAGGGCCCTATACGACAATAGGTCCCATTTTTTGCCTTGGACCGAAGGGGGCGCAGGGGGCTTGGTCGGTTAGAGATGCGCGCACTCACTTACCTTAGACATAATTCCGAGCAAGACTCTTGATCAAAAATGCATTTAGAGGCTCTTTTTGCCCAGCTCCAGTGACCAAAACATGGTAAAACAGCCAAATGGTCGAAATTTCAAAATGCCCAAAACTCAATTTTTTATTGACCAGAACACAAAAATAATGTCTTTTTTGAACTGCTGAGGTGATTTTAGGTTGATATAGGGTGTTTGGAAACACTTTGAAAAAAATTTCATTTGGGGGTGTATACTCCGGTAGGGTCGAATTTTTTTATTTCTATTTTTATTTCTTTTTATTTCTCATTTTTATTTCTTTTGATCATATGAAACATAAGATCAAGCGCCTCTATGGAACCAGTGATAATTTGCTCGCCTCGTACAGTTGCTGCAGCCGTTTTTCGTCAGAACTGTCGTGCAAGAAATCAGAATTATTTCAGAAAATTTGTTGAACAAATCGTGAAAATTTATGAATGTTAATGTGTGGCCGAAAGAAGAAAATAAAATTGGTTAAAATAGAAGCAAAAATTAAAAAAAAATCAACAGGGGGACCAAGGCAAAAAATGGGACCTGTTGTCGTATAGGACCAAAATAAGGTTGTACGGTAAGCGAAAATTTATATTCCTGCGCGAATTCGTGTAGTTGAACCGAAAATTCCGAGTACTCGACAACTCCACTTGTACTAGTCTATTAATTTTGAGTTTTCAGATAAAGCCAGCACTCCATCCTACTTTGAAAAGCTAGATTCAGACATTTTGAGGCAAACTGTATCATCTCAACAACACCAACAACGACCAACCACCAGTAATGGAAAACCAATCATGTGAATATTTTTGGAAAATTTAGATTATGCTTCATTAACTGTTCATATTTTTAGGTCAGTCTGCAACAATTTGCCTGACTACAGTGCTTTGGAGGATGTAAGTGAATCAGAAAAAATCGGATAACATACAGTTTTTTCGAAAAAATAAACGGGCAGTCTCCAATAGTCGGGCAGTCTCTAATAAACGGTCACCCTCGGATGTGATTGGAAAATAAACGGCAGTCTCAATAGTCGGGCAGTCTCTAATAAACGGTCACCCTCGGATGTGATTGGAAAATAAACGGGCAGTCTCCAATAGTCGGGCAGTCTCTAATAAACGGTCACCCTCGGATGTGATTGGAAAATAAACGGCAGTCTCCAATAGTCGGGCAGTCTCTAATAAACGGTCACCCTCGGATGTGATTGGAAAATAAACGGGCAGTCTCCAATAGTCGGGCAGTCTCTAATAAACGGTCACCCTCGGATGTGATTGGAAAATAAACGGCAGTCTCCAATAGTCGGGCAGTCTCTAATAAACGGGCATGTTCGCATATTAGAAGAAATACGATATATACCGTATTATCTCTAATAAGCGCCCCGGGGCGCTTATTATAAATTTCCTAGATTTCCTAGATTAGAGATCCCTCCGAAAATCGGAAAAATTTTGGGTCGATCTCGAGATTTTTAGGGGCACAACCAAAATCGAAAAAGCGGAATCGGTAGAGCTCGTGGGAGTTAAGAAAATGCGAAAAACGGCTTTTCAAAATATTTGCTCTGCCCCGAGATACAGACCCTCAAAGTAGAGGGGGGGTGGGGGCGCTTATTAGAGATAATACGGTATTCTTATATAGGCTTGTCCAAGGGATTGACTCGAAAAAAGGTTTTTTTGTGGTTTGAATAGTAACCAAAACACCAATGCATCAAACAAAAATTGAGATTTCGGCGTCACACAGTCGACACCGATCATTGTCGAAACTCGCCATTGTGGATACTATTTTTGTAATGGACAGTAAAATTTCATGGTTCGGTTTGCTTGCAAAAACATTTTTGGTAGGGATTCAGAGGCGTAGCCGGAAATTCCTGACGAGAGGGGGCACCTGAATTGTCTAGGCCATTTTACCTATACCGTTCAAAAAAGAATATGACGAAAGGAGGGGGTGCACGTGACCACCCCCTGGCTACACCACTCCATGGTGGCCGTTTGCGTCCAATTTTCGTGCCGACTGCATACTGAAATTTTTTTGGTCGCAAATAGGGCAGTGTGTTTTTGTACAGCAAAGTTTTTACCTCAAAATATTTGAGTTTATGGATTAAAACTTTAAAAAACGGGATCCTAAGTCGATAAACATATTCAGAAGGGTTGCATGCGGGCGAATAATTTGGCTCAGTTGGGACACTACATTTTTTTCATACCTAATTTTTTATAAGGTCAGGTTCCGGTTTTTTCATAAGGTCCGGGTAATTTTCCCAAAACGTTTGGGTATCCTTCCGTCTGCTAATATACCTAGCAATCTGCTGGAACACCTGGTTTCCCGATATTCCCGGATACATGGATTTTATTTTGAGCCCAGGTCGAACCCTGGTTCAGACTATTTTTCCTAAAAAAAACCCCCGGCTTCACAGGTATCCTAACCAGTCGGATACCCGCTCGTGTGCAACTTTACTATTCAGCATGAAACGGAAAATATATAAAATAAAAAACTGGATTTTAGTTATTCCGTAGAAGTGAACCAATCAAAATCAGAATCCTTGCGATATTTGGTATCAGACTGTTAAAGCAAAACTGCCGAAAACTTCGAAAATTGGGGTACAAATTTTCGGGACCATACATAGGCGGACCATGCATGGGTTCACGTTGTATGGAGTCTCAACTGTAATCTGCACATTACCAAAGCATCAAAAGTTATAAGAGTAGAATGGGAAGTTGCCGTTGGGAACTGAAACAAAGTTAGTTCAAGCAAAAGCCATGAAATTATACGTTATATTACCGTATTTCCTCTAATAGAGCCCCCGGGGGCTTTATTTTTTGGATGCCCGAAAATCGGAAAATTTGGAATTCGATCTCGAGATTTTTGGGTGCTCAACTAAAATCTGAATAGTGCAATCGGTAGAGCTCGTGGGAGTTAAGAAAACGCGTAAAACAGCTTTGCAAAAAATTGACTCTGGGCTGAGATATAGGTCCTCAAAGTTAGGGGGGGGCTCTATTAGAGGGGGGGCTCTATTAGAGGAAATACGGTAAGTTCCTGAATTTTCATCTGCGGTTTGAATGATTTTCCCAAAATAATCATAAATCCTGCTACCTGAACAGGTCAACTATCCGTTCGCGTGCTATCCTGGATCGTTCTCCGGATACCTAGGTGGCCGGAGTACGGTATAAGAAGTCCTCCCAAAAACCGATTTTAACAACTTTTTCGTGTGTTTTAGCATCTTTAACGTACAGAAAACATGTTTTTAGGTGGCGGAAGACCATTGCCGGAAAAAAAATTTTGACTTTTGGAGGTACCAGGATACCCCTTTTAGGATATTCTACCTGATTTTTATCACTGGGACTGGGCTAAAAGAGTCTTTATGCATATATTATCAAGAGTGTCGCTCGGATTCATCTCGCAGGTAAGTCTGTATCCAAGCCCCCTAAGTATCCAAGCCCCCTACGCCCCCCCCGGGGGCGTAGGGGGCTTGGATACTAAAGATGAGCTGGATACTAAAGATGTTAAAACACACGAAAAAGTGGTTAAAACCGGTTTTTGGGAGGACTTCTTATACCGTACTTTAGCCACCTAGGTTTTTTCGAACCCGGGTGTGTGGTCCAGGTAATTTTTCCGAAAAATTCGGGTATTCGAACCAGTTCAAACCCGGTCCCATGTAGTCCCTACCAGTCAGCGAAAAAGCACAAAACCTAAAATAAACCACTAATTTTAGTTATTCCGTGGAAGTTCAGAGGGTAAGACCAGGGAGGATCACGCAGATGCGTCCAACCAACTATATGCATGGTATATTGTTTGATTCATTTTTGACTTATTCTAATAATTTTTTTCTGATTCTAGGGGATCTAGTTACGCCATGGGAAAAGACGTCCAAGCAATGAAGGCTGTTGTTGGTGAAGAAGGTAAAAATGTTTTCCAAAACCAAATCTGTCGAGATCTGCCCAATATCTTTTTTCTGATACCTGAGGTATGACCATTTCGAATAGACCATCTACAAAATTGCCACTACTTTTTTGCGGACTATATCTCAGTAATTAAAATTTATTTTGGTCAGATCTTAACAGATTTAGATTTTGGAAGACCTTGTCGTATTAAAAATGACATTTAGAAAAAGTTTTAAACCGAAATCTGGACAATTTTTTTTTAAACACTTTTGTCTTAGTTTTTTTCACAAAAGTGTAATTACCAATAATATTTTCGTTCTGTTCCCTCCGTCCTTGAAAATTAAATTTCTATAAGCTGGACAGGAAAAATAAAACAAAATTAGATATAATTCCGGCTTCCATTCTGCCTGAGTCATAAAATATTGTTCCAAAGATGCCTCTACAAAAAATCTAAAAATGCAAGCAACCTTATTCTATTTCAGCTACAGTCTAGTCTCGTTTATCCGACACCTCTTTTTAAAAATCAGGTGTCGGATAAACGAGAGACGCGGGTCTTTATGGCAACGTAAAAAGATTTGGGAAAAACGATCGGCAAAATCAGAATCCTTGGGATATTTCGGACTAAAACAACCAAAGACAACTGGAAAAACATTTTTAAAATTGGCTTAATAAAAGTGTCGGACCCTAGGTGGTAACGAACTTGAGGGGGTGTTGGATAAGGCTCTACCCTGTTTCCGCCCAAATTGTTTCCGCCAAAAATCGCTATAGCCAACACGGTTACATCTTTAATTTTTTTGTGGTAGTAACAGATAAAATTTATAGATTTAATTGATTAGCTAAGTTACAGTGAAAGCCAGAACAATTTTGGGTGAACAAGTCAACATGTAGGTACCACAAAAAAAAATTAAAAATGTAACTGTGTTGGCTATAACGATTTTTGGCGGAAACAATTTGGGCGGAAACAGGGTAGAGCCTTGGATAAACGAGACTAGACTGTATCTATTCGTAGAAACCCATAAATAACCCCCCATAAATAACCCGGGTTATTCATGGGGGGTTATTTATGGGGGGTTATTTATGTGGGGTTATTTATGGGGGGGTTATTTATGACCCATAGTCTATCTATTGTTTGATTTCCTTCCAAATATTCACTGCAATTTTCAAAGCATGGATGGGTTTACGAATAGCTTCATCCGTATATTTGTTAGCAATGTCTAAGCCATCATGTGGATATTCACTGTTTAAAAGATTGATGGAGTAGTCATCATTAGTAGTAGGGTAGTCTTCGTCAAATTCTGTCACTCTTTTTTCATTTATGTCTTAAAATTATTTATAATTGTGTCTATTATAAAAATTATTTTTACTTTTCAAATAAGCCATTTCCCTAAAGCAATTCTTATCGCGTCATGAAAAGAATGAGACTAGACCAGGCCTTCCAACTCAAATTTTCAAAAATCAGACAAATATTTTGAAAAATCAGATTTTGAGACTTCCTGGTGCCTAAATCAACTCAATTTTAAAAAATACTAAGTTTTTGGGACTAAAAATCAGATTTTCAAGAACTCATGGTGTCTAAAATCAACCTTTTTTTGATTAACCCAAATGGCAGCCCTGGACTAGACGTAAAATGATGTTGCTTGTGTGTCAGTGTAATTTTTTTCTGCTTAGAAAGGAAATAAAGTGGGGAAACAGGCAGCCAGCTGTTTTTTTTCGTAGTGTGTTTGCTCTCTTTGGGTTATCTTTGCTATTGCCTTCCAAGACATTTCTTTGTTACATTGCCCTACTTTTGCTTTAATCTCCTCTTCTTTTTCTAAACTCACATACCATATTTCTTATAGTAGGAGCACCCGCTTCGATAAGCGCACCCCCTCAACTTTGAGGGTCTGTATCTCGAAACAGAATTTTTTTTTCGAACAGGTTTTTTTGCGCTTTCTTAATTCCCGCGAACTCTATCGATTTCGCTTTTTTGGTTTTGAATTTCACGCAAAAATTTCAAAACTCTAATAAGCGCACCCCTTAGAGGCGGATTTGAAAAATAAGCGCATCGGTGCTCCTATTAGAGGAAATACGGTAACTAGACGTGCAATTTGAAATGAGTTCGTATGCGTGTAAGTATTTGTGTGACACTATCCTATTTTTTTGACGATCAAAATCAAGATTTAGTTCAAAAAATGAGAAAATTTCTAATAAATCAGTACGTCTGTTCACCCTGATCTCGGATAAAAGATACCATGTAAAATATTATTTCGTAATGTGAGCAGCAACTTTTTTATCAGACCTAAAAGTCTCCAGTCGTCAAAATTTTATAAATGAAAAATATCAGGGCTGAGTTCTTCATCTACAACCACTACAGCTCCATCTTTTGGAGAACCTTTTCCAACAAGTTTCGGTTTCACACCTTCATTTCCAACCGCCCAACAAAGTGAAACTATTCAACATTCTGCTTTTAACAAAAGCTCTACCATAGGAAATATTGGCGAGTTCTCGACAGCATTTCAAGGAAATCAAAGTAGCCAGCTGAAACCAGTCACAACAAGTAGATACTATCGAAAATTATCCAACCAAATTCATCTATTTCAGCGGCCCAAAATCTGGCTCCCAATCCCTTCTACTCAATGTCAAACTTTTCTTCCTGCCTTCCAGACTCATTTGCACCGACAGCTCCATCAACAGCAGATGTGCATTCAAAGCCAGTCTTACCTATTGGAATGCATGGAATAATACAGGTAGGCAATTTGATTTTCAAAAACCATAAAAATATGTAATTTAAGCCCAATTCTTATCAAAGTGCCCAGGACTGGAACCCATTTACCAACTAGAACGTGTATTCGCTATTTAGTGAGAGAAAAACCCAGCTGCTGAATGGATGTGATAATAATAATAATAATTTCCCAAATATTTTTATTAGATAAAGTGCGTGTATGGTGTTACTATTGTATGAATGTGAGGATGTCAGGAGAGTCATGTCAAATTTGTGTATACAGCGAAGGCGCGAACTTTAACTTTTCAAGAGGAGGGAGGTAATTTGTCCAATTTTACCAATCAAGGGGAGGAGGTGATTTTCGAAGCCTCCCTTTAATATTCTCTGAAAAAAAAGTTCAATAAAACTTGAAAAATATGTCTCCTGAAATGTTATGTGACCATCTTGACATCATCGCTAGAAACGCAACCACTCTGTAGGTTGGAAAAATTTGTGAGATTAAAAGATTATGAAATAAATCCAAGATAGTTGCAAGAAATATGCCATATAGACAGCCTAATGATACAGATCGTGTCATCACACAGCCTAAAGCACGCGGGAGGGGGTGGGGGAAGGTTTGGTTGGATGAGGTTGCTAACTTAAATATTCAAGAAATTGTCAAAAAATTTGAAACGTTGCATTCAAGCTTTTTTTTCGCAAAATATGTTACTTGAAGATTGCAATACGTTATTTAAAGATAGCCAAAGGCATAAATCCCACCCAAAAAAGCAACACCTAAAAGTGGCATCTTGGCACTGCCACTGAGCTCCCGAAAAATTATGTAATGAGGCAGTAAGATAACAGTGACCAAGCTAACTTTTTCACAACAAAAGAAGCTGCCTATCTGCTACTTAGAAAGCAAGTGCTTGATGATTCCAAATATTTCCAACCAGCAAGGCCAGAGGAGGGCTAAATAAGCAGACACAAACATTCCGATAATTTATTTGTTTCGAGTTGCAAAGCAGACAACTGTACAAAGGAAAAATTGTCTTGAATAGAATATCTGTCAGAGACGATTTCAATGCCTGCGAGACATGGCACCTGCAGCGATAATTCCAGCCACTAGAATAATGACATCCACTCAATTGAACCGCAAAAGCCCACATTAAAAATGCTTACCCAGAGCAACACCTCCTCCTAACCTAAACACAATTTAGTAATAACCACCCTTAGTAGCAAACAAAAAAATTACTCACCCCAGCACGGCAAGTCCAAGAAGTCCATCTGACGATTGGAAAAAAGCAAAATAAAGAGAGCTTTTCGAAAACATGTAAAGTACCTCTTTTCATGCGCTTCTGGATCAGATCCTTTAAGTCAAGCGCTTCTGAAATATCGATGAATATCACAACCAAATTGAGTGGCAACTGCATCTTTCAAAAACTTACGGCGATTATCACCCTCTAAATTTATTAAGGAATAAAAGTGTGAAATTGAGTGGTAGACACAAACCTGCAGCCAGTAAAGTATCAATGTATGCAAGCGCTGCAAAAAAGTTAATTGCTTGAGAGCTACTAGAAAACCACGAAAAATACCGCGATCATAGTCCTGAAAACCACACAGTCAACAAGACCACACAGTCAACAATAGTGACAAAAAATTAGCTTACCTTGATTCGGGTAAGAGCTATGGCCAAGTAGTAAACATAGTCTCGTTTCGGGATGTCTTCTGTATCTCTTTTGAGCAGCCCCTCAAGTAGGAAAATGCCAATTCTTACCTAAAAGTATAGGAATGAAGGTCAGTGGGTTAGCCTCAAGCAAAATTACATCTTCTTTGGTAGACTTTATCAACGCATGTGCATAGTTAAAGACCTGTAAAACAATAACTTGCAGGTAGTTTACAGGAAATAGTCACAAAAAATACCGTCATGGCACTTGGAACTCCTCGAATGAGTTGGTCCTCGTAGGCTTTGCGGAATTTCTAAAGCTTATAATAGAAAATCATGTTAAGGGATTACAAAATACCTCTAAATCAGCAGAATCTATGTATCTTAAAAACACAGAAGTTTAAATTTATCATATAATTTTGAAAACGTATACTTACTCATCAACCACTGAACCAATATCCATTTTCTTATGCTGGAGTCGTAACGATAGAATGTTCTGCAAGTATAAGTTGTAGAATAAGTGGAAAGTTAGTTATTTCTCAAAAGACCATGCCCGCGCGTTCTAAATTGTCGCTCGCCAATTCAAAAATTTGGAGCAGGTAGGGAACAGGCACCCCAGTCGACTCTTAAATTAAGAGTCTTAATATCTACTTTCGAATATATGCTGTATCTGTTCTTTTGTGTAATCGTATACAAATATATCGCTTTTATACGATTAAACAAGCTTGTTCAATGCTAGAAGAATGAAGAACGCTAGACTGGGGTGCCTGTTCTAGAGTCCACTGTTCCATGAGGAACCTGCCCAATATTCTGGCAAAAATTTTTTCTTAATCATTCAACTTCTGTACGGATTTTTCAACTTGGTTTCTAACAACGGTTAGAATATGATTTTAGATGTAGTTTTGTTAGAAAGCAAGTTGAAAAATCCGTACAGAAGTTTAATGATTAGGAGAATTTATTGAATTGGCGAGGGACAATCGTGGATGTAGACGGGCATGGTCTTTTAATATCAATATACATCGTGTAATATTAAAGTTATATTAACAGTCACCATATTGAAAACACCGGCAGACTTCAAAAAGTAAAAGTCAATGTCATTGATTTGGCGGGAATTTGAAGGAGGATAACAAGGTTCGGTTATCCTACAATAAAATTTAACTCACCAATCGATTGTTTCGCCAAAACGATTAATTCCCCAAACGATTAAATTGCCAAAAGACATTCCGCCAAACGATTAACTCGCCATTTTTTCCTCCTAAAACGATTATCTCACCAAAATTAATCTAGCAAAACGATGAGTTCACTGGCCCAACCACGAAATCCATCTATGTTATTCATCATACTGACGCTGCACAAACTGAACAAGCACGAAAGAGCAAGCTTTGCAGTCGTACTTGATAATGGCCAGCTGAGGCAGGATACCAGTGGTCACTGTCACGACACCAGTAGTCTTGATCAACATGTTCAAGTGCAATTGACGCAACATACGGATGTCTTCCTTGATCACGAAATTTTTAATGCGCTCCTGCAATTTTAAGCATGATTATTAGGGGATGCGAAAAACAGCAAAAATGACCTTGATCTCAGCAGTGACTCGGTTGTACCACGGGAACATAGCAATGACGACAGCTGTAGCAGCTTTTTCCAAACATTTTAGGATTTCTGTAGGAGTTCCGGGCAGAAAGTAGACAATGTCTTAACCGCCGGCTGAAATTTTGAGGATTGAAATGAATTGAAATAAAATGATGAAAGAAATTTTACATTCATGGGAAAGGTCTTCGTAATCGACTTCCAGTGGCTCTCGGTTGTTCGCAGCCATTTGTTTGATAGCGAGAATTTACCTATTTTGTTTGGTGATCGGATCCTTGAACATTCGCAAAAAGTTTCAGAATCTACAGTTCAAATAAAAGAAGTGGTCGAATCCGAAAAAGGTGAAAAAACCCTCACCTTCGCTCAATTTCTCGTCCAACTCCATCATCGCTGATGTGCTCTCTAAAAATTTGAATGTAAACATTGGCAAAACAATTGTATGGCAACAAGCAACAAACTTAGCGGTTAGACCTCGAGCGTTCTCCAGGACATCAATGGGGATATCGTCATCAATTTCGTCGGCCACAACAGACATATCTTCAGTAGGCGCACCACGGTGATGACGTCTGCGCGAGCCACCAGTCACATCATCTTAAGTATCACCGTCTTCGTAAAACAGCTAAAAATTTAATCTTAGTCTCAAAATTCTAATCGAGGGGCATCACATGTTCATCATCGATGGCCATGGCTCGCTCAGCTGCACGTCGAGCTGCAACTCTCACTGTACTCTGAGGCATCATCCAACCCCGATTCAGACATCTGATCCAACTCAGGCTGGGCTTGATAATCTCTGCAAAAAGGATGATAATGGAATATAAACCAGGACTAAAAGAGCAAGAAAATTTTTTCCTAATCGTTGAACTTCTGTACGGATTTTTCAACTTGGTGGTGGGGTTGGAAGTACAAAATGGTGTATAATCATGTGAACGGAAATAAAATGAGGAATTAACGGTTTGGCGACAAAGAACATGGTCAGTTGGTTGATTGGCTATAAGAAATTTGACGAGTTAATCCTTTGGCGAAATAAAATTGGTGAGTTAACTTTTTGGCGAAGGATAACTCCACCGATAACAACAGGTTCTCTACAGTAAATTGGATTGGACTTCAATGCTCGATGTGCTTCCAGAAAAGTTTGAAGATTTTATCCAGTCAAATACAGCTGTTAAAACTATGGGTGGTATTTAATTCTGCCCGCTAATCTCTGAAAAATGCCCGCTAATTGGAAATGCCAACTTGTCTTAGGCAAACTTGTCTTAGGCAAGTTACCACGCATTTGGTAGTTCATCTCACTGTCTACAAAATAGGCGGTAACTTGCATGAAAGCAGTCTTCAAAAATTGGGTCAAAAACGCAATCCAAGATCAAAAAATTTAAGAGAAACAGGCAAAGCCAAGATCTGTGACAAAAAATGACTCTTGGAAAAAAAGTATTGTTCGAGAAAACAGAAAAATCTTAGCAGCAGTGTTTCTTGACAAATTTTTCTTGCTTGTCCGGTCGCTATTGGGTAAGAAAAAGATTTTTTTAGTTGGGAGGCTGACGTTTTCAAAAAAATTGATATTAAAAAAAAACAATCATGGTTTTACCAGCTCGTTGATAAAAAGGCCAAGACAAAATGCAAGAACCGTGGAAAAACACTTGATCGCCATGAAAATCATTCGTTTCCTGCCATACTTGCACGCGACCCAAAAACTAGCGGCGGCGGGCGAAAATCAAATTTGAGCGGCATTTGTTCTGTTTCCTTCATGCTTCTGGTTCCTAAAAAAATCTGTAAATAAAAAAAAATCGGCTGTAGCCCTGGTATACACCCAATGGTTTTACAAAATCTTACTCGATACACGGACCTAGGCACATGCAAGTGATGCCCAAGTTTCGGTGTAAAAACAAAAAAAAAGTAAGGAGCTACTGACTTCTGTTCCACTCATTAATTGTTCAAAATATTTTCTCAAACAAAATTTCGAGTCTTAAATTTGGCCGAAAAACCCGCGCCTAAATATATGAAAAAATGTATCTAGTCGGTGTACCTGTTCAGTTTTTTGTGTCCATGGTTGGCAGTCGATTACGAGATTAACGTGCTTCGACCTGTACCTTGACCACCCTAACTTTTGCACTGCAGTCAAACCTCATTATAGTGCGATCCCGTTATAGTGCGAAACTCGGGTACTTTCGTTTGATATATAAAGCATTGCAAAAAAGGAAATAAAATTATTTTGTTATTCAGTTTTCAATTACCGTAATTATTCTAATAGAAACCCCGTCTCTAATAGTAACCCGTTTTGAATGTTTGCTTTAAAATTTAGAATTTTGCTCAAAATGTATAATTTATACTCTTTTTTCTGAATCGGTTTAAAAAAATTGGGTCTGAAGGGGCTGGAAATCATGATTACGATGCGTCACCACATCGTGCACAATTCTAGGCCCAACGTAAAACAATTGAAATTCGAAAACGCCATCACGTGAAACAATGGCTGTTTCCACGCTTTTTTCGTTTCAATCTATCAATTTCCAACTGTTTGGAGATACCTAAGTTTTTGTAAAATGTTTACTTATTTTTACAACTTGTGTCGTTTTCAGATTTATCTCGGCTTAAATGGATCCACTAAAGAAGGCTTTGCTCTGTCCGGATGGTAAATGATTCATTCAATTTTTGTATTCATAATAAGTGTTGTTAGGGAAAACCGAGATTCTTGAGCAAGAGGTCAGTCAAGCGCGATTTGCGAATCACACTCTTTTTGGAAGGTGACGTCAAGCAAGAGAAAGAAGATAGTAGTAACCTCAAGCTTTTTTTACATGATGGTTTAAAATAGATGTTTTTTCAGGTGATTTGTGCGAGAAGAATGATCTGCGAGTTCCCGGTTTCCCGTTGTATGCTGCTTCGAAGAAACAGAATGATGAACTTAGGCATATTAAGAGTGAACATATTGGTTAGATTTATCAGCTTGGCAAAATTAGTGATCATTACACTTCGGGCTGTTTTTAGAAGAGCAAAAGAAGTTTAACTATCTGCAGGAAGAAAAGGTTCTACTATGTGTTGGTTCAAAGCTTCTAACAGACCAAATGGAAGGAAATTCCAAGCTCCTGCTCGTGAACAAGGTACAGATATAGTTGATTGGCAATATTTTACTGTAAACCCTTTAATCAGAATGGCCTTCAAAAGCCGAAGACAGATATCACCAAGCGGAAGGAGTGTCTTAACAATATCTTTACTCGCATACAATCATCAGAAGATAATTACAAGCACTTGATGTCACCAGAGAAGGACGTTAAGGATCTCAAGCTTGAAGTACAAGGTAAAGGAGATTGTAACTAAGCTATAAACTAAATCTCTAATTATTAGACTGTTCTCATTTTGGAAAGGCAGTGAACACCTTAATCATCGGTGGGTATGTCTCAATAAAACATGAAGGTAATTTCTAATGTACATGAAGGGACGGTATTTTTGTTCGAAATTTCAGGTGCAATTTATGAGGCGTCTTTCCTTGCTGCTGATAAAAGGCTTACTAAAGTTTCGAGATTCCACGAGACGCCGGAGGAATAGACGCATGCAGAGAATCGTCTAAGGTTTCAGTATTCAGAGAGGGAAGTAGATCAAGGTAGCTTTTTTGACCGAGCTAGTTAGTTCACTAATTTCCTTTTTTACAATGTCCTTTTTATTAAATTTTTGTTTAGCCAAGAAGAAACTCAAGGAGACCAAAGCGAATCAGAATCAAAGCAATGATTATGGTAAATGTTTTGAGTTGATAGTAGGTGCTATTCATCATTCCTTAACCAAAAAAAACAGGGATTTTGGCAAAAAATCTGAGCCGAAAACAGGGTGCAGGAAAAACCAAAAAATGGGTTAGATCAAACCGAAGTCCTCTGTACTGGCGGCTGACCCAGCTTAATTCAGGAAACAGAGTCAAAAACTAGATTTTTTACAATCGACCAAGTTAAAAAACTGACTGTGAATAGCCCTAGTTTACGGTTTTTCTAAACGTCCGCAAAGTACGATATAAAAATTGTAGCCAAAACTTCACAAGCCACTTTTTTAGACATCTCGCTAAGCCGTGTACTTTTTTAGATGACAGCATGGTGAAGATTGGTCAGGTGCAAGATAAGTTTATTCTGGCGGTCTCGGGATTTTATCCTAAAGTTGGCGACAAGTACAGCATACAGCCGGTTTTGGATAAAATGCAAGATCTGAATTTGCTCGCTTTGACCCCCTTTACTTTGCTTTTTACAGTGATGTTTCGAAAGAAGCGGATCGGAACGCTCATATTGTCGGGGAATATTTTCGTGTACCTAATCCAACAAGCTCGGTATAATTTCCAGTTCAAATTGTAGGAAATTTAGTAACTGCAGACAAAGTTTTAGATGGCCTTATTGGTTTCGTCAGTGAATCCCAAAGTATTGCTAATTCATCCGTGCTTGTGCAATGTAAAGGGTGAGTCAAAAAATTCGCACACTTTTGAACGGCCATAACTTTTTGTTTAGGCCGATTTCCGTAATTGCGTAAACGCAGAACAACTCTTTCTTTTAACAATTTTTTGGTCTATAACGTAAAAAACACGATTTTCGCCTGGTCCCCCCTGTTGATTGGGTCCTGGTCTGTGTATGACCTCTGGATGGTCGAGACCCAAACAACATGGAGGACCAAGCAAAAATTGTGTTTTTCACACTATATACCAAAAAATGTTATAAAAAACTGAGTTGTTCTGCGTTTAAAGAATTACGGAAATCGGCCTAGACAAATAGTTATGGCTGTTCAAAAATGTTCGAATTTCTTGACTCACCCTTTAGATTCATTCCGTGTATGCCATTGCCGAGAAAATACTGAAGGAAAAAGTGCAACATACGGCATAATAGATGAACCAGAAGAGCGGTTCACTACGATTGGAAGCGGGGCTGATAAAGCCAAGATTCTTATGAACGATCATATTTCGCACAAACGTAATGTACCAATAATTAATACAACAGACCGTTGATAACCTTGGGTTCGTTTAGAGAAAAGATCCGGTGAGGCAAGGTCTTTAGAATTGAAAGATTTTGACAAAATTCTCAAGAAAGTGTTCGAAGAGGTCAGTAAACATGATCAATCGGTGTCACCAGCTTACACATGCAAGTTTTTCCATCTTGAATTTCAGAATAAACCTGAGAATTTTCAAATTTTCAGGGCTGTATTATTGTGAGAAAAAAGTTGTTTTGTTATGTGACAAGAAACAGAACACAAAAACAGTACAGTAAATCTATCAACTTATTTGTCCATTTTTTGGTATTAGGTTCAGTAGCAGGTCAAATCATCAGCCTTTATAACAATGCCCGGCTTTGATTAAATATCTACAAGGTGTCCGGAAATTACGCACATTTTCCTTTTTGTCTTAATTTTTTAAATATGCTATCAATTTTGATTTGATTCATGCTGTTGCATGATACATCTCTGCCTTAAATGTGTTTTACGTTCAGATCAGGGCTGAAGGGATTTCGAAAAGGATACCAGAGACGAAAGACACGGTACCGCTACGCAAAGATTGTTGGCTGCTCAGAATCCTCTCTTCTCGAGCGATCCACCTTATCAAGTGTTCTCGGAATCAGGTAAAGATGTCTGAGTCACGGCGTTCAAAAGCCGAAGTACGAGAGAGAAAAAAGGTCGGTACGAGTACGAAATGAGAGAAAAAAAAGGTCGGTACAGTACAAAGTACGAGAGAAAAAAAGGTCGGTACAGTACGAAGTACGAGGAGAAAAAAAGGTCATTACAGTACGAAGTACGAGAGAAAAAAAGGTCGTACAGTACAAGTACGAGAACCAAAGTACGAATCGTACCGTCACTGAGTTTTGCATGCGATCATTTTCTGATTCTTTATATGAATTTGAAGTTGTAATTTATTTTAAACTATAAATTTATTAAACGTGAACAAATTTTGCTTACATTTTCTACACTACATTCTACTTTGCCTATTGTCAACAATGAGTAATACTTTCGAACCTGGAAACCTGAGGTAGAAAAAGTGTCTAACCTTTTGCGGGATCTGTACTGGCCATTACTATGACAACTTCCCCAGTCGAGCGAATGTTCCATCAATTGACCTTGCACAGCACTGGCCACAAAACTACTGCTGGAGACAAACGCTTACGAACTAGAATACTTTTGTCATTCAAAAAAAATTTCATCAAAGTCTGAACAAAATTTAATCCCTTTTTTATTATTATATATTCTCTTTTTTCTTCTCATAAGCAAGTACTTCTCAATTAATTTAACCAACTATGTATAAAAAGATTGAACATAAACAAAACATTGAAAAATAATAATACGACAAAAGTACGAGTAAAAAGTCGAATACGACAAAGTACAGTAAAAAGACCAAGTACGACAAAAAATGCGATACGAATACAGTACAAATCGTTTTTAGCTCGTACTACGAGTACGAATACGAAATACGAGACCAAAAATTTAGAGGTACGAAGTACGAGTACGAGTACGAAGGCAAAAAAATGGAGGTACGAAGTACGAGTACGACAAAATTCAAAAATTCCGAGCACTGATTTTGTAGCTGTGTTCTAGCGCTTTAAGGTAAAAAATTGTATCTTTAGATCACATCCCTGTAAAATTTATAAGCGATTCGCACAGTAATTTGAATTTTCGGGAATTTTTTTCTAAATGAAGAAATCAAATTTTTAATAATTCCCATCACAAAAAACCTGATACCTTCATAGCTGTTAGAAAGCCTGATACACGCCCACCATTTTGAGACATTACTTGACTAGTTGTAATAGAGATATTCGTGATAACCACAAAAAAGCAAACAATTCAATGGTCTGGGAGCAGGCCAGCATATGTCAGGATAGACTCAAACAGGTTCCGCAAACTACAAAAAAATAAGAAAAAAATGTTTGCAACCTAATTGTAATCTATTAAAAACGTCCTTTGTATATAAGGTTTTCATGTTGATTTCCCGTTCGGATGGTTCTGGTAATAGTAAGTGTCAGGAGAAAATAGAGCACAGGTCAACTGTTCATTAGTAGTTGTGTTCACATAAGAGCCCTGTGGTATATTTCCATCTAAAAGCACTGAATCTGCTGGAGATTGACTGGTAATGCCAGACAGAACGAATAAAAACTCTGCCGTCTTTGTGGCATTCAAGAATTGCTAAAACATAGATATGTGTATTTTGTCTCTAAATTATATTGTCTTGGCCAAATTACCTCCACAATTTTACTAACTATAGACTGTAGTAGTTCTAGCAAACAATTGAGCCTTAAGCACATCACTCTAGGCCTATAAATCCTGGGTTCTTGGTGAAGATGGTCAGTAGGTCGAGAAGTTAGCCATGCAACCAACTGCTCCTCACTACCAATATATTTTAAGTCTGGGTTGTGATTAAGTATAAGTACAGGGTGTCAGAAAATAACGTATACGATTGATTTTATTTATCAAAATGATTTCAGAACACAGCAAATAACAATAAAACAACAGAATTATTCGAAATGACCACCATTGGCATTGACACACTTTTCGGCACTTTTTTCAATGCTCGCTTCAATGATTTCACATTCGGGTGAGGCTTTTGACATGCTTTCTCTTCCAGAATACACCACACTGAATAATCGAGCGGGTTCAAATCGGGCGAATTCGGTGGCCACTCGCTTCTTTCGGCCTCGTCCCGGTCGGTCCTCTACAGTTCCACGCTCAATTACTTTTTGGACAGTGGCTTTAGGAATTCTCAAGTCTGTGGCGATTTTCCCCGTAGAATCTCCAAAAGAATGCATTCTAAGTATCGCAGCTCGTAATTCTTTCATTTTTACTGCTAAAAAACCGTAAAAGAACAAAACAGCAACAAAAAAATCGCATAAAATCAATCGTATACGTTATTTTCTGACACCCTGTACAGTTTAAAACTGTACTGGACAAAAACTATAGTTAATGATCAAAACTGTACAGTTGAACCTCGGTTATTCGGCACTATATTTATCCGGCACCTTAAATATACTTCGTTTGGCTGAGATTGGCTTATTCTGGGCACTCCTGTTATGTTGGCATTCCAGATGGCACTCTTGAGAAAGTTTTTATTCGACGCGACGTCCGCGATCAGAGTAGAGAATGTAGACCATCAACCTTGTTCTGGCAATTGGAAATTCTTGGATGGACCATGAGATATTTCTTGAATCCCTTTCAGCACAAGCGATGGTTTCGATTTTACGTCTACTGGGTAAATAATGAAAAATTTGCAAAAAGGGTTGAACTTGTGACCTCTAGGAAAACAGCCTATTTTAGTGTGTAAAATCGTATGGCGAGAAACTTTACCACTACGCCATTCAAACACGCCTAAAAATCTAAATCGGACATTTTCGGACGTTTTGAAAAACCATGAAACCATAGTTTAGGATTTTGTCTCCGAGAATTCGAATATCAACAATCAATTTGTCAAGAAGAAAGCATGCTTCCTTAATTAAAAAAAAGAATGGATAGCGGTCACAAAATGCCTAAGGGAACATCCATAAATTATGTCAGACTGACAGGCCGTTTCTGGGAACCCCCCACCCCCCTGTCAGAACATGTCAGAATGGGCTTGAGGCCACAACCCAGGTTGTCTGGAGTGTTTCAGGTAGCAAAAAGGTGGACAAGATCAAAGGCTTGCCTCCGTTGCAGAAGCTCTTGAAAGTTCAAGGAAAAGCGGTAATATTCGTCAGCCAAAGAGGTGATGTGAGTTCTCAAAAACCTTGGCAGTAAGCTTGACTGGATCACTAAACTTGTATTCCTTATGCTCTTTCAGGACTCATTGGCAAGTTACTGCAGAATATTATTTTGTTCGTCTGAATAAGGTTTGTTACTTATATACCTAGTTATCTTTGGTAAAGTTGTCTTGGTCCCCCTATTGTTCAGCTATGGTGCGACATTGGCAAAGTTAACATCTTTTTTAGCGCGCGTCATAACTTCGGCACAATCTTCAACTTTTGCAAAAGTTGACAACCCTACCAAATGTGCATTTAGCAATTTTTTTAGCAAAATTTTTTTTTTAGCAAATGTGCCCGTTTAGCAAATACAGTCGAGTCTCGATATAACGAACCCACAAAAATTCGTTCCCACCTCGGGTCCGACACTTTTTTTAGCTCGATTTTTGAAGCTTTTTGCCAGTTGTCTTCGGTCAGTGTAGTCCGAAATATCGCAAGGATTTAGATTTTACCGATCGTTTTTGTACATAACAACAGTTTTGCCTTCAAAAAAGGTGAAAATAAGTGTTCGTTATATCGAGACCCGCGGATCTTTTCGGCAAAACTGTTGTTATGTACAAAAGCGATCGGTAAAATCTAAATCCTTGCAATATTTCGGACTAGACTGACCGAAGACAACTGGCAAAAGGCTTCAAAAATCGAGCTAAAAAAGTGTCGGACCCGAGGTGAAACAACCTTTGGGGTTTGTTGTATCGAGACTCGACTGTATTTCTTTAAATACTTCGGTACAACCTGCTATAACCGACAAGAACCCAAAAGAATTTAGATATTTATTTCTAAATTCTTTCTTCTTCTTTCTAAAAAAAAAAAACAATTTTTTGGTGCAAGCAACGGCCTTGGTGTGCCTTGCGCGTCCTTCTACTCACTCTTTTGGTTTTGAGTGTGTGCTGGTTTGTTTGTGTGTCTGCCTGTTTGTTAAGCACACACACACAGCTGCTTTCTCTCCCTTTTCATCTATGTCCAACTTTTCTTAGTCATTTTGCCATGGCTTTACATGCCTTACTGGAGACAAATTGAACTTTATCTTTTTTTGTTATCTTCACTTATTGTAACCTTTATTAATTTCCAACCTTTAAATAGATGGATGGGGGGAGAGAGGAAGGTTGGTTGGATGTTGTTGGATTTTTCGATTTTATATCCAAGTAGTGCCAAATGTCTTGGCCGACGGGCTGCTGTAGTACTTGGAATTGCTTTCACATTTGTTCGAAAGAATTGTTTGGACAGTTAATTTCCCATCTTGCCGGACTCCTTGCCTCCTTGGAACATATATTTGGGTGCTCTTAGGCTTAGGGGTAGGCCAGCGTATGGAAGTTGTGACTAATAAGTGTTTTACGCACTTTTTCTGGGCTCTGGAACATATATTTGGGTGCTCTTTACTTAGGCTTAGGGGTAGGCCAGTGTATGGAAGTTGTGACTAATAAGTGTTTTACGCACTTTTCTGGGCTCTGGAACATATATTTGGGTGCTCTTTACTTAGGCTTAGGGTAGGCCATGTATGGAAGTTGTGACTAATAAGTGTTTTACGCACTTTTCTGGGCTCTGAACATATATTTGGGTGCTCTTTAGGCTTAGGGTAGGCCAGTGTATGGAAGTTGTGACTAATAAGTGTTTTACGCACTTTTCTGGGCTCTGGAACATATATTTGGTGCTTTTACTTAGGCTTAGGGGTAGGCCAGCTATGGAAGTTGTGACTAATAAGTGTTTTACGCACTTTTTCTGGGCTCTGAACATTTGGGTGCTCTTTACTTAGGCTTAGGGTAGGCCAGCGTATGGAAGTTGTGACTAATAAGTGTTTTACGCACTTTTTCTGGGCTCTGGAACATATTTGGGTGTCTTTACTTAGGCTTAGGGGTAGGCCAGCGTATGGAAGTTGTGACTAATAAGTGTTTTACGCACTTTTTCTGGGCTCTGGAACATATATTTGGGTGCTCTTTACTTAGGCTTAGGGGTAGGCCAGTGTATGGAAGTTGTGACTAATAAGTGTTTTACGCACTTTTCTGGGCTCTGGAACATATATTTGGGTGCTCTTTACTTAGGCTTAGGGTAGGCCAGTATGGAAGTTGTGACTAATAAGTGTTTTACGCACTTTTTCTGGGCTCTGGAACATATATTTGGGTGCTCTTAGGCTTAGGGTAGGCCAGTGTATGGAAGTTGTGACTAATAAGTGTTTTACGCACTTTTCTGGGCTCTGGAACATATATTTGGGTGCTCTTAGGCTTAGGGGTAGGCCAGTGTATGGAAGTTGTGACTAATAAGTGTTTTACCACTTTTTCTGGGCTCTGAACATATATTTGGGTGCCTTTAGGCTTAGGGTAGGCCAGTGTATGGAAGTTGTGACTAATGCGTTTTACGACTTTTTCTGGGCTCTGGAACATATATTTGGGTGCTCTTTACTTAGGCTTAGGGGTAGCCAGCGATGAAGTTGTGACTAATAAGTGTTTTACGCTTTTTCTGGGCTCTGGAACATATATTTGGGTGCTCTTTACTTAGGCTTAGGGGTAGGCCAGTGTATGGAAGTTGTGACTACTAAGTGTTTTACGCACTTTTTCTGGGCTCTGGAACATATATTTGGGTGCTCTTTACTTAGGCTTAGGGGTAGGCCAGTGTATGGAAGTTGTGACTAATAAGTGTTTTACGCACTTTTTCTGGGCTCTGGAACATATATTTGGGTGCTCTTTACTTAGGCTTAGGGGTAGGCCAGTGTATGGAAGTTGTGACTAATAAGTGTTTTACAACTTTTTTCTGGGCTCTGGAACATATATTTGGGTGCTCTTAGGCTTAGGGTAGGCCAGCGTATGGAAGTTGTGACTAATAAGTGTTTTACGCACTTTTTCTGGGCCTGGAACATATATTTGGGTGCTCTTAGGCTTAGGGGTAGGCCAGCGTATGGAAGTTGTGACTAATAAGTGTTTTACGCACTTTTCTGGGCTCTGGAACATATATTTGGGTGCTCTTTACTTAGGCTTAGGGTAGGCCAGTGTATGGAAGTTGTGACTAATAAGTGTTTACGCCTTTTTCTGGGCTCTGGAACATATATTTGGGTGCTCTTTACTTAGGCTTAGGGGTAGGCCAGTGTATGGAAGTTGTGACTAAGTGTTTACGCACTTTTCTGGGCTCTGGAACATATATTTGGGTGCTCTTACTTAGGCTTAGGGTAGGCCAGCGTATGGAAGTTGTGACTAATAAGTGTTTTACGCACTTTTCTGGGCTCTGGAACATATATTTGGGTGCTCTTTACTTAGGCTTAGGGTAGGCCAGTGTATGGAAGTTGTGACTAATAAGTGTTTTACGCACTTTTTCTGGGCTCTGAACATATATTTGGGTGCTCTTTACTTAGGCTTAGGGGTAGGCCAGCGTATGGAAGTTGTGACTATAAGTGTTTTACACTTTTCTGGGCTCTGGAACATATATTTGGGTGCTCTTTACTTAGGCTTAGGGGTAGGCCAGCGTATGGAAGTTGTGACTAATAAGTGTTTTACGCACTTTTTCTGGGCTCTGGAACATATATTTGGGTGCTCTTTACTTAAGTTATAGAAGGCATAAGTTTTAGGGGGGGGTATTCTATACTAGGGTTGTTTTTTTAATTTATGTTCACACAGTGTGGTTTAAAAAATCACAATGATTTCAATTTTGCCGATTATTTTTTAGAAACATGTGAATTTTTTGTCTAAAAAAACAAAACCTCGTTATACTGACACCCTGTTTTCGAAAACAGGGTGTCACTGTAACGAGGTTTTGCTTTTTTAGACAAAAAATTCACATGTTTCTGAAAAACAATCGGCAATCAGAGTCCTTGAGGACCAAATTTTCCGGACCAGACTGTTCAAACAGAATTAATAAAAACTTCAAAATTGCGTCAAAAAATTATCGGACCTTAGGTGGGAACGAACTTGAGGCATTTTTGAAATTTTCGTAAAAAGGCGAAATCGTCGCAGGACAAATTCTTTTAAAATGCAAAAAGGTCGAATTGCCTTGTTTGCTTGATATTTTTCGGAAGATTCTTGGTCTTTAAATTTTTACACTTCTAGGAAGGAATTTTTTCAAAAACAATACAGCATCAGTGTCACATTGAATCTCAGTCTGAGAATGTTTTTTTCCTTCCTCGTGTCATTGCATCTATAAATATCTTATTAATCCTAGTTTTACCAGTAAACCCCATATTTTTCTCCATCCTACAATCTCATCCCTTACATATTTTGCATCCTGCCAGCTTATTGACCTCTATTTTTGTCGCATCCACTTGCAAAGGCAAAACAAGTTAGAGAAGCAGACAGAGACTAAACTATATTTTGTGGTGTTGTTGTTTCAGGCAGCAGTAGCCATTCTTTTACATTTTTCTCTTCTGACTAAAATCTATTTAGTCCATGTTAGTTCTGAAGTGTAAGCAGCCAAATAGAGCACCTCAGAAAACGGAAGAATAGAACTGTGTGAGCGTGCGAGACCACCCATTTTCTACTGCTAGATCCTTTCACTCCTACTCATTTGAGTAGCTGTTCATCGAAATTTTTGTTTGATTATTTGCTATATTATGTGAGCAATGGTTGGGTCAGAAGATGCTCAACCTCCAAATGGAGCAAAACAAAAGGTGATGTAGAACACTTTTCAAAAATAGGGTAGGTGACAAACTGTGACTGGTTTTTTATGGCATAATATCATTTGGCTTGCGAAAAAGATGAAATATGCCATGAAAAAGATTATTTATCCCTCAAAAATGAGTTCTGCCACAAAAGCTAACTTTTTTTTCGTAGCATAAACAATTTTTTTCATGGCATACAGTAGCGGAAAAAAGTGATGACTCAAGCGCTATTTTCATGAAAATCATCGTTTATTTTGATATATTTTGATATATACATTGCAAAAAAGCGTAAATGGCATATGGAGCTACATTCTCTTGGCTACATTTTGACTACAAAACTGCTTATATATGCATTACATCTGTTTGAAACACCTTCATTTCTTAGGCGGAAAAAAGTGACGACTCAAAACACTGTTTGTTGGCAAATATCACGAAACTGTTCAAAAATAAGCAGCATTTCTGACAATAAATCTTTATTCAGCACTAATACTTTGTCGCATAACCCTTCGCATCAATGACAGCCTGACAACCCGTGGCATAGACTCAACAAGTTTGATAACAACATCAATAGAAATTTTCTTCCACTCTTCCTCGAGAACCTTGAACAAAGTGGCAGTTTTGGTGAAATTTCTGGCCCGAATTCTTCTGTCCAGCTCCTCCCAGAGATGCTCGATCGGATTCAGGTCGGGAGACTGCGATGGCCACTCCAAAACTTCCACTTCATTGTCGACGAACCACTGCTTGACCAACTTGGAGGTGTGCTTTGGATATTTTTTAATCAAAATAAACGATGATTTTCATGAAAATAGCGCTTGAGTCATCACTTTTTTCCGCTACTGTATTTCATCTTTTCCGCAAACCAAATCTATATAAACCTGTTTACACAGTTAACTCGATTTTCAATTTTCACCTTATTTCTTGTTTTATGCTATCCCTTTGGTTGAGAAATATTCTTTGAAAGCCTAGAATGTTGGCTATTCCCACGGTATATTTCTTGGTTTAGTTCACGAAAATGCATATATTTTATTACAAATAGGGTTGTCGAGCACTCGAGATTTTCGAGTACTCGACTCTATACTCGAAATTTTTCGAATAATACTCGAAATTACTCGATTTCGAGTACTCGACAACCCTAATTACAAACACTTTCGAATTATTTCGAATTAGTTCGAATTAAAAGTTCGAAAATAATTCCAAAGTGTTTGTAATAAAACATATACACTTTTTTGTGAACTAAACCAAGAAAATTTTTACATCATTGTTAGCCAACATTCTAGGCTTTCAAACGTGGGGTGACCTGCTCAAAATTTTAGAGAAAAAATTAGAGATGATGACGGGACGGGACAATTCCGTCCCGTCCCGTTAATTTTAGAGAATCGTCCCGTCCCGGAATCCCGCCCGGAATCCCGCCCGGAAATTTTTTGGCACCTGTCCCGTCCCGGTGCTCCGTCCCGAAAAGGTCAAGCCATCATCTCTAGAAAAAATAGCATAAAAACAAGAAATAAGGGCAATTTTTGAGAAATAGAGTTAACTGTGTAACAACCCTACTTTTTTTATTTCATTAGAAATATTATGTTTTTTTAATTGTTGGGCGTGCAAAAAATACCTCAGCGTTTCTAATGTTATAAGCGAAATTTGAAAAATGGCTAACAAAGGCAAGCGTCAGAGTTCGGCTAAGAAAATTTTTGACTCATAGCTTGCGCTACTTTGTATAGCATGGTCGATTTGCTGCATACAAGCCTTGAAAAGTGATTGTTAAACTTTGTCTTGATCGCGCTGTTGTCGGTTAAATTTTCCAATAACCAGCTTAATTCTCATATATTTTTTCAATAAAAATAAAATTTATGTTGCCCCACTTGAGTAGCTATGTTTGGTGAACCAGACAAAAACCATGGGACAGAAAGTACTAAAAATTTAAAAGACCAAAAGTCAGAAAAAAGTTTGTTTGGAGGCGCTTTATACCGTGTTTTTTTCTAATAGCTCACCCGTCTTTATTAACTCAATACCCACCCCCCTCAACTTCAGGGACCTGTAACTAGACCAAGAGCAAATATTTTGCAAAACTTTTTATTGTATATTCTTAACTGCCGCAAGCTCTAAAGATTCCACTTTTCGGATTTTGGTTGAGCACCCGGAAATCTCGAGATCAACCTCAAAATTTTCCGATTTTCAGGGGTCGAAAAATAACTCACCCGGGTGGGCTATTAGAGAAAATACGGTATACGACTTTCAAAAAAATTGACCAAAAATTAAAAATGTCGAAAAAGAGAAAAAATTGACAAACGTTTTCACATTTTTTTTTGACATTTCTTTATTTTAGAAAAAAAATATTTTTTCCAATTCCATTTTCAAACACGATTTGAGGTTTGTAGAAAAAACACTAAATATTGCTGATATCAGCTTTTGGCTACGGTTTTTGGCCCAAAAACGTCGGTATTCTGTTTTAATCCAGCACAATAGATGGCGAAGCTTTTTCAGTTGCAAAAATACTTTTTCTGCTGCCAATATTACGAACGAGTATTTCTCGGTGTTTTTCTAATCGTAATTTATTTATTTTTATATCAGCATTTAGGGCAGGATTATGGAAGATACCACATGTTCCCTGTGCAGTTTTGAGCTCCAATTCGAACGTTTCAGGCCATTAGTGCGAAAAACATGTTTTCCGGTGGCGGAAAGACATTTGCAAAAAAAATTTGACCGAAATCGACCAAAACCACAGGGTTCCTGAACAATTCAGTGCTCTCGCATTAGCGTTTAGGCCAAGGCTGACCCTTTATACACACCTGACTGCCTTCGGCAGGCACCCTAATTCAATAGGAAGCTCCCTTTGGGGTACATTGTTCGGGCCAAGGCTGACCCTTAATACACACCTGCCTGCGCCTTCACAGGCACCCTAATTCAATAGGAAGCCCCTTTGGGGTACATTGTTCGGGCCAAGGCTGACCCTTAATACACACCTGACTGCCTCTGGCAGGCACCCTAATTCAATAGGAAGCCCCCTTTGGGTACATTGCCCGGGCCAAGGCTGACCCTAATACACACCTGCTGCCTTCGGCAGGCACCCTAATTCAATAGGAAGCCCCTTTGGGGGTACATTATTGGGCCAAGGCTGACCCTTTATACACACCTGACTGCCTTCGGCACGCACCCTAATTCAATAGGAAGCCCCTTTGGGGTACATTGTTCGCCAAGGCTGACCCTTTATACACACCTGACTGCCTTCGGCAGGCACCCTAATTCAATAGGAAGCCCCTTTGGGGTACATTGTTCGGGCCAAGGCTGACCCTTCTTACACCTTCCCTGCCTGCCTTCGGCAGGCACCCTAATTCAATAGGAAGCCCCTTTGGGTACATTGTTCGGGCCAAGGCTGACCCTTTATACACACCTGACTGCCTTCGGCACGCACCCTAATTCAACAGGGAAGCCCCTTTTGGGGTACATTGTTCGGGCCAAGGCTGACCCTTTATACACACCTGACTGCCTTCGGCAGGCAACCTAATTCAATAGGAAGCCCCTTTGGGGTACATTGTTCGGGCCAAGGCTGACCCTTTATACACACCTGACTGCCTTCGGCAGGCACCTAATTCAATAGAAGCCCCTTGGGGTACATTGTTCAGGCCAAGGCTGACCCTTTATACACACCTGACTGCCTTCGGCAGGCACTGGCATTGTTGAGGCGAAAGTGCTTTTTATGCAAGAAACAATAACATTAGGCAGGCAGGTGTGTATAAGGGTCAGCCTTGGCCCTAAACCCTAATGCGAGCACTGAATTGTTCGGGAACCCTGTGGTTTTGGTCAATTTCGGTCAAATTTTTTTTTGCAAATGTCTTTCCGCCACCGGAAAACATGTTTTTCGCACTAATTACGACCTGAAACGTTCGAATATGTGGTCAAACCCCAGTTTTGGGAACATGTGGTATACCATACTTTAGCCGCATTTAGCCCTACATCTCTTCTTTTTAATGAGTTATAGTCGACGCTCTCTATAAGATACTCCTTTTTAAGATTTAGGTGTATCTTATAGAGAGCGTCGTGGGTCATACTGGCAAAACTATTGTCGATTGCAAAAACGATCGGTAAAATCGGAATCCTTGCGATATTTCCGACTAGACTGACGAATCACATTTGGCAAAACATTTCAGAAATCAGGTTAAAAGGGGTGTATCCATACTTGCACGGGCGCCAGCGACAGGTGAAATTTCACCTTTTTTGGTCGCCAGACGCCGGCAGCGCGCCCGGCGCCAGTTTGACAGCGCGCCGGCGTTGATTTCTAGGACTTAGATTCCGATCTTGACAACTTTTTTTTTGATTAAAATAGTTTCTATGTTGCATTTTTTGTTGCAGTGAACCTAGAGTAAACTTCATAGTAAATTTTTATTTCGATCATAAGAAAATCACATAATGAGTTCACCGTCTTTCGCCTTTTTCTTTTTAATGTGTTCCACCATTTGATGAAGATAGTTATTCACCATTTAGTTCACTGTTTTCAAAAATAGCATCGCCAGCCTGATCGGCTGTTATAGATATGAAAAAGAAAGCAATGAACTTGAAGAAAAGTTCTTTTCCAGACTTAACGCCCGGCGCCGATATTCATATTTCAGGCGCTGGCGCCCGGCGTCAGATCAACTGTTGCGCTGAAAAAGCCCGGCGCCGATTTTTCCGAGCGTGCAGGTATGGGTGTATCTCACAGAGAGCGTCGACTGTTATCTATTTTTATTTTTTTTTGAGGGATACCGCTTTTTATGAAACAACTCCTGTTTCATAAAAACAGGTATTTCTTAAGTTTTTCTTGACTACACGGTCTCAGTTGATAGCTCATTAACAAGAAGAGATGCAGGGCTACATGTTGATACGAAAATAAAAAATTTAAGATTAGAAAAACATCGAGAAATACTCGTTCGTAATATTGGCAGCAAAAAAAGTCTTTTTGCAGCAAAAAAAAGCTTTGCCCCATAATAGATGGAGCCTAGTTGGTTTTACAATTTTCCAAATAATTTCGAATTTGTTTTAGTTGTTGTTGGTGTCAAAAGAGAAGTGTTTGAGTAGTTCTGAATGCCGCAGAAGTAGTAGTCAGCAGGCAGAATGTACATCGCATTCATCGGCTATTCTCCAGCTTCATTCCACACTCAAAGTTGGTTCGACCATTTTTGATTAAAAATTTGGATTTTGCTTTGGAAAGACACATTTTCGGTTTAATTTACTATACTTAACTAATAGTTAATACTATTAGTTAACATAGCTATAGTTAACTATAGTTAACTAATAGTAACTAATAGTTAACTATATAGAGTTAACTATTAGTAAAAAATAGTTATAACTATTAGTTAACCACAGTTAACTATAGTTAACTATTAGTTACCTAATCCATAATTAACTATTAGGTAACTAATAGTTAACTACAGTTAACTAATAGTAACTAATAGTTAACTATATAGAGTTAACTATTAGTTAACCATAGTTAACTATTAGTAAAAAATAGTTATAACTATTAGTTAACCACAGTTAACTATAGTTAACTATTAGTTACCTAACCATAATTAACTATTAGGTAACTAATAGTTAACTATAGTTAACTATACAATAGTATTTTGTGTCAAAAGATGATGATAAGGGGCCGAGCGGGACTGCGGGATAGGGGCATTGACAAAATTTCCAATTGAGTTGCATCCCGTCATTGTGTCTAGATTTTTACAGCTAAATATTCTTTAGTACGCCACCATAGATCTATTCATGTCAAAAAATATTTTTTAGTTCTCTAATGAGTTATTACATGCTTGTTTTGCTCAATATACTTATGGCTGGCTAAGTTTGAAAAGACGACGTCTTACTACAAACTGAATTTTTGCATATCACACAAAAAATAAAGTCTGTATAGTTTACTTTTTTAATGAAAAGAAAGAAAAAAGAAGTCTAGAACGGTGTTGTGAAGGCACTGGCCGGTGCTAAAGGTTTTGAAAGCTGCTGCTGGTGCAGGAAGTCCTTTCGAGAAATTCTTATCCTATTTTTTTAATAAATACCCTACATTTGGGTATTTACCCGGTAAATACCCGAAAAATAAATACTGGGTTAAGCAACCCTAATTTTGACTCAATCATGTATTTCAAAAAAGGCATTAAAAAAAACTGCCTGTGGTTTTTGAACGTTGGCCACACGCCTGGTCTAAAGTTAGTCCACGCACCATTTTTTTATTCGCGCCTTGACTTTTTTTCAATTTTTTGATTGGTTTTTCGGCTAAATTAACCTATACCCCCTTCACTCAATTCAGCCTGGGGACCAAGGCCATTTTTTGCCTTGGTCCCCCAAGCTGAATTGAGTGAAGGGGGTCAAGATTAAGTGCTCCGGTTTTTCAGTTTGAAAAACACATTCAAGCCTATCCTCACATTAGAACTAAAGTGCGCTGGCTAAAAATTGAAAAAAAAACTGGAAAATGTGAGTATTCAAAAAATTTTGCAGAATGAGGCAAACGGCATAATCCTTTTTAAAAAATTTTCTTGTCGTAGTTTCTAGGTTTTTCCTATAGAATACAGGCAAGATGGCGTCTATATTGTTTCTCTGACCACCCTCTGTGTATGATAACTACCAAAAACGGCTTGTTCAAATAGTCAAATTGTTGACTCACCAATTTTTTTCTCTTGTTTGCCTTGCTGCAAAGCATCACAAACTAATGAAAGCTAAAAATAATCGATTGTTTTTCTCAAAAACCTAAATATTTGTGCTGGTCATCGAGATACTGACCCTCCACCACCTAATATCTACTGGAAAAGACCACGGAACATTTTTATTTTTCTCTTCCAAATTGTGTGTGTGAATGGCACCTGCTAAAAGAGAAAACTATGGCACACTCCGTGTAAAATATTTTCACTTTTTTATTTTAAGAATATTAGTAGGGGTCTAGGCTTAGGACCTTAGTCCTGAATCAGAGTTTCCATGAGATGCTTTTTGGGGGGTTGATATGATATGATATGATACAGGGGTTGATATGACATGTTTTGATATGATACGCCCGCCAGAATTTTTCGCTTGATATGATGCACCTCAACAAATTTCAATTTGATATGATATGATTTGATATCGTTTTCAAAATTTTCCACGTGATTTGATGCTGATATGATCTGATATGGGTTGATGTCAAAAGAGTATCAAACTGCATGCGAATGATAGGCGCTCCAAATTTTTGTTTATGATTATTTTTAATTGCTGGGCAAATTACCGTGTTTAACCTCTCAACAAAAAAGATTAGTCAAAACAATAAGAAGTTTTCATATATTTCTTCATTCATTACCCAAACAAAAATCAGATAGTAAAGAGGTCAACAAAGCAAATAAAATGATTAGAGGAAGCTATTGAGCGAAACTATCAACTGAGCGTTCAAATAGGTGAATGATGTTTTGGCCTGCTTGTAGTTAGTCGCCATGCTTGAATAGCTGAAAATCCTTTCGATTGTGCTGAAGTTGCCGGAATACAGAAAACTACTGGGTCGATATGATATGCATAATTTGATATGATATGGCCAAAAATTACGGCCCTG